>JAVIAB010000041.1:24875837-25285837 GCA_032433765.1 Megaustenia siamemsis
TTTAGAGTCGGAAATCTCAAGTGTAAATCGTAGAGTCGGAAATCTCAAGTCTAAATCGTAGAGTCGGAAATCTCAAGTCTAAATCGTAGAGTCGGAAATCTCAAGTCTAAATCGTAGAGTCGGAAATCTCAAGTCTAAATCGTAGAGTCGGAAATCTCAAGTCTAAATGTAGAGTCGGAAATCTCAAGTCTAAATCGTAGAGTCGGAAATCTCAAGTCTAAATCGTAGAGTCGGAAATCTCAAGTCTAAACTGTAGAGTCGGAAATCTCAAGTCTAAATCGTAGAGTCGGAAATCTCAAGTCTAAATCGTAGAGTCGGAAATCTCAAGTCTAAATCGTAGAGTCGGAAATCTCAAGTCTAAATCGTAGAGTCGGAAATCTCAAGTCTAAATCGTAGAGTCGGAAATCTCAAGTGTAAATCGTAGAGTCGGAAATCTCAAGTCTAAATCGTAGAGTCGGAAATCTCAAGTCTAAATCGTAGAGTCGGAAATCTCAAGTCTAAATCGTAGAGTCGGAAATCTCAAGTCTAAATCGTAGAGTCGGAAATCTCAAGTCTAAATCGTAGAGTCGGAAATCTCAAGTCTAAATCGTAGAGTCGGAAATCTCAAGTCTAAATCGTAGAGTCGGAAATCTCAAGTCTAAAATCGTAGAGTCGGAAATCTCAAGTCTAAATCGTAGAGTCGGAAATCTCAAGTCTAAATCGTAGAGTCGGAAATCTCAAGTCTAAATCGTAGAGTCGGAAATCTCAAGTCTAAATCGTAGAGTCGGAAATCTCAAGTCTAAATCGTAGAGTCGGAAATCTCAAGTCTAAATCGTAGAGTCGGAAATCTCAAGTCTAAATCGTAGAGTCGGAAATCTCAAGTCTAAATCGTAGAGTCGGAAATCTCAAGTCTAAATCGTAGAGTCGGAAATCTCAAGTGTAAATCGTAGAGTGGAAATCTCAAGTCTAAATCGTAGAGTCGGAAATCTCAAGTCTAAATCGTAGAGTCGGAAATCTCAAGTCTAAATCGTAGAGTCGGAAATCTCAAGTCTAAATCGTAGAGTCGGAAATCTCAAGTCTAAATCGTAGAGTCGGAAATCTCAAGTGTAAATCGTAGAGTCGGAAATCTCAAGTCTAAATCGTAGAGTCGGAAATCTCAAGTCTAAATCGTAGAGTCGGAAATCTCAAGTCTAAATCGTAGAGTCGGAAATCTCAAGTCTAAATCGTAGAGTCGGAAATCTCAAGTCTAAATCGTAGAGTCGGAAATCTCAAGTCTAAATCGTAGAGTCGGAAATCTCAAGTCTAATCGTAGAGTCGGAAATCTCAAGTCTAAATCGTAGAGTCGGAAATCTCAAGTCTAAATCGTAGAGTCGGAAATCTCAAGTGTAAATCGTAGAGTCGGAAATCTCAAGTCTAAATCTGTAGAGTCGGAAATCTCAAGTCTAAATCGTAGAGTCGGAAATCTCAAGTCTAAATCGTAGAGTCGGAAATCTCAAGTCTAAATCGTAGAGTCGGAAATCTCAAGTCTAAATCGTAGAGTCGGAAATCTCAAGTCTAAATCGTAGAGTCGGAAATCTCAAGTCTAAATCGTAGAGTCGGAAATCTCAAGTCTAAATCGTAGAGTCGGAAATCTCAAGTCTAAATCGTAGAGTCGGAAATCTCAAGTCTAAATCGTAGAGTCGGAAATCTCAAATCTAAAGTCGAAAAAAGTCTAAATCTAAATCGTAGAGTCGGAAATCTCAAGTCTAAATCGTAGAGTCGGAAATCTCAAGTCTAAATCGTAGAGTCGGAAATGTCAAGTCTAAATCGCAGAGTCGGAAATCTCAAGTCTAAATCGTAGAGTCGGAAATCTCAAGTCTAAATCGTAGAGTCGAAAATCTCAAGTCTAAATCGTAGAGTCGGAAATCTCAAGTCTAAATCGTAGAGTCGGAAATCTCAAGTCTAAATCGTAGAGTCGGAAATCTCAAGTCTAAATCGTAGAGTCGGAAATCTCAAGTCTAAATCGTAGAGTCGGAAATCTCAAGTCTAAATCGTAGAGTCGGAAATCTCAAGTCTAAATCGTAGAGTCGGAAATCTCAAGTCTAAATCGTAGAGTCGGAAATCTCAAGTCTAAATCGTAGAGTCGGAAATCTCAAGTCTAAATCGTAGAGTCGGAAATCTCAAGTCTAAATCGTAGAGTCGGAAATCTCAAGTCTAAATCGTAGAGTCGGAAATCTCAAGTCTAAATCGTAGAGTCGGAAATCTCAAGTCTAAATCGTAGAGTCGGAAATCTCAAGTCTAAATCGTAGAGTCGGAAATCTCAAGTCTAAATCGTAGAGTCGGAAATCTCAAGTCTAAATCGTAGAGTCGGAAATCTCAAGTCTAAATCGTAGAGTCGGAAATCTCAAGTGAAATCGTAGAGTCGGAAATCTCAAGTCTAAATCGTAGAGTCGGAAATCTCAAGTCTAAATCGTAGAGTCGGAAATCTCAAGTCTAAATCGTAGAGTCGAAAATCTCAAGTCTAAATCGTAGAGTCGGAAATCTCAAGTCTAAATCGTAGAGTCGGAAATCTCAAGTCTAAATCGTAGAGTCGGAAATCTCAAGTCTAAATCGTAGAGTCGGAAATCTCAAGTCTAAATCGTAGAGTCGGAAATCTCAAGTGTAAATCGTAGTAGAGTCGGAAATCTCAAGTCTAAATCGTAGAGTCGGAAATCTCAAGTCTAAATCGTAGAGTCGGAAATCTCAAGTCTAAATCGTAGAGTCGGAAATCTCAAGTCTAAATCGTAGAGTCGGAAATCTCAAGTCTAAATCGTAGAGTCGGAAATCTCAAGTCTAAATCGTAGAGTCGGAAATCTCAAGTCTAAATCGTAGAGTCGGAAATCTCAAGTCTAAATCGTAGAGTCGGAAATCTCAAGTGTAAATCGTAGAGTCGGAAATCTCAAGTCTAAATCGTAGAGTCGGAAATCTCAAGTCTAAATCGTAGAGTCGGAAATCTCAAGTCTAAATCGTAGAGTCGGAAATCTCAAGTCTAAATCGTAGAGTCGGAAATCTCAAGTCTAAATCGTAGAGTCGGAAATCTCAAGTCTAAATCGTAGAGTCGGAAATCTCAAGTCTAAATCGTAGAGTCGGAAATCTCAAGTCTAAATCGTAGAGTCGGAAATCTCAAGTCTAAATCGTAGAGTCGGAAATCTCAAGTCTAAATCGTAGAGTCGGAAATCTCAAGTCTAAATCGTAGAGTCGGAAATCTCAAGTCTAAATCGTAGAGTCGGAAATCTCAAGTCTAAATCGTAGAGTCGGAAATCTCAAGTCTAAATCGTAGAGTCGGAAAACTCAAGTCTAAATGTAGAGTCGGAAATCTCAAGTCTAAATCGTAGAGTCGGAAATCTCAAGTCTAAATCGTAGAGTCGGAAATCTCAAGTCTAAATCGTAGAGTCGGAAATCTCAAGTCTAAATCGTAGAGTCGGAAATCTCAAGTCTAAATCGTAGAGTCGGAAATCTCAAGTCTAAATCGTAGAGTCGGAAATCTCAAGTCTAAATCGTAGAGTCGGAAATCTCAAGTCTAAATCGTAGAGTCGGAAATCTCAAGTCTAAATCGTAGAGTCGGAAATCTCAAGTCTAAATCGTAGAGTCGGAAAACTCAAGTCTAAATCGTAGAGTCGGAAATCTCAAGTCTAAATCGTAGAGTCGGAAATCTCAAGTCTAAATCGTAGAGTCGGAAATCTCAAGTCTAAATCGTAGAGTCGGAAATCTCAAGTCTAAATCGTAGAGTCGGAAATCTCAAGTGTAAATCGTAGAGTCGGAAATCTCAAGTCTAAATGTAGAGTCGGAAATCTCAAGTCTAAATCGTAGAGTCGGAAATCTCAAGTCTAAATCGTAGAGTCGGAAATCTCAAGTCTAAATCGTAGAGTCGGAAATCTCAAGTCTAAATCGTAGAGTCGGAAATCTCAAGTCTAAATCGTAGAGTCGGAAATCTCAAGTCTAAATCGTAGAGTCGGAAATCTCAAGTCTAAATCGTAGAGTCGGAAATCTCAAGTCTAAATCGTAGAGTCGGAAATCTCAAGTGTAAATCGTAGAGTCGGAAATCTCAAGTCTAAATCGTAGAGTCGGAAATCTCAAGTCTAAATCGTAGAGTCGGAAATCTCAAGTCTAAATCGTAGAGTCGGAAATCTCAAGTCTAAATCGTAGAGTCGGAAATCTCAAGTCTAAATCGTAGAGTCGGAAATCTCAAGTCTAAATCGTAGAGTCGGAAATCTCAAGTCTAAATCGTAGAGTCGGAAATCTCAAGTCTAAATCGTAGAGTCGGAAATCTCAAGTCTAAATCGTAGAGTCGGAAATCTCAAGTCTAAATCGTAGAGTCGGAAATCTCAAGTCTAAATCGTAGAGTCGGAAATCTCAAGTCTAAATGTAGAGTCGGAAATCTCAAGTCTAAATCGTAGAGTCGAAAATCTCAAGTCTAAATCGTAGAGTCGGAAATCTCAAGTCTAAATCGTAGAGTCGGAAATCTCAAGTCTAAATCGTAGAGTCGGAAATCTCAAGTCTAAATCGTAGAGTCGGAAATCTCAAGTCTAAATCGTAGAGTCGGAAATCTCAAGTCTAAATCGTAGAGTCGGAAATCTCAAGTCTAAATCGTAGAGTCGGAAATCTCAAGTCTAAATCGTAGAGTCGGAAATCTCAAGTCTAAATCGTAGAGTCGGAAATCTCAAGTCTAAATCGTAGAGTCGGAAATCTCAAGTCTAAAAAAAAAAAAGTCTAAATCGTAGAGTCGGAAATCTCAAGTCTAAATCGTAGAGTCGGAAATCTCAAGTGTAAATCGTAGAGTCGGAAATCTCAAGTCTAAATCGTAGAGTCGGAAATCTCAAGTCTAAATCGTAGAGTCGGAAATCTCAAGTCTAAATCGTAGAGTCGGAAATCTCAAGTCTAAATCGTAGAGTCGGAAATCTCAAGTCTAAATCGTAGAGTCGGAAATCTCAAGTCTAAATCGTATAGAGTCGGAAATCTCAAGTCTAAATCGTAGAGTCGGAAATCTCAAGTCTAAATCGTAGAGTCGGAAATCTCAAGTCTAAATCGTAGAGTCGGAAATCTCAAGTCTAAATCGTAGAGTCGGAAATCTCAAGTCTAAATCGTAGAGTCGGAAATCTCAAGTGTAAATCGTTAGAGTCGGAAATCTCAAGTCTAAATCGTAGAGTCGGAAATCTCAAGTCTAAATCGTAGAGTCGGAAATCTCAAGTCTAAATCGTAGAGTAAGAAAATCTCAAGTCTAAATCGTAGAGTCGGAAATCTCAAGTCTAAATCGTAGAGTCGGAAATCTCAAGTCTAAATCGTAGAGTCGGAAATCTCAAGTCTAAATCGTAGAGTCGGAAATCTCAAGTCTAAATCGTAGAGTGGAAATCTCAAGTGTAAATCGTAGAGTCGGAAATCTCAAGTCTAAATCGTAGAGTCGGAAATCTCAAGTCTAAATCGTAGAGTCGGAAATCTCAAGTCTAAATCGTAGAGTCGGAAATCTCAAGTCTAAATCGTAGAGTCGGAAATCTCAAGTGTAAATCGTAGAGTCGGAAATCTCAAGTCTAAATCGTAGAGTCGGAAATCTCAAGTCTAAATCGTAGAGTCGGAAATCTCAAGTCTAAATCGTAGAGTCGGAAATCTCAAGTCTAAATCGTAGAGTCGGAAATCTCAAGTCTAAATCGTAGAGTCGGAAATCTCAAGTCTAAATCGTAGAGTCGGAAATCTCAAGTCTAAATCGTAGAGTCGGAAATCTCAAGTCTAAATCGTAGAGTCGGAAATCTCAAGTCTAAATCGTAGAGTCGGAAATCTCAAGTCTAAATCGTAGAGTCGGAAATCTCAAGTCTAAATCGTAGAGTCGGAAATCTCAAGTCTAAATCGTAGAGTCGGAAATCTCAAGTCTAAATCGTAGAGTCGGAAATCTCAAGTGTAAATCGTAGAGTCGGAAATCTCAAGTCTAAATCGTAGAGTCGGAAATCTCAAGTCTAAATCGTAGAGTCGGAAATCTCAAGTCTAAATCGTAGAGTCGGAAATCTCAAGTCTAAATCGTAGAGTCGGAAATCTCAAGTCTAAATCGTAGAGTCGGAAATCTCAAGTCTAAATCGTAGAGTCGGAAATCTCAAGTCTAAATCGTAGAGTCGGAAATCTCAAGTCTAAATCGTAGAGTCGGAAATCTCAAGTCTAAATCGTAGAGTCGGAAATCTCAAGTCTAAATCGTAGAGTCGGAAATCTCAAGTCTAAATCGTAGAGTCGGAAATCTCAAGTGTAAATCGTAGAGTCGGAAATCTCAAGTCTAAATCGTAGAGTCGGAAATCTCAAGTCTAAATCGTAGAGTCGGAAATCTCAAGTCTAAATCGTAGAGTCGGAAATCTCAAGTCTAAATCGTAGAGTCGGAAATCTCAAGTCTAAATCGTAGAGTCGGAAATCTCAAGTGTAAATCGTAGAGTCGGAAATCTCAAGTCTAAATCGTAGAGTCGGAAATCTCAAGTGTAAATCGTAGAGTCGGAAATCTCAAGTCTAAATCGTAGAGTCGGAAATCTCAAGTCTAAATCGTAGAGTCGGAAATCTCAAGTCTAAATCGTAGAGTCGGAAATCTCAAGTCTAAATCGTAGAGTCGGAAATCTCAAGTCTAAATCGTAGAGTCGGAAATCTCAAGTGTAAATCGTAGAGTCGGAAATCTCAAGTCTAAATCGTAGAGTCGGAAATCTCAAGTCTAAATCGTAGAGTCGGAAATCTCAAGTCTAAATCGTAGAGTCGGAAATCTCAAGTCTAAATCGTAGAGTCGGAAATCTCAAGTCTAAATCGTAGAGTCGGAAATCTCAAGTCTAAATCGTAGAGTCGGAAATCTCAAGTCTAAATCGTAGAGTCGGAAATCTCAAGTCTAAATCGTAGAGTCGGAAATCTCAAGTCTAAATCGTAGAGTCGGAAATCTCAAGTCTAAATCGTAGAGTCGGAAATCTCAAGTCTAAATCGTAGAGTCGGAAATCTCAAGTCTAAATCGTAGAGTCGGAAATCTCAAGTGTAAATCGTAGAGTCGGAAATCTCAAGTCTAAATCGTAGAGTCGGAAATCTCAAGTCTAAATCGTAGAGTCGGAAATCTCAAGTCTAAATCGTAGAGTCGGAAATCTCAAGTCTAAATCGTAGAGTCGGAAATCTCAAGTCTAAATCGTAGAGTCGGAAATCTCAAGTCTAAATCGTAGAGTCGGAAATCTCAAGTCTAAATCGTAGAGTCGGAAATCTCAAGTCTAAATCGTAGAGTCGGAAATCTCAAGTCTAAATCGTAGAGTCGGAAATCTCAAGTCTAAATCGTAGAGTCGGAAATCTCAAGTCTAAATCGTAGAGTCGGAAATCTCAAGTCTAAATCGTAGAGTCGGAAATCTCAAGTCTAAATCGTAGAGTCGGAAATCTCAAGTCTAAATCGTAGAGTCGGAAATCTCAAGTCTAAATCGTAGAGTCGGAAATCTCAAGTCTAAATCGTAGAGTCGGAAATCTCAAGTCTAAATCGTAGAGTCGGAAATCTCAAGTCTAAATCGTAGAGTCGGAAATCTCAAGTCTAAATCGTAGAGTCGGAAATCTCAAGTCTAAATCGTAGAGTCGGAAATCTCAAGTCTAAATCGTAGAGTCGGAAATCTCAAGTCTAAATCGTAGAGTCGGAAATCTCAAGTCTAAATCGTAGAGTCGGAAATCTCAAGTCTAAATCGTAGAGTCGGAAATCTCAAGTCTAAATCGTAGAGTCGGAAATCTCAAGTCTAAATCGTAGAGTCGGAAATCTCAAGTCTAAATCGTAGAGTCGGAAATCTCAAGTCTAAATCGTAGAGTCGGAAATCTCAAGTCTAAATCGTAGAGTCGGAAATCTCAAGTCTAAATCGTAGAGTCGGAAATCTCAAGTCTAAATCGTAGAGTCGGAAATCTCAAGTCTAAATCGTAGAGTCGGAAATCTCAAGTCTAAATCGTAGAGTCGGAAATCTCAAGTCTAAATCGTAGAGTCGGAAATCTCAAGTCTAAATCGTAGAGTCGGAAATCTCAAGTCTAAATCGTAGAGTCGGAAATCTCAAGTCTAAATCGTAGAGTCGGAAATCTCAAGTCTAAATCGTAGAGTCGGAAATCTCAAGTCTAAATCGTAGAGTCGGAAATCTCAAGTCTAAATCGTAGAGTCGGAAATCTCAAGTCTAAATCGTAGAGTCGGAAATCTCAAGTCTAAATCGTAGAGTCGGAAATCTCAAGTCTAAATCGTAGAGTCGGAAATCTCAAGTCTAAATCGTAGAGTCGGAAATCTCAAGTCTAAATCGTAGAGTCGGAAATCTCAAGTCTAAATCGTAGAGTCGGAAATCTCAAGTCTAAATCGTAGAGTCGGAAATCTCAAGTCTAAATCGTAGAGTCGGAAATCTCAAGTCTAAATCGTAGAGTCGGAAATCTCAAGTCTAAATCGTAGAGTCGGAAATCTCAAGTCTAAATCGTAGAGTCGGAAATCTCAAGTCTAAATCGTAGAGTCGGAAATCTCAAGTCTAAATCGTAGAGTCGGAAATCTCAAGTCTAAATCGTAGAGTCGGAAATCTCAAGTCTAAATCGTAGAGTCGGAAATCTCAAGTCTAAATCGTAGAGTCGGAAATCTCAAGTCTAAATCGTAGAGTCGGAAATCTCAAGTCTAAATCGTAGAGTCGGAAATCTCAAGTCTAAATCGTAGAGTCGGAAATCTCAAGTCTAAATCGTAGAGTCGGGAAATCTCAAGTCTAAATCGTAGAGTCGGAAATCTCAAGTCTAAATCGTAGAGTCGGAAATCTCAAGTCTAAATCGTAGAGTCGGAAATCTCAAGTCTAAATCGTAGAGTCGGAAATCTCAAGTCTAAATCGTAGAGTCGGAAATCTCAAGTCTAAATCGTAGAGTCGGAAATCTCAAGTCTAAATCGTAGAGTCGGAAATCTCAAGTCTAAATCGTAGAGTCGGAAATCTCAAGTCTAAATCGTAGAGTCGGAAATCTCAAGTCTAAATCGTAGAGTCGGAAATCTCAAGTCTAAATCGTAGAGTCGGAAATCTCAAGTCTAAATCGTAGAGTCGGAAATCTCAAGTCTAAATCGTAGAGTCGGAAATCTCAAGTCTAAATCGTAGAGTCGGAAATCTCAAGTCTAAATCGTAGAGTCGGAAATCTCAAGTCTAAATCGTAGAGTCGGAAATCTCAAGTCTAAATCGTAGAGTCGGAAATCTCAAGTCTAAATCGTAGAGTCGGAAATCTCAAGTCTAAATCGTAGAGTCGGAAATCTCAAGTCTAAATCGTAGAGTCGGAAATCTCAAGTCTAAATCGTAGAGTCGGAAATCTCAAGTCTAAATCGTAGAGTCGGAAATCTCAAGTCTAAATCGTAGAGTCGGAAATCTCAAGTCTAAATCGTAGAGTCGGAAATCTCAAGTCTAAATCGTAGAGTCGGAAATCTCAAGTCTAAATCGTAGAGTCGGAAATCTCAAGTCTAAATCGTAGAGTCGGAAATCTCAAGTCTAAATCGTAGAGTCGGAAATCTCAAGTCTAAATCGTAGAGTCGGAAATCTCAAGTCTAAATCGTAGAGTCGGAAATCTCAAGTCTAAATCGTAGAGTCGGAAATCTCAAGTCTAAATCGTAGAGTCGGAAATCTCAAGTCTAAATCGTAGAGTCGGAAATCTCAAGTCTAAATCGTAGAGTCGGAAATCTCAAGTCTAAATCGTAGAGTCGGAAATCTCAAGTCTAAATCGTAGAGTCGGAAATCTCAAGTCTAAATCGTAGAGTCGGAAATCTCAAGTCTAAATCGTAGAGTCGGAAATCTCAAGTCTAAATCGTAGAGTCGGAAATCTCAAGTCTAAATCGTAGAGTCGGAAATCTCAAGTCTAAATCGTAGAGTCGGAAATCTCAAGTCTAAATCGTAGAGTCGGAAATCTCAAGTCTAAATCGTAGAGTCGGAAATCTCAAGTCTAAATCGTAGAGTCGGAAATCTCAAGTCTAAATCGTAGAGTCGGAAATCTCAAGTCTAAATCGTAGAGTCGGAAATCTCAAGTCTAAATCGTAGAGTCGGAAATCTCAAGTCTAAATCGTAGAGTCGGAAATCTCAAGTCTAAATCGTAGAGTCGGAAATCTCAAGTCTAAATCGTAGAGTCGGAAATCTCAAGTCTAAATCGTAGAGTCGGAAATCTCAAGTCTAAATCGTAGAGTCGGAAATCTCAAGTCTAAATCGTAGAGTCGGAAATCTCAAGTCTAAATCGTAGAGTCGGAAATCTCAAGTCTAAATCGTAGAGTCGGAAATCTCAAGTCTAAATCGTAGAGTCGGAAATCTCAAGTCTAAATCGTAGAGTCGGAAATCTCAAGTCTAAATCGTAGAGTCGGAAATCTCAAGTCTAAATCGTAGAGTCGGAAATCTCAAGTCTAAATCGTAGAGTCGGAAATCTCAAGTCTAAATCGTAGAGTCGGAAATCTCAAGTCTAAATCGTAGAGTCGGAAATCTCAAGTCTAAATCGTAGAGTCGGAAATCTCAAGTCTAAATCGTAGAGTCGGAAATCTCAAGTCTAAATCGTAGAGTCGGAAATCTCAAGTCTAAATCGTAGAGTCGGAAATCTCAAGTCTAAATCGTAGAGTCGGAAATCTCAAGTCTAAATCGTAGAGTCGGAAATCTCAAGTCTAAATCGTAGAGTCGGAAATCTCAAGTCTAAATCGTAGAGTCGGAAATCTCAAGTCTAAATCGTAGAGTCGGAAATCTCAAGTCTAAATCGTAGAGTCGGAAATCTCAAGTCTAAATCGTAGAGTCGGAAATCTCAAGTCTAAATCGTAGAGTCGGAAATCTCAAGTCTAAATCGTAGAGTCGGAAATCTCAAGTCTAAATCGTAGAGTCGGAAATCTCAAGTCTAAATCGTAGAGTCGGAAATCTCAAGTCTAAATCGTAGAGTCGGAAATCTCAAGTCTAAATCGTAGAGTCGGAAATCTCAAGTCTAAATCGTAGAGTCGGAAATCTCAAGTCTAAATCGTAGAGTCGGAAATCTCAAGTCTAAATCGTAGAGTCGGAAATCTCAAGTCTAAATCGTAGAGTCGGAAATCTCAAGTCTAAATCGTAGAGTCGGAAATCTCAAGTCTAAATCGTAGAGTCGGAAATCTCAAGTCTAAATCGTAGAGTCGGAAATCTCAAGTCTAAATCGTAGAGTCGGAAATCTCAAGTCTAAATCGTAGAGTCGGAAATCTCAAGTCTAAATCGTAGAGTCGGAAATCTCAAGTCTAAATCGTAGAGTCGGAAATCTCAAGTCTAAATCGTAGAGTCGGAAATCTCAAGTCTAAATCGTAGAGTCGGAAATCTCAAGTCTAAATCGTAGAGTCGGAAATCTCAAGTCTAAATCGTAGAGTCGGAAATCTCAAGTCTAAATCGTAGAGTCGGAAATCTCAAGTCTAAATCGTAGAGTCGGAAATCTCAAGTCTAAATCGTAGAGTCGGAAATCTCAAGTCTAAATCGTAGAGTCGGAAATCTCAAGTCTAAATCGTAGAGTCGGAAATCTCAAGTCTAAATCGTAGAGTCGGAAATCTCAAGTCTAAATCGTAGAGTCGGAAATCTCAAGTCTAAATCGTAGAGTCGGAAATCTCAAGTCTAAATCGTAGAGTCGGAAATCTCAAGTCTAAATCGTAGAGTCGGAAATCTCAAGTCTAAATCGTAGAGTCGGAAATCTCAAGTCTAAATCGTAGAGTCGGAAATCTCAAGTCTAAATCGTAGAGTCGGAAATCTCAAGTCTAAATCGTAGAGTCGGAAATCTCAAGTCTAAATCGTAGAGTCGGAAATCTCAAGTCTAAATCGTAGAGTCGGAAATCTCAAGTCTAAATCGTAGAGTCGGAAATCTCAAGTCTAAATCGTAGAGTCGGAAATCTCAAGTCTAAATCGTAGAGTCGGAAATCTCAAGTCTAAATCGTAGAGTCGGAAATCTCAAGTCTAAATCGTAGAGTCGGAAATCTCAAGTCTAAATCGTAGAGTCGGAAATCTCAAGTCTAAATCGTAGAGTCGGAAATCTCAAGTCTAAATCGTAGAGTCGGAAATCTCAAGTCTAAATCGTAGAGTCGGAAATCTCAAGTCTAAATCGTAGAGTCGGAAATCTCAAGTCTAAATCGTAGAGTCGGAAATCTCAAGTCTAAATCGTAGAGTCGGAAATCTCAAGTCTAAATCGTAGAGTCGGAAATCTCAAGTCTAAATCGTAGAGTCGGAAATCTCAAGTCTAAATCGTAGAGTCGGAAATCTCAAGTCTAAATCGTAGAGTCGGAAATCTCAAGTCTAAATCGTAGAGTCGGAAATCTCAAGTCTAAATCGTAGAGTCGGAAATCTCAAGTCTAAATCGTAGAGTCGGAAATCTCAAGTCTAAATCGTAGAGTCGGAAATCTCAAGTCTAAATCGTAGAGTCGGAAATCTCAAGTCTAAATCGTAGAGTCGGAAATCTCAAGTCTAAATCGTAGAGTCGGAAATCTCAAGTCTAAATCGTAGAGTCGGAAATCTCAAGTCTAAATCGTAGAGTCGGAAATCTCAAGTCTAAATCGTAGAGTCGGAAATCTCAAGTCTAAATCGTAGAGTCGGAAATCTCAAGTCTAAATCGTAGAGTCGGAAATCTCAAGTCTAAATCGTAGAGTCGGAAATCTCAAGTCTAAATCGTAGAGTCGGAAATCTCAAGTCTAAATCGTAGAGTCGGAAATCTCAAGTCTAAATCGTAGAGTCGGAAATCTCAAGTCTAAATCGTAGAGTCGGAAATCTCAAGTCTAAATCGTAGAGTCGGAAATCTCAAGTCTAAATCGTAGAGTCGGAAATCTCAAGTCTAAATCGTAGAGTCGGAAATCTCAAGTCTAAATCGTAGAGTCGGAAATCTCAAGTCTAAATCGTAGAGTCGGAAATCTCAAGTCTAAATCGTAGAGTCGGAAATCTCAAGTCTAAATCGTAGAGTCGGAAATCTCAAGTCTAAATCGTAGAGTCGGAAATCTCAAGTCTAAATCGTAGAGTCGGAAATCTCAAGTCTAAATCGTAGAGTCGGAAATCTCAAGTCTAAATCGTAGAGTCGGAAATCTCAAGTCTAAATCGTAGAGTCGGAAATCTCAAGTCTAAATCGTAGAGTCGGAAATCTCAAGTCTAAATCGTAGAGTCGGAAATCTCAAGTCTAAATCGTAGAGTCGGAAATCTCAAGTCTAAATCGTAGAGTCGGAAATCTCAAGTCTAAATCGTAGAGTCGGAAATCTCAAGTCTAAATCGTAGAGTCGGAAATCTCAAGTCTAAATCGTAGAGTCGGAAATCTCAAGTCTAAATCGTAGAGTCGGAAATCTCAAGTCTAAATCGTAGAGTCGGAAATCTCAAGTCTAAATCGTAGAGTCGGAAATCTCAAGTCTAAATCGTAGAGTCGGAAATCTCAAGTCTAAATCGTAGAGTCGGAAATCTCAAGTCTAAATCGTAGAGTCGGAAATCTCAAGTCTAAATCGTAGAGTCGGAAATCTCAAGTCTAAATCGTAGAGTCGGAAATCTCAAGTCTAAATCGTAGAGTCGGAAATCTCAAGTCTAAATCGTAGAGTCGGAAATCTCAAGTCTAAATCGTAGAGTCGGAAATCTCAAGTCTAAATCGTAGAGTCGGAAATCTCAAGTCTAAATCGTAGAGTCGGAAATCTCAAGTCTAAATCGTAGAGTCGGAAATCTCAAGTCTAAATCGTAGAGTCGGAAATCTCAAGTCTAAATCGTAGAGTCGGAAATCTCAAGTCTAAATCGTAGAGTCGGAAATCTCAAGTCTAAATCGTAGAGTCGGAAATCTCAAGTCTAAATCGTAGAGTCGGAAATCTCAAGTCTAAATCGTAGAGTCGGAAATCTCAAGTCTAAATCGTAGAGTCGGAAATCTCAAGTCTAAATCGTAGAGTCGGAAATCTCAAGTCTAAATCGTAGAGTCGGAAATCTCAAGTCTAAATCGTAGAGTCGGAAATCTCAAGTCTAAATCGTAGAGTCGGAAATCTCAAGTCTAAATCGTAGAGTCGGAAATCTCAAGTCTAAATCGTAGAGTCGGAAATCTCAAGTCTAAATCGTAGAGTCGGAAATCTCAAGTCTAAATCGTAGAGTCGGAAATCTCAAGTCTAAATCGTAGAGTCGGAAATCTCAAGTCTAAATCGTAGAGTCGGAAATCTCAAGTCTAAATCGTAGAGTCGGAAATCTCAAGTCTAAATCGTAGAGTCGGAAATCTCAAGTCTAAATCGTAGAGTCGGAAATCTCAAGTCTAAATCGTAGAGTCGGAAATCTCAAGTCTAAATCGTAGAGTCGGAAATCTCAAGTCTAAATCGTAGAGTCGGAAATCTCAAGTCTAAATCGTAGAGTCGGAAATCTCAAGTCTAAATCGTAGAGTCGGAAATCTCAAGTCTAAATCGTAGAGTCGGAAATCTCAAGTCTAAATCGTAGAGTCGGAAATCTCAAGTCTAAATCGTAGAGTCGGAAATCTCAAGTCTAAATCGTAGAGTCGGAAATCTCAAGTCTAAATCGTAGAGTCGGAAATCTCAAGTCTAAATCGTAGAGTCGGAAATCTCAAGTCTAAATCGTAGAGTCGGAAATCTCAAGTCTAAATCGTAGAGTCGGAAATCTCAAGTCTAAATCGTAGAGTCGGAAATCTCAAGTCTAAATCGTAGAGTCGGAAATCTCAAGTCTAAATCGTAGAGTCGGAAATCTCAAGTCTAAATCGTAGAGTCGGAAATCTCAAGTCTAAATCGTAGAGTCGGAAATCTCAAGTCTAAATCGTAGAGTCGGAAATCTCAAGTCTAAATCGTAGAGTCGGAAATCTCAAGTCTAAATCGTAGAGTCGGAAATCTCAAGTCTAAATCGTAGAGTCGGAAATCTCAAGTCTAAATCGTAGAGTCGGAAATCTCAAGTCTAAATCGTAGAGTCGGAAATCTCAAGTCTAAATCGTAGAGTCGGAAATCTCAAGTCTAAATCGTAGAGTCGGAAATCTCAAGTCTAAATCGTAGAGTCGGAAATCTCAAGTCTAAATCGTAGAGTCGGAAATCTCAAGTCTAAATCGTAGAGTCGGAAATCTCAAGTCTAAATCGTAGAGTCGGAAATCTCAAGTCTAAATCGTAGAGTCGGAAATCTCAAGTCTAAATCGTAGAGTCGGAAATCTCAAGTCTAAATCGTAGAGTCGGAAATCTCAAGTCTAAATCGTAGAGTCGGAAATCTCAAGTCTAAATCGTAGAGTCGGAAATCTCAAGTCTAAATCGTAGAGTCGGAAATCTCAAGTCTAAATCGTAGAGTCGGAAATCTCAAGTCTAAATCGTAGAGTCGGAAATCTCAAGTCTAAATCGTAGAGTCGGAAATCTCAAGTCTAAATCGTAGAGTCGGAAATCTCAAGTCTAAATCGTAGAGTCGGAAATCTCAAGTCTAAATCGTAGAGTCGGAAATCTCAAGTCTAAATCGTAGAGTCGGAAATCTCAAGTCTAAATCGTAGAGTCGGAAATCTCAAGTCTAAATCGTAGAGTCGGAAATCTCAAGTCTAAATCGTAGAGTCGGAAATCTCAAGTCTAAATCGTAGAGTCGGAAATCTCAAGTCTAAATCGTAGAGTCGGAAATCTCAAGTCTAAATCGTAGAGTCGGAAATCTCAAGTCTAAATCGTAGAGTCGGAAATCTCAAGTCTAAATCGTAGAGTCGGAAATCTCAAGTCTAAATCGTAGAGTCGGAAATCTCAAGTCTAAATCGTAGAGTCGGAAATCTCAAGTCTAAATCGTAGAGTCGGAAATCTCAAGTCTAAATCGTAGAGTCGGAAATCTCAAGTCTAAATCGTAGAGTCGGAAATCTCAAGTCTAAATCGTAGAGTCGGAAATCTCAAGTCTAAATCGTAGAGTCGGAAATCTCAAGTCTAAATCGTAGAGTCGGAAATCTCAAGTCTAAATCGTAGAGTCGGAAATCTCAAGTCTAAATCGTAGAGTCGGAAATCTCAAGTCTAAATCGTAGAGTCGGAAATCTCAAGTCTAAATCGTAGAGTCGGAAATCTCAAGTCTAAATCGTAGAGTCGGAAATCTCAAGTCTAAATCGTAGAGTCGGAAATCTCAAGTCTAAATCGTAGAGTCGGAAATCTCAAGTCTAAATCGTAGAGTCGGAAATCTCAAGTCTAAATCGTAGAGTCGGAAATCTCAAGTCTAAATCGTAGAGTCGGAAATCTCAAGTCTAAATCGTAGAGTCGGAAATCTCAAGTCTAAATCGTAGAGTCGGAAATCTCAAGTCTAAATCGTAGAGTCGGAAATCTCAAGTCTAAATCGTAGAGTCGGAAATCTCAAGTCTAAATCGTAGAGTCGGAAATCTCAAGTCTAAATCGTAGAGTCGGAAATCTCAAGTCTAAATCGTAGAGTCGGAAATCTCAAGTCTAAATCGTAGAGTCGGAAATCTCAAGTCTAAATCGTAGAGTCGGAAATCTCAAGTCTAAATCGTAGAGTCGGAAATCTCAAGTCTAAATCGTAGAGTCGGAAATCTCAAGTCTAAATCGTAGAGTCGGAAATCTCAAGTCTAAATCGTAGAGTCGGAAATCTCAAGTCTAAATCGTAGAGTCGGAAATCTCAAGTCTAAATCGTAGAGTCGGAAATCTCAAGTCTAAATCGTAGAGTCGGAAATCTCAAGTCTAAATCGTAGAGTCGGAAATCTCAAGTCTAAATCGTAGAGTCGGAAATCTCAAGTCTAAATCGTAGAGTCGGAAATCTCAAGTCTAAATCGTAGAGTCGGAAATCTCAAGTCTAAATCGTAGAGTCGGAAATCTCAAGTCTAAATCGTAGAGTCGGAAATCTCAAGTCTAAATCGTAGAGTCGGAAATCTCAAGTCTAAATCGTAGAGTCGGAAATCTCAAGTCTAAATCGTAGAGTCGGAAATCTCAAGTCTAAATCGTAGAGTCGGAAATCTCAAGTCTAAATCGTAGAGTCGGAAATCTCAAGTCTAAATCGTAGAGTCGGAAATCTCAAGTCTAAATCGTAGAGTCGGAAATCTCAAGTCTAAATCGTAGAGTCGGAAATCTCAAGTCTAAATCGTAGAGTCGGAAATCTCAAGTCTAAATCGTAGAGTCGGAAATCTCAAGTCTAAATCGTAGAGTCGGAAATCTCAAGTCTAAATCGTAGAGTCGGAAATCTCAAGTCTAAATCGTAGAGTCGGAAATCTCAAGTCTAAATCGTAGAGTCGGAAATCTCAAGTCTAAATCGTAGAGTCGGAAATCTCAAGTCTAAATCGTAGAGTCGGAAATCTCAAGTCTAAATCGTAGAGTCGGAAATCTCAAGTCTAAATCGTAGAGTCGGAAATCTCAAGTCTAAATCGTAGAGTCGGAAATCTCAAGTCTAAATCGTAGAGTCGGAAATCTCAAGTCTAAATCGTAGAGTCGGAAATCTCAAGTCTAAATCGTAGAGTCGGAAATCTCAAGTCTAAATCGTAGAGTCGGAAATCTCAAGTCTAAATCGTAGAGTCGGAAATCTCAAGTCTAAATCGTAGAGTCGGAAATCTCAAGTCTAAATCGTAGAGTCGGAAATCTCAAGTCTAAATCGTAGAGTCGGAAATCTCAAGTCTAAATCGTAGAGTCGGAAATCTCAAGTCTAAATCGTAGAGTCGGAAATCTCAAGTCTAAATCGTAGAGTCGGAAATCTCAAGTCTAAATCGTAGAGTCGGAAATCTCAAGTCTAAATCGTAGAGTCGGAAATCTCAAGTCTAAATCGTAGAGTCGGAAATCTCAAGTCTAAATCGTAGAGTCGGAAATCTCAAGTCTAAATCGTAGAGTCGGAAATCTCAAGTCTAAATCGTAGAGTCGGAAATCTCAAGTCTAAATCGTAGAGTCGGAAATCTCAAGTCTAAATCGTAGAGTCGGAAATCTCAAGTCTAAATCGTAGAGTCGGAAATCTCAAGTCTAAATCGTAGAGTCGGAAATCTCAAGTCTAAATCGTAGAGTCGGAAATCTCAAGTCTAAATCGTAGAGTCGGAAATCTCAAGTCTAAATCGTAGAGTCGGAAATCTCAAGTCTAAATCGTAGAGTCGGAAATCTCAAGTCTAAATCGTAGAGTCGGAAATCTCAAGTCTAAATCGTAGAGTCGGAAATCTCAAGTCTAAATCGTAGAGTCGGAAATCTCAAGTCTAAATCGTAGAGTCGGAAATCTCAAGTCTAAATCGTAGAGTCGGAAATCTCAAGTCTAAATCGTAGAGTCGGAAATCTCAAGTCTAAATCGTAGAGTCGGAAATCTCAAGTCTAAATCGTAGAGTCGGAAATCTCAAGTCTAAATCGTAGAGTCGGAAATCTCAAGTCTAAATCGTAGAGTCGGAAATCTCAAGTCTAAATCGTAGAGTCGGAAATCTCAAGTCTAAATCGTAGAGTCGGAAATCTCAAGTCTAAATCGTAGAGTCGGAAATCTCAAGTCTAAATCGTAGAGTCGGAAATCTCAAGTCTAAATCGTAGAGTCGGAAATCTCAAGTCTAAATCGTAGAGTCGGAAATCTCAAGTCTAAATCGTAGAGTCGGAAATCTCAAGTCTAAATCGTAGAGTCGGAAATCTCAAGTCTAAATCGTAGAGTCGGAAATCTCAAGTCTAAATCGTAGAGTCGGAAATCTCAAGTCTAAATCGTAGAGTCGGAAATCTCAAGTCTAAATCGTAGAGTCGGAAATCTCAAGTCTAAATCGTAGAGTCGGAAATCTCAAGTCTAAATCGTAGAGTCGGAAATCTCAAGTCTAAATCGTAGAGTCGGAAATCTCAAGTCTAAATCGTAGAGTCGGAAATCTCAAGTCTAAATCGTAGAGTCGGAAATCTCAAGTCTAAATCGTAGAGTCGGAAATCTCAAGTCTAAATCGTAGAGTCGGAAATCTCAAGTCTAAATCGTAGAGTCGGAAATCTCAAGTCTAAATCGTAGAGTCGGAAATCTCAAGTCTAAATCGTAGAGTCGGAAATCTCAAGTCTAAATCGTAGAGTCGGAAATCTCAAGTCTAAATCGTAGAGTCGGAAATCTCAAGTCTAAATCGTAGAGTCGGAAATCTCAAGTCTAAATCGTAGAGTCGGAAATCTCAAGTCTAAATCGTAGAGTCGGAAATCTCAAGTCTAAATCGTAGAGTCGGAAATCTCAAGTCTAAATCGTAGAGTCGGAAATCTCAAGTCTAAATCGTAGAGTCGGAAATCTCAAGTCTAAATCGTAGAGTCGGAAATCTCAAGTCTAAATCGTAGAGTCGGAAATCTCAAGTCTAAATCGTAGAGTCGGAAATCTCAAGTCTAAATCGTAGAGTCGGAAATCTCAAGTCTAAATCGTAGAGTCGGAAATCTCAAGTCTAAATCGTAGAGTCGGAAATCTCAAGTCTAAATCGTAGAGTCGGAAATCTCAAGTCTAAATCGTAGAGTCGGAAATCTCAAGTCTAAATCGTAGAGTCGGAAATCTCAAGTCTAAATCGTAGAGTCGGAAATCTCAAGTCTAAATCGTAGAGTCGGAAATCTCAAGTCTAAATCGTAGAGTCGGAAATCTCAAGTCTAAATCGTAGAGTCGGAAATCTCAAGTCTAAATCGTAGAGTCGGAAATCTCAAGTCTAAATCGTAGAGTCGGAAATCTCAAGTCTAAATCGTAGAGTCGGAAATCTCAAGTCTAAATCGTAGAGTCGGAAATCTCAAGTCTAAATCGTAGAGTCGGAAATCTCAAGTCTAAATCGTAGAGTCGGAAATCTCAAGTCTAAATCGTAGAGTCGGAAATCTCAAGTCTAAATCGTAGAGTCGGAAATCTCAAGTCTAAATCGTAGAGTCGGAAATCTCAAGTCTAAATCGTAGAGTCGGAAATCTCAAGTCTAAATCGTAGAGTCGGAAATCTCAAGTCTAAATCGTAGAGTCGGAAATCTCAAGTCTAAATCGTAGAGTCGGAAATCTCAAGTCTAAATCGTAGAGTCGGAAATCTCAAGTCTAAATCGTAGAGTCGGAAATCTCAAGTCTAAATCGTAGAGTCGGAAATCTCAAGTCTAAATCGTAGAGTCGGAAATCTCAAGTCTAAATCGTAGAGTCGGAAATCTCAAGTCTAAATCGTAGAGTCGGAAATCTCAAGTCTAAATCGTAGAGTCGGAAATCTCAAGTCTAAATCGTAGAGTCGGAAATCTCAAGTCTAAATCGTAGAGTCGGAAATCTCAAGTCTAAATCGTAGAGTCGGAAATCTCAAGTCTAAATCGTAGAGTCGGAAATCTCAAGTCTAAATCGTAGAGTCGGAAATCTCAAGTCTAAATCGTAGAGTCGGAAATCTCAAGTCTAAATCGTAGAGTCGGAAATCTCAAGTCTAAATCGTAGAGTCGGAAATCTCAAGTCTAAATCGTAGAGTCGGAAATCTCAAGTCTAAATCGTAGAGTCGGAAATCTCAAGTCTAAATCGTAGAGTCGGAAATCTCAAGTCTAAATCGTAGAGTCGGAAATCTCAAGTCTAAATCGTAGAGTCGGAAATCTCAAGTCTAAATCGTAGAGTCGGAAATCTCAAGTCTAAATCGTAGAGTCGGAAATCTCAAGTCTAAATCGTAGAGTCGGAAATCTCAAGTCTAAATCGTAGAGTCGGAAATCTCAAGTCTAAATCGTAGAGTCGGAAATCTCAAGTCTAAATCGTAGAGTCGGAAATCTCAAGTCTAAATCGTAGAGTCGGAAATCTCAAGTCTAAATCGTAGAGTCGGAAATCTCAAGTCTAAATCGTAGAGTCGGAAATCTCAAGTCTAAATCGTAGAGTCGGAAATCTCAAGTCTAAATCGTAGAGTCGGAAATCTCAAGTCTAAATCGTAGAGTCGGAAATCTCAAGTCTAAATCGTAGAGTCGGAAATCTCAAGTCTAAATCGTAGAGTCGGAAATCTCAAGTCTAAATCGTAGAGTCGGAAATCTCAAGTCTAAATCGTAGAGTCGGAAATCTCAAGTCTAAATCGTAGAGTCGGAAATCTCAAGTCTAAATCGTAGAGTCGGAAATCTCAAGTCTAAATCGTAGAGTCGGAAATCTCAAGTCTAAATCGTAGAGTCGGAAATCTCAAGTCTAAATCGTAGAGTCGGAAATCTCAAGTCTAAATCGTAGAGTCGGAAATCTCAAGTCTAAATCGTAGAGTCGGAAATCTCAAGTCTAAATCGTAGAGTCGGAAATCTCAAGTCTAAATCGTAGAGTCGGAAATCTCAAGTCTAAATCGTAGAGTCGGAAATCTCAAGTCTAAATCGTAGAGTCGGAAATCTCAAGTCTAAATCGTAGAGTCGGAAATCTCAAGTCTAAATCGTAGAGTCGGAAATCTCAAGTCTAAATCGTAGAGTCGGAAATCTCAAGTCTAAATCGTAGAGTCGGAAATCTCAAGTCTAAATCGTAGAGTCGGAAATCTCAAGTCTAAATCGTAGAGTCGGAAATCTCAAGTCTAAATCGTAGAGTCGGAAATCTCAAGTCTAAATCGTAGAGTCGGAAATCTCAAGTCTAAATCGTAGAGTCGGAAATCTCAAGTCTAAATCGTAGAGTCGGAAATCTCAAGTCTAAATCGTAGAGTCGGAAATCTCAAGTCTAAATCGTAGAGTCGGAAATCTCAAGTCTAAATCGTAGAGTCGGAAATCTCAAGTCTAAATCGTAGAGTCGGAAATCTCAAGTCTAAATCGTAGAGTCGGAAATCTCAAGTCTAAATCGTAGAGTCGGAAATCTCAAGTCTAAATCGTAGAGTCGGAAATCTCAAGTCTAAATCGTAGAGTCGGAAATCTCAAGTCTAAATCGTAGAGTCGGAAATCTCAAGTCTAAATCGTAGAGTCGGAAATCTCAAGTCTAAATCGTAGAGTCGGAAATCTCAAGTCTAAATCGTAGAGTCGGAAATCTCAAGTCTAAATCGTAGAGTCGGAAATCTCAAGTCTAAATCGTAGAGTCGGAAATCTCAAGTCTAAATCGTAGAGTCGGAAATCTCAAGTCTAAATCGTAGAGTCGGAAATCTCAAGTCTAAATCGTAGAGTCGGAAATCTCAAGTCTAAATCGTAGAGTCGGAAATCTCAAGTCTAAATCGTAGAGTCGGAAATCTCAAGTCTAAATCGTAGAGTCGGAAATCTCAAGTCTAAATCGTAGAGTCGGAAATCTCAAGTCTAAATCGTAGAGTCGGAAATCTCAAGTCTAAATCGTAGAGTCGGAAATCTCAAGTCTAAATCGTAGAGTCGGAAATCTCAAGTCTAAATCGTAGAGTCGGAAATCTCAAGTCTAAATCGTAGAGTCGGAAATCTCAAGTCTAAATCGTAGAGTCGGAAATCTCAAGTCTAAATCGTAGAGTCGGAAATCTCAAGTCTAAATCGTAGAGTCGGAAATCTCAAGTCTAAATCGTAGAGTCGGAAATCTCAAGTCTAAATCGTAGAGTCGGAAATCTCAAGTCTAAATCGTAGAGTCGGAAATCTCAAGTCTAAATCGTAGAGTCGGAAATCTCAAGTCTAAATCGTAGAGTCGGAAATCTCAAGTCTAAATCGTAGAGTCGGAAATCTCAAGTCTAAATCGTAGAGTCGGAAATCTCAAGTCTAAATCGTAGAGTCGGAAATCTCAAGTCTAAATCGTAGAGTCGGAAATCTCAAGTCTAAATCGTAGAGTCGGAAATCTCAAGTCTAAATCGTAGAGTCGGAAATCTCAAGTCTAAATCGTAGAGTCGGAAATCTCAAGTCTAAATCGTAGAGTCGGAAATCTCAAGTCTAAATCGTAGAGTCGGAAATCTCAAGTCTAAATCGTAGAGTCGGAAATCTCAAGTCTAAATCGTAGAGTCGGAAATCTCAAGTCTAAATCGTAGAGTCGGAAATCTCAAGTCTAAATCGTAGAGTCGGAAATCTCAAGTCTAAATCGTAGAGTCGGAAATCTCAAGTCTAAATCGTAGAGTCGGAAATCTCAAGTCTAAATCGTAGAGTCGGAAATCTCAAGTCTAAATCGTAGAGTCGGAAATCTCAAGTCTAAATCGTAGAGTCGGAAATCTCAAGTCTAAATCGTAGAGTCGGAAATCTCAAGTCTAAATCGTAGAGTCGGAAATCTCAAGTCTAAATCGTAGAGTCGGAAATCTCAAGTCTAAATCGTAGAGTCGGAAATCTCAAGTCTAAATCGTAGAGTCGGAAATCTCAAGTCTAAATCGTAGAGTCGGAAATCTCAAGTCTAAATCGTAGAGTCGGAAATCTCAAGTCTAAATCGTAGAGTCGGAAATCTCAAGTCTAAATCGTAGAGTCGGAAATCTCAAGTCTAAATCGTAGAGTCGGAAATCTCAAGTCTAAATCGTAGAGTCGGAAATCTCAAGTCTAAATCGTAGAGTCGGAAATCTCAAGTCTAAATCGTAGAGTCGGAAATCTCAAGTCTAAATCGTAGAGTCGGAAATCTCAAGTCTAAATCGTAGAGTCGGAAATCTCAAGTCTAAATCGTAGAGTCGGAAATCTCAAGTCTAAATCGTAGAGTCGGAAATCTCAAGTCTAAATCGTAGAGTCGGAAATCTCAAGTCTAAATCGTAGAGTCGGAAATCTCAAGTCTAAATCGTAGAGTCGGAAATCTCAAGTCTAAATCGTAGAGTCGGAAATCTCAAGTCTAAATCGTAGAGTCGGAAATCTCAAGTCTAAATCGTAGAGTCGGAAATCTCAAGTCTAAATCGTAGAGTCGGAAATCTCAAGTCTAAATCGTAGAGTCGGAAATCTCAAGTCTAAATCGTAGAGTCGGAAATCTCAAGTCTAAATCGTAGAGTCGGAAATCTCAAGTCTAAATCGTAGAGTCGGAAATCTCAAGTCTAAATCGTAGAGTCGGAAATCTCAAGTCTAAATCGTAGAGTCGGAAATCTCAAGTCTAAATCGTAGAGTCGGAAATCTCAAGTCTAAATCGTAGAGTCGGAAATCTCAAGTCTAAATCGTAGAGTCGGAAATCTCAAGTCTAAATCGTAGAGTCGGAAATCTCAAGTCTAAATCGTAGAGTCGGAAATCTCAAGTCTAAATCGTAGAGTCGGAAATCTCAAGTCTAAATCGTAGAGTCGGAAATCTCAAGTCTAAATCGTAGAGTCGGAAATCTCAAGTCTAAATCGTAGAGTCGGAAATCTCAAGTCTAAATCGTAGAGTCGGAAATCTCAAGTCTAAATCGTAGAGTCGGAAATCTCAAGTCTAAATCGTAGAGTCGGAAATCTCAAGTCTAAATCGTAGAGTCGGAAATCTCAAGTCTAAATCGTAGAGTCGGAAATCTCAAGTCTAAATCGTAGAGTCGGAAATCTCAAGTCTAAATCGTAGAGTCGGAAATCTCAAGTCTAAATCGTAGAGTCGGAAATCTCAAGTCTAAATCGTAGAGTCGGAAATCTCAAGTCTAAATCGTAGAGTCGGAAATCTCAAGTCTAAATCGTAGAGTCGGAAATCTCAAGTCTAAATCGTAGAGTCGGAAATCTCAAGTCTAAATCGTAGAGTCGGAAATCTCAAGTCTAAATCGTAGAGTCGGAAATCTCAAGTCTAAATCGTAGAGTCGGAAATCTCAAGTCTAAATCGTAGAGTCGGAAATCTCAAGTCTAAATCGTAGAGTCGGAAATCTCAAGTCTAAATCGTAGAGTCGGAAATCTCAAGTCTAAATCGTAGAGTCGGAAATCTCAAGTCTAAATCGTAGAGTCGGAAATCTCAAGTCTAAATCGTAGAGTCGGAAATCTCAAGTCTAAATCGTAGAGTCGGAAATCTCAAGTCTAAATCGTAGAGTCGGAAATCTCAAGTCTAAATCGTAGAGTCGGAAATCTCAAGTCTAAATCGTAGAGTCGGAAATCTCAAGTCTAAATCGTAGAGTCGGAAATCTCAAGTCTAAATCGTAGAGTCGGAAATCTCAAGTCTAAATCGTAGAGTCGGAAATCTCAAGTCTAAATCGTAGAGTCGGAAATCTCAAGTCTAAATCGTAGAGTCGGAAATCTCAAGTCTAAATCGTAGAGTCGGAAATCTCAAGTCTAAATCGTAGAGTCGGAAATCTCAAGTCTAAATCGTAGAGTCGGAAATCTCAAGTCTAAATCGTAGAGTCGGAAATCTCAAGTCTAAATCGTAGAGTCGGAAATCTCAAGTCTAAATCGTAGAGTCGGAAATCTCAAGTCTAAATCGTAGAGTCGGAAATCTCAAGTCTAAATCGTAGAGTCGGAAATCTCAAGTCTAAATCGTAGAGTCGGAAATCTCAAGTCTAAATCGTAGAGTCGGAAATCTCAAGTCTAAATCGTAGAGTCGGAAATCTCAAGTCTAAATCGTAGAGTCGGAAATCTCAAGTCTAAATCGTAGAGTCGGAAATCTCAAGTCTAAATCGTAGAGTCGGAAATCTCAAGTCTAAATCGTAGAGTCGGAAATCTCAAGTCTAAATCGTAGAGTCGGAAATCTCAAGTCTAAATCGTAGAGTCGGAAATCTCAAGTCTAAATCGTAGAGTCGGAAATCTCAAGTCTAAATCGTAGAGTCGGAAATCTCAAGTCTAAATCGTAGAGTCGGAAATCTCAAGTCTAAATCGTAGAGTCGGAAATCTCAAGTCTAAATCGTAGAGTCGGAAATCTCAAGTCTAAATCGTAGAGTCGGAAATCTCAAGTCTAAATCGTAGAGTCGGAAATCTCAAGTCTAAATCGTAGAGTCGGAAATCTCAAGTCTAAATCGTAGAGTCGGAAATCTCAAGTCTAAATCGTAGAGTCGGAAATCTCAAGTCTAAATCGTAGAGTCGGAAATCTCAAGTCTAAATCGTAGAGTCGGAAATCTCAAGTCTAAATCGTAGAGTCGGAAATCTCAAGTCTAAATCGTAGAGTCGGAAATCTCAAGTCTAAATCGTAGAGTCGGAAATCTCAAGTCTAAATCGTAGAGTCGGAAATCTCAAGTCTAAATCGTAGAGTCGGAAATCTCAAGTCTAAATCGTAGAGTCGGAAATCTCAAGTCTAAATCGTAGAGTCGGAAATCTCAAGTCTAAATCGTAGAGTCGGAAATCTCAAGTCTAAATCGTAGAGTCGGAAATCTCAAGTCTAAATCGTAGAGTCGGAAATCTCAAGTCTAAATCGTAGAGTCGGAAATCTCAAGTCTAAATCGTAGAGTCGGAAATCTCAAGTCTAAATCGTAGAGTCGGAAATCTCAAGTCTAAATCGTAGAGTCGGAAATCTCAAGTCTAAATCGTAGAGTCGGAAATCTCAAGTCTAAATCGTAGAGTCGGAAATCTCAAGTCTAAATCGTAGAGTCGGAAATCTCAAGTCTAAATCGTAGAGTCGGAAATCTCAAGTCTAAATCGTAGAGTCGGAAATCTCAAGTCTAAATCGTAGAGTCGGAAATCTCAAGTCTAAATCGTAGAGTCGGAAATCTCAAGTCTAAATCGTAGAGTCGGAAATCTCAAGTCTAAATCGTAGAGTCGGAAATCTCAAGTCTAAATCGTAGAGTCGGAAATCTCAAGTCTAAATCGTAGAGTCGGAAATCTCAAGTCTAAATCGTAGAGTCGGAAATCTCAAGTCTAAATCGTAGAGTCGGAAATCTCAAGTCTAAATCGTAGAGTCGGAAATCTCAAGTCTAAATCGTAGAGTCGGAAATCTCAAGTCTAAATCGTAGAGTCGGAAATCTCAAGTCTAAATCGTAGAGTCGGAAATCTCAAGTCTAAATCGTAGAGTCGGAAATCTCAAGTCTAAATCGTAGAGTCGGAAATCTCAAGTCTAAATCGTAGAGTCGGAAATCTCAAGTCTAAATCGTAGAGTCGGAAATCTCAAGTCTAAATCGTAGAGTCGGAAATCTCAAGTCTAAATCGTAGAGTCGGAAATCTCAAGTCTAAATCGTAGAGTCGGAAATCTCAAGTCTAAATCGTAGAGTCGGAAATCTCAAGTCTAAATCGTAGAGTCGGAAATCTCAAGTCTAAATCGTAGAGTCGGAAATCTCAAGTCTAAATCGTAGAGTCGGAAATCTCAAGTCTAAATCGTAGAGTCGGAAATCTCAAGTCTAAATCGTAGAGTCGGAAATCTCAAGTCTAAATCGTAGAGTCGGAAATCTCAAGTCTAAATCGTAGAGTCGGAAATCTCAAGTCTAAATCGTAGAGTCGGAAATCTCAAGTCTAAATCGTAGAGTCGGAAATCTCAAGTCTAAATCGTAGAGTCGGAAATCTCAAGTCTAAATCGTAGAGTCGGAAATCTCAAGTCTAAATCGTAGAGTCGGAAATCTCAAGTCTAAATCGTAGAGTCGGAAATCTCAAGTCTAAATCGTAGAGTCGGAAATCTCAAGTCTAAATCGTAGAGTCGGAAATCTCAAGTCTAAATCGTAGAGTCGGAAATCTCAAGTCTAAATCGTAGAGTCGGAAATCTCAAGTCTAAATCGTAGAGTCGGAAATCTCAAGTCTAAATCGTAGAGTCGGAAATCTCAAGTCTAAATCGTAGAGTCGGAAATCTCAAGTCTAAATCGTAGAGTCGGAAATCTCAAGTCTAAATCGTAGAGTCGGAAATCTCAAGTCTAAATCGTAGAGTCGGAAATCTCAAGTCTAAATCGTAGAGTCGGAAATCTCAAGTCTAAATCGTAGAGTCGGAAATCTCAAGTCTAAATCGTAGAGTCGGAAATCTCAAGTCTAAATCGTAGAGTCGGAAATCTCAAGTCTAAATCGTAGAGTCGGAAATCTCAAGTCTAAATCGTAGAGTCGGAAATCTCAAGTCTAAATCGTAGAGTCGGAAATCTCAAGTCTAAATCGTAGAGTCGGAAATCTCAAGTCTAAATCGTAGAGTCGGAAATCTCAAGTCTAAATCGTAGAGTCGGAAATCTCAAGTCTAAATCGTAGAGTCGGAAATCTCAAGTCTAAATCGTAGAGTCGGAAATCTCAAGTCTAAATCGTAGAGTCGGAAATCTCAAGTCTAAATCGTAGAGTCGGAAATCTCAAGTCTAAATCGTAGAGTCGGAAATCTCAAGTCTAAATCGTAGAGTCGGAAATCTCAAGTCTAAATCGTAGAGTCGGAAATCTCAAGTCTAAATCGTAGAGTCGGAAATCTCAAGTCTAAATCGTAGAGTCGGAAATCTCAAGTCTAAATCGTAGAGTCGGAAATCTCAAGTCTAAATCGTAGAGTCGGAAATCTCAAGTCTAAATCGTAGAGTCGGAAATCTCAAGTCTAAATCGTAGAGTCGGAAATCTCAAGTCTAAATCGTAGAGTCGGAAATCTCAAGTCTAAATCGTAGAGTCGGAAATCTCAAGTCTAAATCGTAGAGTCGGAAATCTCAAGTCTAAATCGTAGAGTCGGAAATCTCAAGTCTAAATCGTAGAGTCGGAAATCTCAAGTCTAAATCGTAGAGTCGGAAATCTCAAGTCTAAATCGTAGAGTCGGAAATCTCAAGTCTAAATCGTAGAGTCGGAAATCTCAAGTCTAAATCGTAGAGTCGGAAATCTCAAGTCTAAATCGTAGAGTCGGAAATCTCAAGTCTAAATCGTAGAGTCGGAAATCTCAAGTCTAAATCGTAGAGTCGGAAATCTCAAGTCTAAATCGTAGAGTCGGAAATCTCAAGTCTAAATCGTAGAGTCGGAAATCTCAAGTCTAAATCGTAGAGTCGGAAATCTCAAGTCTAAATCGTAGAGTCGGAAATCTCAAGTCTAAATCGTAGAGTCGGAAATCTCAAGTCTAAATCGTAGAGTCGGAAATCTCAAGTCTAAATCGTAGAGTCGGAAATCTCAAGTCTAAATCGTAGAGTCGGAAATCTCAAGTCTAAATCGTAGAGTCGGAAATCTCAAGTCTAAATCGTAGAGTCGGAAATCTCAAGTCTAAATCGTAGAGTCGGAAATCTCAAGTCTAAATCGTAGAGTCGGAAATCTCAAGTCTAAATCGTAGAGTCGGAAATCTCAAGTCTAAATCGTAGAGTCGGAAATCTCAAGTCTAAATCGTAGAGTCGGAAATCTCAAGTCTAAATCGTAGAGTCGGAAATCTCAAGTCTAAATCGTAGAGTCGGAAATCTCAAGTCTAAATCGTAGAGTCGGAAATCTCAAGTCTAAATCGTAGAGTCGGAAATCTCAAGTCTAAATCGTAGAGTCGGAAATCTCAAGTCTAAATCGTAGAGTCGGAAATCTCAAGTCTAAATCGTAGAGTCGGAAATCTCAAGTCTAAATCGTAGAGTCGGAAATCTCAAGTCTAAATCGTAGAGTCGGAAATCTCAAGTCTAAATCGTAGAGTCGGAAATCTCAAGTCTAAATCGTAGAGTCGGAAATCTCAAGTCTAAATCGTAGAGTCGGAAATCTCAAGTCTAAATCGTAGAGTCGGAAATCTCAAGTCTAAATCGTAGAGTCGGAAATCTCAAGTCTAAATCGTAGAGTCGGAAATCTCAAGTCTAAATCGTAGAGTCGGAAATCTCAAGTCTAAATCGTAGAGTCGGAAATCTCAAGTCTAAATCGTAGAGTCGGAAATCTCAAGTCTAAATCGTAGAGTCGGAAATCTCAAGTCTAAATCGTAGAGTCGGAAATCTCAAGTCTAAATCGTAGAGTCGGAAATCTCAAGTCTAAATCGTAGAGTCGGAAATCTCAAGTCTAAATCGTAGAGTCGGAAATCTCAAGTCTAAATCGTAGAGTCGGAAATCTCAAGTCTAAATCGTAGAGTCGGAAATCTCAAGTCTAAATCGTAGAGTCGGAAATCTCAAGTCTAAATCGTAGAGTCGGAAATCTCAAGTCTAAATCGTAGAGTCGGAAATCTCAAGTCTAAATCGTAGAGTCGGAAATCTCAAGTCTAAATCGTAGAGTCGGAAATCTCAAGTCTAAATCGTAGAGTCGGAAATCTCAAGTCTAAATCGTAGAGTCGGAAATCTCAAGTCTAAATCGTAGAGTCGGAAATCTCAAGTCTAAATCGTAGAGTCGGAAATCTCAAGTCTAAATCGTAGAGTCGGAAATCTCAAGTCTAAATCGTAGAGTCGGAAATCTCAAGTCTAAATCGTAGAGTCGGAAATCTCAAGTCTAAATCGTAGAGTCGGAAATCTCAAGTCTAAATCGTAGAGTCGGAAATCTCAAGTCTAAATCGTAGAGTCGGAAATCTCAAGTCTAAATCGTAGAGTCGGAAATCTCAAGTCTAAATCGTAGAGTCGGAAATCTCAAGTCTAAATCGTAGAGTCGGAAATCTCAAGTCTAAATCGTAGAGTCGGAAATCTCAAGTCTAAATCGTAGAGTCGGAAATCTCAAGTCTAAATCGTAGAGTCGGAAATCTCAAGTCTAAATCGTAGAGTCGGAAATCTCAAGTCTAAATCGTAGAGTCGGAAATCTCAAGTCTAAATCGTAGAGTCGGAAATCTCAAGTCTAAATCGTAGAGTCGGAAATCTCAAGTCTAAATCGTAGAGTCGGAAATCTCAAGTCTAAATCGTAGAGTCGGAAATCTCAAGTCTAAATCGTAGAGTCGGAAATCTCAAGTCTAAATCGTAGAGTCGGAAATCTCAAGTCTAAATCGTAGAGTCGGAAATCTCAAGTCTAAATCGTAGAGTCGGAAATCTCAAGTCTAAATCGTAGAGTCGGAAATCTCAAGTCTAAATCGTAGAGTCGGAAATCTCAAGTCTAAATCGTAGAGTCGGAAATCTCAAGTCTAAATCGTAGAGTCGGAAATCTCAAGTCTAAATCGTAGAGTCGGAAATCTCAAGTCTAAATCGTAGAGTCGGAAATCTCAAGTCTAAATCGTAGAGTCGGAAATCTCAAGTCTAAATCGTAGAGTCGGAAATCTCAAGTCTAAATCGTAGAGTCGGAAATCTCAAGTCTAAATCGTAGAGTCGGAAATCTCAAGTCTAAATCGTAGAGTCGGAAATCTCAAGTCTAAATCGTAGAGTCGGAAATCTCAAGTCTAAATCGTAGAGTCGGAAATCTCAAGTCTAAATCGTAGAGTCGGAAATCTCAAGTCTAAATCGTAGAGTCGGAAATCTCAAGTCTAAATCGTAGAGTCGGAAATCTCAAGTCTAAATCGTAGAGTCGGAAATCTCAAGTCTAAATCGTAGAGTCGGAAATCTCAAGTCTAAATCGTAGAGTCGGAAATCTCAAGTCTAAATCGTAGAGTCGGAAATCTCAAGTCTAAATCGTAGAGTCGGAAATCTCAAGTCTAAATCGTAGAGTCGGAAATCTCAAGTCTAAATCGTAGAGTCGGAAATCTCAAGTCTAAATCGTAGAGTCGGAAATCTCAAGTCTAAATCGTAGAGTCGGAAATCTCAAGTCTAAATCGTAGAGTCGGAAATCTCAAGTCTAAATCGTAGAGTCGGAAATCTCAAGTCTAAATCGTAGAGTCGGAAATCTCAAGTCTAAATCGTAGAGTCGGAAATCTCAAGTCTAAATCGTAGAGTCGGAAATCTCAAGTCTAAATCGTAGAGTCGGAAATCTCAAGTCTAAATCGTAGAGTCGGAAATCTCAAGTCTAAATCGTAGAGTCGGAAATCTCAAGTCTAAATCGTAGAGTCGGAAATCTCAAGTCTAAATCGTAGAGTCGGAAATCTCAAGTCTAAATCGTAGAGTCGGAAATCTCAAGTCTAAATCGTAGAGTCGGAAATCTCAAGTCTAAATCGTAGAGTCGGAAATCTCAAGTCTAAATCGTAGAGTCGGAAATCTCAAGTCTAAATCGTAGAGTCGGAAATCTCAAGTCTAAATCGTAGAGTCGGAAATCTCAAGTCTAAATCGTAGAGTCGGAAATCTCAAGTCTAAATCGTAGAGTCGGAAATCTCAAGTCTAAATCGTAGAGTCGGAAATCTCAAGTCTAAATCGTAGAGTCGGAAATCTCAAGTCTAAATCGTAGAGTCGGAAATCTCAAGTCTAAATCGTAGAGTCGGAAATCTCAAGTCTAAATCGTAGAGTCGGAAATCTCAAGTCTAAATCGTAGAGTCGGAAATCTCAAGTCTAAATCGTAGAGTCGGAAATCTCAAGTCTAAATCGTAGAGTCGGAAATCTCAAGTCTAAATCGTAGAGTCGGAAATCTCAAGTCTAAATCGTAGAGTCGGAAATCTCAAGTCTAAATCGTAGAGTCGGAAATCTCAAGTCTAAATCGTAGAGTCGGAAATCTCAAGTCTAAATCGTAGAGTCGGAAATCTCAAGTCTAAATCGTAGAGTCGGAAATCTCAAGTCTAAATCGTAGAGTCGGAAATCTCAAGTCTAAATCGTAGAGTCGGAAATCTCAAGTCTAAATCGTAGAGTCGGAAATCTCAAGTCTAAATCGTAGAGTCGGAAATCTCAAGTCTAAATCGTAGAGTCGGAAATCTCAAGTCTAAATCGTAGAGTCGGAAATCTCAAGTCTAAATCGTAGAGTCGGAAATCTCAAGTCTAAATCGTAGAGTCGGAAATCTCAAGTCTAAATCGTAGAGTCGGAAATCTCAAGTCTAAATCGTAGAGTCGGAAATCTCAAGTCTAAATCGTAGAGTCGGAAATCTCAAGTCTAAATCGTAGAGTCGGAAATCTCAAGTCTAAATCGTAGAGTCGGAAATCTCAAGTCTAAATCGTAGAGTCGGAAATCTCAAGTCTAAATCGTAGAGTCGGAAATCTCAAGTCTAAATCGTAGAGTCGGAAATCTCAAGTCTAAATCGTAGAGTCGGAAATCTCAAGTCTAAATCGTAGAGTCGGAAATCTCAAGTCTAAATCGTAGAGTCGGAAATCTCAAGTCTAAATCGTAGAGTCGGAAATCTCAAGTCTAAATCGTAGAGTCGGAAATCTCAAGTCTAAATCGTAGAGTCGGAAATCTCAAGTCTAAATCGTAGAGTCGGAAATCTCAAGTCTAAATCGTAGAGTCGGAAATCTCAAGTCTAAATCGTAGAGTCGGAAATCTCAAGTCTAAATCGTAGAGTCGGAAATCTCAAGTCTAAATCGTAGAGTCGGAAATCTCAAGTCTAAATCGTAGAGTCGGAAATCTCAAGTCTAAATCGTAGAGTCGGAAATCTCAAGTCTAAATCGTAGAGTCGGAAATCTCAAGTCTAAATCGTAGAGTCGGAAATCTCAAGTCTAAATCGTAGAGTCGGAAATCTCAAGTCTAAATCGTAGAGTCGGAAATCTCAAGTCTAAATCGTAGAGTCGGAAATCTCAAGTCTAAATCGTAGAGTCGGAAATCTCAAGTCTAAATCGTAGAGTCGGAAATCTCAAGTCTAAATCGTAGAGTCGGAAATCTCAAGTCTAAATCGTAGAGTCGGAAATCTCAAGTCTAAATCGTAGAGTCGGAAATCTCAAGTCTAAATCGTAGAGTCGGAAATCTCAAGTCTAAATCGTAGAGTCGGAAATCTCAAGTCTAAATCGTAGAGTCGGAAATCTCAAGTCTAAATCGTAGAGTCGGAAATCTCAAGTCTAAATCGTAGAGTCGGAAATCTCAAGTCTAAATCGTAGAGTCGGAAATCTCAAGTCTAAATCGTAGAGTCGGAAATCTCAAGTCTAAATCGTAGAGTCGGAAATCTCAAGTCTAAATCGTAGAGTCGGAAATCTCAAGTCTAAATCGTAGAGTCGGAAATCTCAAGTCTAAATCGTAGAGTCGGAAATCTCAAGTCTAAATCGTAGAGTCGGAAATCTCAAGTCTAAATCGTAGAGTCGGAAATCTCAAGTCTAAATCGTAGAGTCGGAAATCTCAAGTCTAAATCGTAGAGTCGGAAATCTCAAGTCTAAATCGTAGAGTCGGAAATCTCAAGTCTAAATCGTAGAGTCGGAAATCTCAAGTCTAAATCGTAGAGTCGGAAATCTCAAGTCTAAATCGTAGAGTCGGAAATCTCAAGTCTAAATCGTAGAGTCGGAAATCTCAAGTCTAAATCGTAGAGTCGGAAATCTCAAGTCTAAATCGTAGAGTCGGAAATCTCAAGTCTAAATCGTAGAGTCGGAAATCTCAAGTCTAAATCGTAGAGTCGGAAATCTCAAGTCTAAATCGTAGAGTCGGAAATCTCAAGTCTAAATCGTAGAGTCGGAAATCTCAAGTCTAAATCGTAGAGTCGGAAATCTCAAGTCTAAATCGTAGAGTCGGAAATCTCAAGTCTAAATCGTAGAGTCGGAAATCTCAAGTCTAAATCGTAGAGTCGGAAATCTCAAGTCTAAATCGTAGAGTCGGAAATCTCAAGTCTAAATCGTAGAGTCGGAAATCTCAAGTCTAAATCGTAGAGTCGGAAATCTCAAGTCTAAATCGTAGAGTCGGAAATCTCAAGTCTAAATCGTAGAGTCGGAAATCTCAAGTCTAAATCGTAGAGTCGGAAATCTCAAGTCTAAATCGTAGAGTCGGAAATCTCAAGTCTAAATCGTAGAGTCGGAAATCTCAAGTCTAAATCGTAGAGTCGGAAATCTCAAGTCTAAATCGTAGAGTCGGAAATCTCAAGTCTAAATCGTAGAGTCGGAAATCTCAAGTCTAAATCGTAGAGTCGGAAATCTCAAGTCTAAATCGTAGAGTCGGAAATCTCAAGTCTAAATCGTAGAGTCGGAAATCTCAAGTCTAAATCGTAGAGTCGGAAATCTCAAGTCTAAATCGTAGAGTCGGAAATCTCAAGTCTAAATCGTAGAGTCGGAAATCTCAAGTCTAAATCGTAGAGTCGGAAATCTCAAGTCTAAATCGTAGAGTCGGAAATCTCAAGTCTAAATCGTAGAGTCGGAAATCTCAAGTCTAAATCGTAGAGTCGGAAATCTCAAGTCTAAATCGTAGAGTCGGAAATCTCAAGTCTAAATCGTAGAGTCGGAAATCTCAAGTCTAAATCGTAGAGTCGGAAATCTCAAGTCTAAATCGTAGAGTCGGAAATCTCAAGTCTAAATCGTAGAGTCGGAAATCTCAAGTCTAAATCGTAGAGTCGGAAATCTCAAGTCTAAATCGTAGAGTCGGAAATCTCAAGTCTAAATCGTAGAGTCGGAAATCTCAAGTCTAAATCGTAGAGTCGGAAATCTCAAGTCTAAATCGTAGAGTCGGAAATCTCAAGTCTAAATCGTAGAGTCGGAAATCTCAAGTCTAAATCGTAGAGTCGGAAATCTCAAGTCTAAATCGTAGAGTCGGAAATCTCAAGTCTAAATCGTAGAGTCGGAAATCTCAAGTCTAAATCGTAGAGTCGGAAATCTCAAGTCTAAATCGTAGAGTCGGAAATCTCAAGTCTAAATCGTAGAGTCGGAAATCTCAAGTCTAAATCGTAGAGTCGGAAATCTCAAGTCTAAATCGTAGAGTCGGAAATCTCAAGTCTAAATCGTAGAGTCGGAAATCTCAAGTCTAAATCGTAGAGTCGGAAATCTCAAGTCTAAATCGTAGAGTCGGAAATCTCAAGTCTAAATCGTAGAGTCGGAAATCTCAAGTCTAAATCGTAGAGTCGGAAATCTCAAGTCTAAATCGTAGAGTCGGAAATCTCAAGTCTAAATCGTAGAGTCGGAAATCTCAAGTCTAAATCGTAGAGTCGGAAATCTCAAGTCTAAATCGTAGAGTCGGAAATCTCAAGTCTAAATCGTAGAGTCGGAAATCTCAAGTCTAAATCGTAGAGTCGGAAATCTCAAGTCTAAATCGTAGAGTCGGAAATCTCAAGTCTAAATCGTAGAGTCGGAAATCTCAAGTCTAAATCGTAGAGTCGGAAATCTCAAGTCTAAATCGTAGAGTCGGAAATCTCAAGTCTAAATCGTAGAGTCGGAAATCTCAAGTCTAAATCGTAGAGTCGGAAATCTCAAGTCTAAATCGTAGAGTCGGAAATCTCAAGTCTAAATCGTAGAGTCGGAAATCTCAAGTCTAAATCGTAGAGTCGGAAATCTCAAGTCTAAATCGTAGAGTCGGAAATCTCAAGTCTAAATCGTAGAGTCGGAAATCTCAAGTCTAAATCGTAGAGTCGGAAATCTCAAGTCTAAATCGTAGAGTCGGAAATCTCAAGTCTAAATCGTAGAGTCGGAAATCTCAAGTCTAAATCGTAGAGTCGGAAATCTCAAGTCTAAATCGTAGAGTCGGAAATCTCAAGTCTAAATCGTAGAGTCGGAAATCTCAAGTCTAAATCGTAGAGTCGGAAATCTCAAGTCTAAATCGTAGAGTCGGAAATCTCAAGTCTAAATCGTAGAGTCGGAAATCTCAAGTCTAAATCGTAGAGTCGGAAATCTCAAGTCTAAATCGTAGAGTCGGAAATCTCAAGTCTAAATCGTAGAGTCGGAAATCTCAAGTCTAAATCGTAGAGTCGGAAATCTCAAGTCTAAATCGTAGAGTCGGAAATCTCAAGTCTAAATCGTAGAGTCGGAAATCTCAAGTCTAAATCGTAGAGTCGGAAATCTCAAGTCTAAATCGTAGAGTCGGAAATCTCAAGTCTAAATCGTAGAGTCGGAAATCTCAAGTCTAAATCGTAGAGTCGGAAATCTCAAGTCTAAATCGTAGAGTCGGAAATCTCAAGTCTAAATCGTAGAGTCGGAAATCTCAAGTCTAAATCGTAGAGTCGGAAATCTCAAGTCTAAATCGTAGAGTCGGAAATCTCAAGTCTAAATCGTAGAGTCGGAAATCTCAAGTCTAAATCGTAGAGTCGGAAATCTCAAGTCTAAATCGTAGAGTCGGAAATCTCAAGTCTAAATCGTAGAGTCGGAAATCTCAAGTCTAAATCGTAGAGTCGGAAATCTCAAGTCTAAATCGTAGAGTCGGAAATCTCAAGTCTAAATCGTAGAGTCGGAAATCTCAAGTCTAAATCGTAGAGTCGGAAATCTCAAGTCTAAATCGTAGAGTCGGAAATCTCAAGTCTAAATCGTAGAGTCGGAAATCTCAAGTCTAAATCGTAGAGTCGGAAATCTCAAGTCTAAATCGTAGAGTCGGAAATCTCAAGTCTAAATCGTAGAGTCGGAAATCTCAAGTCTAAATCGTAGAGTCGGAAATCTCAAGTCTAAATCGTAGAGTCGGAAATCTCAAGTCTAAATCGTAGAGTCGGAAATCTCAAGTCTAAATCGTAGAGTCGGAAATCTCAAGTCTAAATCGTAGAGTCGGAAATCTCAAGTCTAAATCGTAGAGTCGGAAATCTCAAGTCTAAATCGTAGAGTCGGAAATCTCAAGTCTAAATCGTAGAGTCGGAAATCTCAAGTCTAAATCGTAGAGTCGGAAATCTCAAGTCTAAATCGTAGAGTCGGAAATCTCAAGTCTAAATCGTAGAGTCGGAAATCTCAAGTCTAAATCGTAGAGTCGGAAATCTCAAGTCTAAATCGTAGAGTCGGAAATCTCAAGTCTAAATCGTAGAGTCGGAAATCTCAAGTCTAAATCGTAGAGTCGGAAATCTCAAGTCTAAATCGTAGAGTCGGAAATCTCAAGTCTAAATCGTAGAGTCGGAAATCTCAAGTCTAAATCGTAGAGTCGGAAATCTCAAGTCTAAATCGTAGAGTCGGAAATCTCAAGTCTAAATCGTAGAGTCGGAAATCTCAAGTCTAAATCGTAGAGTCGGAAATCTCAAGTCTAAATCGTAGAGTCGGAAATCTCAAGTCTAAATCGTAGAGTCGGAAATCTCAAGTCTAAATCGTAGAGTCGGAAATCTCAAGTCTAAATCGTAGAGTCGGAAATCTCAAGTCTAAATCGTAGAGTCGGAAATCTCAAGTCTAAATCGTAGAGTCGGAAATCTCAAGTCTAAATCGTAGAGTCGGAAATCTCAAGTCTAAATCGTAGAGTCGGAAATCTCAAGTCTAAATCGTAGAGTCGGAAATCTCAAGTCTAAATCGTAGAGTCGGAAATCTCAAGTCTAAATCGTAGAGTCGGAAATCTCAAGTCTAAATCGTAGAGTCGGAAATCTCAAGTCTAAATCGTAGAGTCGGAAATCTCAAGTCTAAATCGTAGAGTCGGAAATCTCAAGTCTAAATCGTAGAGTCGGAAATCTCAAGTCTAAATCGTAGAGTCGGAAATCTCAAGTCTAAATCGTAGAGTCGGAAATCTCAAGTCTAAATCGTAGAGTCGGAAATCTCAAGTCTAAATCGTAGAGTCGGAAATCTCAAGTCTAAATCGTAGAGTCGGAAATCTCAAGTCTAAATCGTAGAGTCGGAAATCTCAAGTCTAAATCGTAGAGTCGGAAATCTCAAGTCTAAATCGTAGAGTCGGAAATCTCAAGTCTAAATCGTAGAGTCGGAAATCTCAAGTCTAAATCGTAGAGTCGGAAATCTCAAGTCTAAATCGTAGAGTCGGAAATCTCAAGTCTAAATCGTAGAGTCGGAAATCTCAAGTCTAAATCGTAGAGTCGGAAATCTCAAGTCTAAATCGTAGAGTCGGAAATCTCAAGTCTAAATCGTAGAGTCGGAAATCTCAAGTCTAAATCGTAGAGTCGGAAATCTCAAGTCTAAATCGTAGAGTCGGAAATCTCAAGTCTAAATCGTAGAGTCGGAAATCTCAAGTCTAAATCGTAGAGTCGGAAATCTCAAGTCTAAATCGTAGAGTCGGAAATCTCAAGTCTAAATCGTAGAGTCGGAAATCTCAAGTCTAAATCGTAGAGTCGGAAATCTCAAGTCTAAATCGTAGAGTCGGAAATCTCAAGTCTAAATCGTAGAGTCGGAAATCTCAAGTCTAAATCGTAGAGTCGGAAATCTCAAGTCTAAATCGTAGAGTCGGAAATCTCAAGTCTAAATCGTAGAGTCGGAAATCTCAAGTCTAAATCGTAGAGTCGGAAATCTCAAGTCTAAATCGTAGAGTCGGAAATCTCAAGTCTAAATCGTAGAGTCGGAAATCTCAAGTCTAAATCGTAGAGTCGGAAATCTCAAGTCTAAATCGTAGAGTCGGAAATCTCAAGTCTAAATCGTAGAGTCGGAAATCTCAAGTCTAAATCGTAGAGTCGGAAATCTCAAGTCTAAATCGTAGAGTCGGAAATCTCAAGTCTAAATCGTAGAGTCGGAAATCTCAAGTCTAAATCGTAGAGTCGGAAATCTCAAGTCTAAATCGTAGAGTCGGAAATCTCAAGTCTAAATCGTAGAGTCGGAAATCTCAAGTCTAAATCGTAGAGTCGGAAATCTCAAGTCTAAATCGTAGAGTCGGAAATCTCAAGTCTAAATCGTAGAGTCGGAAATCTCAAGTCTAAATCGTAGAGTCGGAAATCTCAAGTCTAAATCGTAGAGTCGGAAATCTCAAGTCTAAATCGTAGAGTCGGAAATCTCAAGTCTAAATCGTAGAGTCGGAAATCTCAAGTCTAAATCGTAGAGTCGGAAATCTCAAGTCTAAATCGTAGAGTCGGAAATCTCAAGTCTAAATCGTAGAGTCGGAAATCTCAAGTCTAAATCGTAGAGTCGGAAATCTCAAGTCTAAATCGTAGAGTCGGAAATCTCAAGTCTAAATCGTAGAGTCGGAAATCTCAAGTCTAAATCGTAGAGTCGGAAATCTCAAGTCTAAATCGTAGAGTCGGAAATCTCAAGTCTAAATCGTAGAGTCGGAAATCTCAAGTCTAAATCGTAGAGTCGGAAATCTCAAGTCTAAATCGTAGAGTCGGAAATCTCAAGTCTAAATCGTAGAGTCGGAAATCTCAAGTCTAAATCGTAGAGTCGGAAATCTCAAGTCTAAATCGTAGAGTCGGAAATCTCAAGTCTAAATCGTAGAGTCGGAAATCTCAAGTCTAAATCGTAGAGTCGGAAATCTCAAGTCTAAATCGTAGAGTCGGAAATCTCAAGTCTAAATCGTAGAGTCGGAAATCTCAAGTCTAAATCGTAGAGTCGGAAATCTCAAGTCTAAATCGTAGAGTCGGAAATCTCAAGTCTAAATCGTAGAGTCGGAAATCTCAAGTCTAAATCGTAGAGTCGGAAATCTCAAGTCTAAATCGTAGAGTCGGAAATCTCAAGTCTAAATCGTAGAGTCGGAAATCTCAAGTCTAAATCGTAGAGTCGGAAATCTCAAGTCTAAATCGTAGAGTCGGAAATCTCAAGTCTAAATCGTAGAGTCGGAAATCTCAAGTCTAAATCGTAGAGTCGGAAATCTCAAGTCTAAATCGTAGAGTCGGAAATCTCAAGTCTAAATCGTAGAGTCGGAAATCTCAAGTCTAAATCGTAGAGTCGGAAATCTCAAGTCTAAATCGTAGAGTCGGAAATCTCAAGTCTAAATCGTAGAGTCGGAAATCTCAAGTCTAAATCGTAGAGTCGGAAATCTCAAGTCTAAATCGTAGAGTCGGAAATCTCAAGTCTAAATCGTAGAGTCGGAAATCTCAAGTCTAAATCGTAGAGTCGGAAATCTCAAGTCTAAATCGTAGAGTCGGAAATCTCAAGTCTAAATCGTAGAGTCGGAAATCTCAAGTCTAAATCGTAGAGTCGGAAATCTCAAGTCTAAATCGTAGAGTCGGAAATCTCAAGTCTAAATCGTAGAGTCGGAAATCTCAAGTCTAAATCGTAGAGTCGGAAATCTCAAGTCTAAATCGTAGAGTCGGAAATCTCAAGTCTAAATCGTAGAGTCGGAAATCTCAAGTCTAAATCGTAGAGTCGGAAATCTCAAGTCTAAATCGTAGAGTCGGAAATCTCAAGTCTAAATCGTAGAGTCGGAAATCTCAAGTCTAAATCGTAGAGTCGGAAATCTCAAGTCTAAATCGTAGAGTCGGAAATCTCAAGTCTAAATCGTAGAGTCGGAAATCTCAAGTCTAAATCGTAGAGTCGGAAATCTCAAGTCTAAATCGTAGAGTCGGAAATCTCAAGTCTAAATCGTAGAGTCGGAAATCTCAAGTCTAAATCGTAGAGTCGGAAATCTCAAGTCTAAATCGTAGAGTCGGAAATCTCAAGTCTAAATCGTAGAGTCGGAAATCTCAAGTCTAAATCGTAGAGTCGGAAATCTCAAGTCTAAATCGTAGAGTCGGAAATCTCAAGTCTAAATCGTAGAGTCGGAAATCTCAAGTCTAAATCGTAGAGTCGGAAATCTCAAGTCTAAATCGTAGAGTCGGAAATCTCAAGTCTAAATCGTAGAGTCGGAAATCTCAAGTCTAAATCGTAGAGTCGGAAATCTCAAGTCTAAATCGTAGAGTCGGAAATCTCAAGTCTAAATCGTAGAGTCGGAAATCTCAAGTCTAAATCGTAGAGTCGGAAATCTCAAGTCTAAATCGTAGAGTCGGAAATCTCAAGTCTAAATCGTAGAGTCGGAAATCTCAAGTCTAAATCGTAGAGTCGGAAATCTCAAGTCTAAATCGTAGAGTCGGAAATCTCAAGTCTAAATCGTAGAGTCGGAAATCTCAAGTCTAAATCGTAGAGTCGGAAATCTCAAGTCTAAATCGTAGAGTCGGAAATCTCAAGTCTAAATCGTAGAGTCGGAAATCTCAAGTCTAAATCGTAGAGTCGGAAATCTCAAGTCTAAATCGTAGAGTCGGAAATCTCAAGTCTAAATCGTAGAGTCGGAAATCTCAAGTCTAAATCGTAGAGTCGGAAATCTCAAGTCTAAATCGTAGAGTCGGAAATCTCAAGTCTAAATCGTAGAGTCGGAAATCTCAAGTCTAAATCGTAGAGTCGGAAATCTCAAGTCTAAATCGTAGAGTCGGAAATCTCAAGTCTAAATCGTAGAGTCGGAAATCTCAAGTCTAAATCGTAGAGTCGGAAATCTCAAGTCTAAATCGTAGAGTCGGAAATCTCAAGTCTAAATCGTAGAGTCGGAAATCTCAAGTCTAAATCGTAGAGTCGGAAATCTCAAGTCTAAATCGTAGAGTCGGAAATCTCAAGTCTAAATCGTAGAGTCGGAAATCTCAAGTCTAAATCGTAGAGTCGGAAATCTCAAGTCTAAATCGTAGAGTCGGAAATCTCAAGTCTAAATCGTAGAGTCGGAAATCTCAAGTCTAAATCGTAGAGTCGGAAATCTCAAGTCTAAATCGTAGAGTCGGAAATCTCAAGTCTAAATCGTAGAGTCGGAAATCTCAAGTCTAAATCGTAGAGTCGGAAATCTCAAGTCTAAATCGTAGAGTCGGAAATCTCAAGTCTAAATCGTAGAGTCGGAAATCTCAAGTCTAAATCGTAGAGTCGGAAATCTCAAGTCTAAATCGTAGAGTCGGAAATCTCAAGTCTAAATCGTAGAGTCGGAAATCTCAAGTCTAAATCGTAGAGTCGGAAATCTCAAGTCTAAATCGTAGAGTCGGAAATCTCAAGTCTAAATCGTAGAGTCGGAAATCTCAAGTCTAAATCGTAGAGTCGGAAATCTCAAGTCTAAATCGTAGAGTCGGAAATCTCAAGTCTAAATCGTAGAGTCGGAAATCTCAAGTCTAAATCGTAGAGTCGGAAATCTCAAGTCTAAATCGTAGAGTCGGAAATCTCAAGTCTAAATCGTAGAGTCGGAAATCTCAAGTCTAAATCGTAGAGTCGGAAATCTCAAGTCTAAATCGTAGAGTCGGAAATCTCAAGTCTAAATCGTAGAGTCGGAAATCTCAAGTCTAAATCGTAGAGTCGGAAATCTCAAGTCTAAATCGTAGAGTCGGAAATCTCAAGTCTAAATCGTAGAGTCGGAAATCTCAAGTCTAAATCGTAGAGTCGGAAATCTCAAGTCTAAATCGTAGAGTCGGAAATCTCAAGTCTAAATCGTAGAGTCGGAAATCTCAAGTCTAAATCGTAGAGTCGGAAATCTCAAGTCTAAATCGTAGAGTCGGAAATCTCAAGTCTAAATCGTAGAGTCGGAAATCTCAAGTCTAAATCGTAGAGTCGGAAATCTCAAGTCTAAATCGTAGAGTCGGAAATCTCAAGTCTAAATCGTAGAGTCGGAAATCTCAAGTCTAAATCGTAGAGTCGGAAATCTCAAGTCTAAATCGTAGAGTCGGAAATCTCAAGTCTAAATCGTAGAGTCGGAAATCTCAAGTCTAAATCGTAGAGTCGGAAATCTCAAGTCTAAATCGTAGAGTCGGAAATCTCAAGTCTAAATCGTAGAGTCGGAAATCTCAAGTCTAAATCGTAGAGTCGGAAATCTCAAGTCTAAATCGTAGAGTCGGAAATCTCAAGTCTAAATCGTAGAGTCGGAAATCTCAAGTCTAAATCGTAGAGTCGGAAATCTCAAGTCTAAATCGTAGAGTCGGAAATCTCAAGTCTAAATCGTAGAGTCGGAAATCTCAAGTCTAAATCGTAGAGTCGGAAATCTCAAGTCTAAATCGTAGAGTCGGAAATCTCAAGTCTAAATCGTAGAGTCGGAAATCTCAAGTCTAAATCGTAGAGTCGGAAATCTCAAGTCTAAATCGTAGAGTCGGAAATCTCAAGTCTAAATCGTAGAGTCGGAAATCTCAAGTCTAAATCGTAGAGTCGGAAATCTCAAGTCTAAATCGTAGAGTCGGAAATCTCAAGTCTAAATCGTAGAGTCGGAAATCTCAAGTCTAAATCGTAGAGTCGGAAATCTCAAGTCTAAATCGTAGAGTCGGAAATCTCAAGTCTAAATCGTAGAGTCGGAAATCTCAAGTCTAAATCGTAGAGTCGGAAATCTCAAGTCTAAATCGTAGAGTCGGAAATCTCAAGTCTAAATCGTAGAGTCGGAAATCTCAAGTCTAAATCGTAGAGTCGGAAATCTCAAGTCTAAATCGTAGAGTCGGAAATCTCAAGTCTAAATCGTAGAGTCGGAAATCTCAAGTCTAAATCGTAGAGTCGGAAATCTCAAGTCTAAATCGTAGAGTCGGAAATCTCAAGTCTAAATCGTAGAGTCGGAAATCTCAAGTCTAAATCGTAGAGTCGGAAATCTCAAGTCTAAATCGTAGAGTCGGAAATCTCAAGTCTAAATCGTAGAGTCGGAAATCTCAAGTCTAAATCGTAGAGTCGGAAATCTCAAGTCTAAATCGTAGAGTCGGAAATCTCAAGTCTAAATCGTAGAGTCGGAAATCTCAAGTCTAAATCGTAGAGTCGGAAATCTCAAGTCTAAATCGTAGAGTCGGAAATCTCAAGTCTAAATCGTAGAGTCGGAAATCTCAAGTCTAAATCGTAGAGTCGGAAATCTCAAGTCTAAATCGTAGAGTCGGAAATCTCAAGTCTAAATCGTAGAGTCGGAAATCTCAAGTCTAAATCGTAGAGTCGGAAATCTCAAGTCTAAATCGTAGAGTCGGAAATCTCAAGTCTAAATCGTAGAGTCGGAAATCTCAAGTCTAAATCGTAGAGTCGGAAATCTCAAGTCTAAATCGTAGAGTCGGAAATCTCAAGTCTAAATCGTAGAGTCGGAAATCTCAAGTCTAAATCGTAGAGTCGGAAATCTCAAGTCTAAATCGTAGAGTCGGAAATCTCAAGTCTAAATCGTAGAGTCGGAAATCTCAAGTCTAAATCGTAGAGTCGGAAATCTCAAGTCTAAATCGTAGAGTCGGAAATCTCAAGTCTAAATCGTAGAGTCGGAAATCTCAAGTCTAAATCGTAGAGTCGGAAATCTCAAGTCTAAATCGTAGAGTCGGAAATCTCAAGTCTAAATCGTAGAGTCGGAAATCTCAAGTCTAAATCGTAGAGTCGGAAATCTCAAGTCTAAATCGTAGAGTCGGAAATCTCAAGTCTAAATCGTAGAGTCGGAAATCTCAAGTCTAAATCGTAGAGTCGGAAATCTCAAGTCTAAATCGTAGAGTCGGAAATCTCAAGTCTAAATCGTAGAGTCGGAAATCTCAAGTCTAAATCGTAGAGTCGGAAATCTCAAGTCTAAATCGTAGAGTCGGAAATCTCAAGTCTAAATCGTAGAGTCGGAAATCTCAAGTCTAAATCGTAGAGTCGGAAATCTCAAGTCTAAATCGTAGAGTCGGAAATCTCAAGTCTAAATCGTAGAGTCGGAAATCTCAAGTCTAAATCGTAGAGTCGGAAATCTCAAGTCTAAATCGTAGAGTCGGAAATCTCAAGTCTAAATCGTAGAGTCGGAAATCTCAAGTCTAAATCGTAGAGTCGGAAATCTCAAGTCTAAATCGTAGAGTCGGAAATCTCAAGTCTAAATCGTAGAGTCGGAAATCTCAAGTCTAAATCGTAGAGTCGGAAATCTCAAGTCTAAATCGTAGAGTCGGAAATCTCAAGTCTAAATCGTAGAGTCGGAAATCTCAAGTCTAAATCGTAGAGTCGGAAATCTCAAGTCTAAATCGTAGAGTCGGAAATCTCAAGTCTAAATCGTAGAGTCGGAAATCTCAAGTCTAAATCGTAGAGTCGGAAATCTCAAGTCTAAATCGTAGAGTCGGAAATCTCAAGTCTAAATCGTAGAGTCGGAAATCTCAAGTCTAAATCGTAGAGTCGGAAATCTCAAGTCTAAATCGTAGAGTCGGAAATCTCAAGTCTAAATCGTAGAGTCGGAAATCTCAAGTCTAAATCGTAGAGTCGGAAATCTCAAGTCTAAATCGTAGAGTCGGAAATCTCAAGTCTAAATCGTAGAGTCGGAAATCTCAAGTCTAAATCGTAGAGTCGGAAATCTCAAGTCTAAATCGTAGAGTCGGAAATCTCAAGTCTAAATCGTAGAGTCGGAAATCTCAAGTCTAAATCGTAGAGTCGGAAATCTCAAGTCTAAATCGTAGAGTCGGAAATCTCAAGTCTAAATCGTAGAGTCGGAAATCTCAAGTCTAAATCGTAGAGTCGGAAATCTCAAGTCTAAATCGTAGAGTCGGAAATCTCAAGTCTAAATCGTAGAGTCGGAAATCTCAAGTCTAAATCGTAGAGTCGGAAATCTCAAGTCTAAATCGTAGAGTCGGAAATCTCAAGTCTAAATCGTAGAGTCGGAAATCTCAAGTCTAAATCGTAGAGTCGGAAATCTCAAGTCTAAATCGTAGAGTCGGAAATCTCAAGTCTAAATCGTAGAGTCGGAAATCTCAAGTCTAAATCGTAGAGTCGGAAATCTCAAGTCTAAATCGTAGAGTCGGAAATCTCAAGTCTAAATCGTAGAGTCGGAAATCTCAAGTCTAAATCGTAGAGTCGGAAATCTCAAGTCTAAATCGTAGAGTCGGAAATCTCAAGTCTAAATCGTAGAGTCGGAAATCTCAAGTCTAAATCGTAGAGTCGGAAATCTCAAGTCTAAATCGTAGAGTCGGAAATCTCAAGTCTAAATCGTAGAGTCGGAAATCTCAAGTCTAAATCGTAGAGTCGGAAATCTCAAGTCTAAATCGTAGAGTCGGAAATCTCAAGTCTAAATCGTAGAGTCGGAAATCTCAAGTCTAAATCGTAGAGTCGGAAATCTCAAGTCTAAATCGTAGAGTCGGAAATCTCAAGTCTAAATCGTAGAGTCGGAAATCTCAAGTCTAAATCGTAGAGTCGGAAATCTCAAGTCTAAATCGTAGAGTCGGAAATCTCAAGTCTAAATCGTAGAGTCGGAAATCTCAAGTCTAAATCGTAGAGTCGGAAATCTCAAGTCTAAATCGTAGAGTCGGAAATCTCAAGTCTAAATCGTAGAGTCGGAAATCTCAAGTCTAAATCGTAGAGTCGGAAATCTCAAGTCTAAATCGTAGAGTCGGAAATCTCAAGTCTAAATCGTAGAGTCGGAAATCTCAAGTCTAAATCGTAGAGTCGGAAATCTCAAGTCTAAATCGTAGAGTCGGAAATCTCAAGTCTAAATCGTAGAGTCGGAAATCTCAAGTCTAAATCGTAGAGTCGGAAATCTCAAGTCTAAATCGTAGAGTCGGAAATCTCAAGTCTAAATCGTAGAGTCGGAAATCTCAAGTCTAAATCGTAGAGTCGGAAATCTCAAGTCTAAATCGTAGAGTCGGAAATCTCAAGTCTAAATCGTAGAGTCGGAAATCTCAAGTCTAAATCGTAGAGTCGGAAATCTCAAGTCTAAATCGTAGAGTCGGAAATCTCAAGTCTAAATCGTAGAGTCGGAAATCTCAAGTCTAAATCGTAGAGTCGGAAATCTCAAGTCTAAATCGTAGAGTCGGAAATCTCAAGTCTAAATCGTAGAGTCGGAAATCTCAAGTCTAAATCGTAGAGTCGGAAATCTCAAGTCTAAATCGTAGAGTCGGAAATCTCAAGTCTAAATCGTAGAGTCGGAAATCTCAAGTCTAAATCGTAGAGTCGGAAATCTCAAGTCTAAATCGTAGAGTCGGAAATCTCAAGTCTAAATCGTAGAGTCGGAAATCTCAAGTCTAAATCGTAGAGTCGGAAATCTCAAGTCTAAATCGTAGAGTCGGAAATCTCAAGTCTAAATCGTAGAGTCGGAAATCTCAAGTCTAAATCGTAGAGTCGGAAATCTCAAGTCTAAATCGTAGAGTCGGAAATCTCAAGTCTAAATCGTAGAGTCGGAAATCTCAAGTCTAAATCGTAGAGTCGGAAATCTCAAGTCTAAATCGTAGAGTCGGAAATCTCAAGTCTAAATCGTAGAGTCGGAAATCTCAAGTCTAAATCGTAGAGTCGGAAATCTCAAGTCTAAATCGTAGAGTCGGAAATCTCAAGTCTAAATCGTAGAGTCGGAAATCTCAAGTCTAAATCGTAGAGTCGGAAATCTCAAGTCTAAATCGTAGAGTCGGAAATCTCAAGTCTAAATCGTAGAGTCGGAAATCTCAAGTCTAAATCGTAGAGTCGGAAATCTCAAGTCTAAATCGTAGAGTCGGAAATCTCAAGTCTAAATCGTAGAGTCGGAAATCTCAAGTCTAAATCGTAGAGTCGGAAATCTCAAGTCTAAATCGTAGAGTCGGAAATCTCAAGTCTAAATCGTAGAGTCGGAAATCTCAAGTCTAAATCGTAGAGTCGGAAATCTCAAGTCTAAATCGTAGAGTCGGAAATCTCAAGTCTAAATCGTAGAGTCGGAAATCTCAAGTCTAAATCGTAGAGTCGGAAATCTCAAGTCTAAATCGTAGAGTCGGAAATCTCAAGTCTAAATCGTAGAGTCGGAAATCTCAAGTCTAAATCGTAGAGTCGGAAATCTCAAGTCTAAATCGTAGAGTCGGAAATCTCAAGTCTAAATCGTAGAGTCGGAAATCTCAAGTCTAAATCGTAGAGTCGGAAATCTCAAGTCTAAATCGTAGAGTCGGAAATCTCAAGTCTAAATCGTAGAGTCGGAAATCTCAAGTCTAAATCGTAGAGTCGGAAATCTCAAGTCTAAATCGTAGAGTCGGAAATCTCAAGTCTAAATCGTAGAGTCGGAAATCTCAAGTCTAAATCGTAGAGTCGGAAATCTCAAGTCTAAATCGTAGAGTCGGAAATCTCAAGTCTAAATCGTAGAGTCGGAAATCTCAAGTCTAAATCGTAGAGTCGGAAATCTCAAGTCTAAATCGTAGAGTCGGAAATCTCAAGTCTAAATCGTAGAGTCGGAAATCTCAAGTCTAAATCGTAGAGTCGGAAATCTCAAGTCTAAATCGTAGAGTCGGAAATCTCAAGTCTAAATCGTAGAGTCGGAAATCTCAAGTCTAAATCGTAGAGTCGGAAATCTCAAGTCTAAATCGTAGAGTCGGAAATCTCAAGTCTAAATCGTAGAGTCGGAAATCTCAAGTCTAAATCGTAGAGTCGGAAATCTCAAGTCTAAATCGTAGAGTCGGAAATCTCAAGTCTAAATCGTAGAGTCGGAAATCTCAAGTCTAAATCGTAGAGTCGGAAATCTCAAGTCTAAATCGTAGAGTCGGAAATCTCAAGTCTAAATCGTAGAGTCGGAAATCTCAAGTCTAAATCGTAGAGTCGGAAATCTCAAGTCTAAATCGTAGAGTCGGAAATCTCAAGTCTAAATCGTAGAGTCGGAAATCTCAAGTCTAAATCGTAGAGTCGGAAATCTCAAGTCTAAATCGTAGAGTCGGAAATCTCAAGTCTAAATCGTAGAGTCGGAAATCTCAAGTCTAAATCGTAGAGTCGGAAATCTCAAGTCTAAATCGTAGAGTCGGAAATCTCAAGTCTAAATCGTAGAGTCGGAAATCTCAAGTCTAAATCGTAGAGTCGGAAATCTCAAGTCTAAATCGTAGAGTCGGAAATCTCAAGTCTAAATCGTAGAGTCGGAAATCTCAAGTCTAAATCGTAGAGTCGGAAATCTCAAGTCTAAATCGTAGAGTCGGAAATCTCAAGTCTAAATCGTAGAGTCGGAAATCTCAAGTCTAAATCGTAGAGTCGGAAATCTCAAGTCTAAATCGTAGAGTCGGAAATCTCAAGTCTAAATCGTAGAGTCGGAAATCTCAAGTCTAAATCGTAGAGTCGGAAATCTCAAGTCTAAATCGTAGAGTCGGAAATCTCAAGTCTAAATCGTAGAGTCGGAAATCTCAAGTCTAAATCGTAGAGTCGGAAATCTCAAGTCTAAATCGTAGAGTCGGAAATCTCAAGTCTAAATCGTAGAGTCGGAAATCTCAAGTCTAAATCGTAGAGTCGGAAATCTCAAGTCTAAATCGTAGAGTCGGAAATCTCAAGTCTAAATCGTAGAGTCGGAAATCTCAAGTCTAAATCGTAGAGTCGGAAATCTCAAGTCTAAATCGTAGAGTCGGAAATCTCAAGTCTAAATCGTAGAGTCGGAAATCTCAAGTCTAAATCGTAGAGTCGGAAATCTCAAGTCTAAATCGTAGAGTCGGAAATCTCAAGTCTAAATCGTAGAGTCGGAAATCTCAAGTCTAAATCGTAGAGTCGGAAATCTCAAGTCTAAATCGTAGAGTCGGAAATCTCAAGTCTAAATCGTAGAGTCGGAAATCTCAAGTCTAAATCGTAGAGTCGGAAATCTCAAGTCTAAATCGTAGAGTCGGAAATCTCAAGTCTAAATCGTAGAGTCGGAAATCTCAAGTCTAAATCGTAGAGTCGGAAATCTCAAGTCTAAATCGTAGAGTCGGAAATCTCAAGTCTAAATCGTAGAGTCGGAAATCTCAAGTCTAAATCGTAGAGTCGGAAATCTCAAGTCTAAATCGTAGAGTCGGAAATCTCAAGTCTAAATCGTAGAGTCGGAAATCTCAAGTCTAAATCGTAGAGTCGGAAATCTCAAGTCTAAATCGTAGAGTCGGAAATCTCAAGTCTAAATCGTAGAGTCGGAAATCTCAAGTCTAAATCGTAGAGTCGGAAATCTCAAGTCTAAATCGTAGAGTCGGAAATCTCAAGTCTAAATCGTAGAGTCGGAAATCTCAAGTCTAAATCGTAGAGTCGGAAATCTCAAGTCTAAATCGTAGAGTCGGAAATCTCAAGTCTAAATCGTAGAGTCGGAAATCTCAAGTCTAAATCGTAGAGTCGGAAATCTCAAGTCTAAATCGTAGAGTCGGAAATCTCAAGTCTAAATCGTAGAGTCGGAAATCTCAAGTCTAAATCGTAGAGTCGGAAATCTCAAGTCTAAATCGTAGAGTCGGAAATCTCAAGTCTAAATCGTAGAGTCGGAAATCTCAAGTCTAAATCGTAGAGTCGGAAATCTCAAGTCTAAATCGTAGAGTCGGAAATCTCAAGTCTAAATCGTAGAGTCGGAAATCTCAAGTCTAAATCGTAGAGTCGGAAATCTCAAGTCTAAATCGTAGAGTCGGAAATCTCAAGTCTAAATCGTAGAGTCGGAAATCTCAAGTCTAAATCGTAGAGTCGGAAATCTCAAGTCTAAATCGTAGAGTCGGAAATCTCAAGTCTAAATCGTAGAGTCGGAAATCTCAAGTCTAAATCGTAGAGTCGGAAATCTCAAGTCTAAATCGTAGAGTCGGAAATCTCAAGTCTAAATCGTAGAGTCGGAAATCTCAAGTCTAAATCGTAGAGTCGGAAATCTCAAGTCTAAATCGTAGAGTCGGAAATCTCAAGTCTAAATCGTAGAGTCGGAAATCTCAAGTCTAAATCGTAGAGTCGGAAATCTCAAGTCTAAATCGTAGAGTCGGAAATCTCAAGTCTAAATCGTAGAGTCGGAAATCTCAAGTCTAAATCGTAGAGTCGGAAATCTCAAGTCTAAATCGTAGAGTCGGAAATCTCAAGTCTAAATCGTAGAGTCGGAAATCTCAAGTCTAAATCGTAGAGTCGGAAATCTCAAGTCTAAATCGTAGAGTCGGAAATCTCAAGTCTAAATCGTAGAGTCGGAAATCTCAAGTCTAAATCGTAGAGTCGGAAATCTCAAGTCTAAATCGTAGAGTCGGAAATCTCAAGTCTAAATCGTAGAGTCGGAAATCTCAAGTCTAAATCGTAGAGTCGGAAATCTCAAGTCTAAATCGTAGAGTCGGAAATCTCAAGTCTAAATCGTAGAGTCGGAAATCTCAAGTCTAAATCGTAGAGTCGGAAATCTCAAGTCTAAATCGTAGAGTCGGAAATCTCAAGTCTAAATCGTAGAGTCGGAAATCTCAAGTCTAAATCGTAGAGTCGGAAATCTCAAGTCTAAATCGTAGAGTCGGAAATCTCAAGTCTAAATCGTAGAGTCGGAAATCTCAAGTCTAAATCGTAGAGTCGGAAATCTCAAGTCTAAATCGTAGAGTCGGAAATCTCAAGTCTAAATCGTAGAGTCGGAAATCTCAAGTCTAAATCGTAGAGTCGGAAATCTCAAGTCTAAATCGTAGAGTCGGAAATCTCAAGTCTAAATCGTAGAGTCGGAAATCTCAAGTCTAAATCGTAGAGTCGGAAATCTCAAGTCTAAATCGTAGAGTCGGAAATCTCAAGTCTAAATCGTAGAGTCGGAAATCTCAAGTCTAAATCGTAGAGTCGGAAATCTCAAGTCTAAATCGTAGAGTCGGAAATCTCAAGTCTAAATCGTAGAGTCGGAAATCTCAAGTCTAAATCGTAGAGTCGGAAATCTCAAGTCTAAATCGTAGAGTCGGAAATCTCAAGTCTAAATCGTAGAGTCGGAAATCTCAAGTCTAAATCGTAGAGTCGGAAATCTCAAGTCTAAATCGTAGAGTCGGAAATCTCAAGTCTAAATCGTAGAGTCGGAAATCTCAAGTCTAAATCGTAGAGTCGGAAATCTCAAGTCTAAATCGTAGAGTCGGAAATCTCAAGTCTAAATCGTAGAGTCGGAAATCTCAAGTCTAAATCGTAGAGTCGGAAATCTCAAGTCTAAATCGTAGAGTCGGAAATCTCAAGTCTAAATCGTAGAGTCGGAAATCTCAAGTCTAAATCGTAGAGTCGGAAATCTCAAGTCTAAATCGTAGAGTCGGAAATCTCAAGTCTAAATCGTAGAGTCGGAAATCTCAAGTCTAAATCGTAGAGTCGGAAATCTCAAGTCTAAATCGTAGAGTCGGAAATCTCAAGTCTAAATCGTAGAGTCGGAAATCTCAAGTCTAAATCGTAGAGTCGGAAATCTCAAGTCTAAATCGTAGAGTCGGAAATCTCAAGTCTAAATCGTAGAGTCGGAAATCTCAAGTCTAAATCGTAGAGTCGGAAATCTCAAGTCTAAATCGTAGAGTCGGAAATCTCAAGTCTAAATCGTAGAGTCGGAAATCTCAAGTCTAAATCGTAGAGTCGGAAATCTCAAGTCTAAATCGTAGAGTCGGAAATCTCAAGTCTAAATCGTAGAGTCGGAAATCTCAAGTCTAAATCGTAGAGTCGGAAATCTCAAGTCTAAATCGTAGAGTCGGAAATCTCAAGTCTAAATCGTAGAGTCGGAAATCTCAAGTCTAAATCGTAGAGTCGGAAATCTCAAGTCTAAATCGTAGAGTCGGAAATCTCAAGTCTAAATCGTAGAGTCGGAAATCTCAAGTCTAAATCGTAGAGTCGGAAATCTCAAGTCTAAATCGTAGAGTCGGAAATCTCAAGTCTAAATCGTAGAGTCGGAAATCTCAAGTCTAAATCGTAGAGTCGGAAATCTCAAGTCTAAATCGTAGAGTCGGAAATCTCAAGTCTAAATCGTAGAGTCGGAAATCTCAAGTCTAAATCGTAGAGTCGGAAATCTCAAGTCTAAATCGTAGAGTCGGAAATCTCAAGTCTAAATCGTAGAGTCGGAAATCTCAAGTCTAAATCGTAGAGTCGGAAATCTCAAGTCTAAATCGTAGAGTCGGAAATCTCAAGTCTAAATCGTAGAGTCGGAAATCTCAAGTCTAAATCGTAGAGTCGGAAATCTCAAGTCTAAATCGTAGAGTCGGAAATCTCAAGTCTAAATCGTAGAGTCGGAAATCTCAAGTCTAAATCGTAGAGTCGGAAATCTCAAGTCTAAATCGTAGAGTCGGAAATCTCAAGTCTAAATCGTAGAGTCGGAAATCTCAAGTCTAAATCGTAGAGTCGGAAATCTCAAGTCTAAATCGTAGAGTCGGAAATCTCAAGTCTAAATCGTAGAGTCGGAAATCTCAAGTCTAAATCGTAGAGTCGGAAATCTCAAGTCTAAATCGTAGAGTCGGAAATCTCAAGTCTAAATCGTAGAGTCGGAAATCTCAAGTCTAAATCGTAGAGTCGGAAATCTCAAGTCTAAATCGTAGAGTCGGAAATCTCAAGTCTAAATCGTAGAGTCGGAAATCTCAAGTCTAAATCGTAGAGTCGGAAATCTCAAGTCTAAATCGTAGAGTCGGAAATCTCAAGTCTAAATCGTAGAGTCGGAAATCTCAAGTCTAAATCGTAGAGTCGGAAATCTCAAGTCTAAATCGTAGAGTCGGAAATCTCAAGTCTAAATCGTAGAGTCGGAAATCTCAAGTCTAAATCGTAGAGTCGGAAATCTCAAGTCTAAATCGTAGAGTCGGAAATCTCAAGTCTAAATCGTAGAGTCGGAAATCTCAAGTCTAAATCGTAGAGTCGGAAATCTCAAGTCTAAATCGTAGAGTCGGAAATCTCAAGTCTAAATCGTAGAGTCGGAAATCTCAAGTCTAAATCGTAGAGTCGGAAATCTCAAGTCTAAATCGTAGAGTCGGAAATCTCAAGTCTAAATCGTAGAGTCGGAAATCTCAAGTCTAAATCGTAGAGTCGGAAATCTCAAGTCTAAATCGTAGAGTCGGAAATCTCAAGTCTAAATCGTAGAGTCGGAAATCTCAAGTCTAAATCGTAGAGTCGGAAATCTCAAGTCTAAATCGTAGAGTCGGAAATCTCAAGTCTAAATCGTAGAGTCGGAAATCTCAAGTCTAAATCGTAGAGTCGGAAATCTCAAGTCTAAATCGTAGAGTCGGAAATCTCAAGTCTAAATCGTAGAGTCGGAAATCTCAAGTCTAAATCGTAGAGTCGGAAATCTCAAGTCTAAATCGTAGAGTCGGAAATCTCAAGTCTAAATCGTAGAGTCGGAAATCTCAAGTCTAAATCGTAGAGTCGGAAATCTCAAGTCTAAATCGTAGAGTCGGAAATCTCAAGTCTAAATCGTAGAGTCGGAAATCTCAAGTCTAAATCGTAGAGTCGGAAATCTCAAGTCTAAATCGTAGAGTCGGAAATCTCAAGTCTAAATCGTAGAGTCGGAAATCTCAAGTCTAAATCGTAGAGTCGGAAATCTCAAGTCTAAATCGTAGAGTCGGAAATCTCAAGTCTAAATCGTAGAGTCGGAAATCTCAAGTCTAAATCGTAGAGTCGGAAATCTCAAGTCTAAATCGTAGAGTCGGAAATCTCAAGTCTAAATCGTAGAGTCGGAAATCTCAAGTCTAAATCGTAGAGTCGGAAATCTCAAGTCTAAATCGTAGAGTCGGAAATCTCAAGTCTAAATCGTAGAGTCGGAAATCTCAAGTCTAAATCGTAGAGTCGGAAATCTCAAGTCTAAATCGTAGAGTCGGAAATCTCAAGTCTAAATCGTAGAGTCGGAAATCTCAAGTCTAAATCGTAGAGTCGGAAATCTCAAGTCTAAATCGTAGAGTCGGAAATCTCAAGTCTAAATCGTAGAGTCGGAAATCTCAAGTCTAAATCGTAGAGTCGGAAATCTCAAGTCTAAATCGTAGAGTCGGAAATCTCAAGTCTAAATCGTAGAGTCGGAAATCTCAAGTCTAAATCGTAGAGTCGGAAATCTCAAGTCTAAATCGTAGAGTCGGAAATCTCAAGTCTAAATCGTAGAGTCGGAAATCTCAAGTCTAAATCGTAGAGTCGGAAATCTCAAGTCTAAATCGTAGAGTCGGAAATCTCAAGTCTAAATCGTAGAGTCGGAAATCTCAAGTCTAAATCGTAGAGTCGGAAATCTCAAGTCTAAATCGTAGAGTCGGAAATCTCAAGTCTAAATCGTAGAGTCGGAAATCTCAAGTCTAAATCGTAGAGTCGGAAATCTCAAGTCTAAATCGTAGAGTCGGAAATCTCAAGTCTAAATCGTAGAGTCGGAAATCTCAAGTCTAAATCGTAGAGTCGGAAATCTCAAGTCTAAATCGTAGAGTCGGAAATCTCAAGTCTAAATCGTAGAGTCGGAAATCTCAAGTCTAAATCGTAGAGTCGGAAATCTCAAGTCTAAATCGTAGAGTCGGAAATCTCAAGTCTAAATCGTAGAGTCGGAAATCTCAAGTCTAAATCGTAGAGTCGGAAATCTCAAGTCTAAATCGTAGAGTCGGAAATCTCAAGTCTAAATCGTAGAGTCGGAAATCTCAAGTCTAAATCGTAGAGTCGGAAATCTCAAGTCTAAATCGTAGAGTCGGAAATCTCAAGTCTAAATCGTAGAGTCGGAAATCTCAAGTCTAAATCGTAGAGTCGGAAATCTCAAGTCTAAATCGTAGAGTCGGAAATCTCAAGTCTAAATCGTAGAGTCGGAAATCTCAAGTCTAAATCGTAGAGTCGGAAATCTCAAGTCTAAATCGTAGAGTCGGAAATCTCAAGTCTAAATCGTAGAGTCGGAAATCTCAAGTCTAAATCGTAGAGTCGGAAATCTCAAGTCTAAATCGTAGAGTCGGAAATCTCAAGTCTAAATCGTAGAGTCGGAAATCTCAAGTCTAAATCGTAGAGTCGGAAATCTCAAGTCTAAATCGTAGAGTCGGAAATCTCAAGTCTAAATCGTAGAGTCGGAAATCTCAAGTCTAAATCGTAGAGTCGGAAATCTCAAGTCTAAATCGTAGAGTCGGAAATCTCAAGTCTAAATCGTAGAGTCGGAAATCTCAAGTCTAAATCGTAGAGTCGGAAATCTCAAGTCTAAATCGTAGAGTCGGAAATCTCAAGTCTAAATCGTAGAGTCGGAAATCTCAAGTCTAAATCGTAGAGTCGGAAATCTCAAGTCTAAATCGTAGAGTCGGAAATCTCAAGTCTAAATCGTAGAGTCGGAAATCTCAAGTCTAAATCGTAGAGTCGGAAATCTCAAGTCTAAATCGTAGAGTCGGAAATCTCAAGTCTAAATCGTAGAGTCGGAAATCTCAAGTCTAAATCGTAGAGTCGGAAATCTCAAGTCTAAATCGTAGAGTCGGAAATCTCAAGTCTAAATCGTAGAGTCGGAAATCTCAAGTCTAAATCGTAGAGTCGGAAATCTCAAGTCTAAATCGTAGAGTCGGAAATCTCAAGTCTAAATCGTAGAGTCGGAAATCTCAAGTCTAAATCGTAGAGTCGGAAATCTCAAGTCTAAATCGTAGAGTCGGAAATCTCAAGTCTAAATCGTAGAGTCGGAAATCTCAAGTCTAAATCGTAGAGTCGGAAATCTCAAGTCTAAATCGTAGAGTCGGAAATCTCAAGTCTAAATCGTAGAGTCGGAAATCTCAAGTCTAAATCGTAGAGTCGGAAATCTCAAGTCTAAATCGTAGAGTCGGAAATCTCAAGTCTAAATCGTAGAGTCGGAAATCTCAAGTCTAAATCGTAGAGTCGGAAATCTCAAGTCTAAATCGTAGAGTCGGAAATCTCAAGTCTAAATCGTAGAGTCGGAAATCTCAAGTCTAAATCGTAGAGTCGGAAATCTCAAGTCTAAATCGTAGAGTCGGAAATCTCAAGTCTAAATCGTAGAGTCGGAAATCTCAAGTCTAAATCGTAGAGTCGGAAATCTCAAGTCTAAATCGTAGAGTCGGAAATCTCAAGTCTAAATCGTAGAGTCGGAAATCTCAAGTCTAAATCGTAGAGTCGGAAATCTCAAGTCTAAATCGTAGAGTCGGAAATCTCAAGTCTAAATCGTAGAGTCGGAAATCTCAAGTCTAAATCGTAGAGTCGGAAATCTCAAGTCTAAATCGTAGAGTCGGAAATCTCAAGTCTAAATCGTAGAGTCGGAAATCTCAAGTCTAAATCGTAGAGTCGGAAATCTCAAGTCTAAATCGTAGAGTCGGAAATCTCAAGTCTAAATCGTAGAGTCGGAAATCTCAAGTCTAAATCGTAGAGTCGGAAATCTCAAGTCTAAATCGTAGAGTCGGAAATCTCAAGTCTAAATCGTAGAGTCGGAAATCTCAAGTCTAAATCGTAGAGTCGGAAATCTCAAGTCTAAATCGTAGAGTCGGAAATCTCAAGTCTAAATCGTAGAGTCGGAAATCTCAAGTCTAAATCGTAGAGTCGGAAATCTCAAGTCTAAATCGTAGAGTCGGAAATCTCAAGTCTAAATCGTAGAGTCGGAAATCTCAAGTCTAAATCGTAGAGTCGGAAATCTCAAGTCTAAATCGTAGAGTCGGAAATCTCAAGTCTAAATCGTAGAGTCGGAAATCTCAAGTCTAAATCGTAGAGTCGGAAATCTCAAGTCTAAATCGTAGAGTCGGAAATCTCAAGTCTAAATCGTAGAGTCGGAAATCTCAAGTCTAAATCGTAGAGTCGGAAATCTCAAGTCTAAATCGTAGAGTCGGAAATCTCAAGTCTAAATCGTAGAGTCGGAAATCTCAAGTCTAAATCGTAGAGTCGGAAATCTCAAGTCTAAATCGTAGAGTCGGAAATCTCAAGTCTAAATCGTAGAGTCGGAAATCTCAAGTCTAAATCGTAGAGTCGGAAATCTCAAGTCTAAATCGTAGAGTCGGAAATCTCAAGTCTAAATCGTAGAGTCGGAAATCTCAAGTCTAAATCGTAGAGTCGGAAATCTCAAGTCTAAATCGTAGAGTCGGAAATCTCAAGTCTAAATCGTAGAGTCGGAAATCTCAAGTCTAAATCGTAGAGTCGGAAATCTCAAGTCTAAATCGTAGAGTCGGAAATCTCAAGTCTAAATCGTAGAGTCGGAAATCTCAAGTCTAAATCGTAGAGTCGGAAATCTCAAGTCTAAATCGTAGAGTCGGAAATCTCAAGTCTAAATCGTAGAGTCGGAAATCTCAAGTCTAAATCGTAGAGTCGGAAATCTCAAGTCTAAATCGTAGAGTCGGAAATCTCAAGTCTAAATCGTAGAGTCGGAAATCTCAAGTCTAAATCGTAGAGTCGGAAATCTCAAGTCTAAATCGTAGAGTCGGAAATCTCAAGTCTAAATCGTAGAGTCGGAAATCTCAAGTCTAAATCGTAGAGTCGGAAATCTCAAGTCTAAATCGTAGAGTCGGAAATCTCAAGTCTAAATCGTAGAGTCGGAAATCTCAAGTCTAAATCGTAGAGTCGGAAATCTCAAGTCTAAATCGTAGAGTCGGAAATCTCAAGTCTAAATCGTAGAGTCGGAAATCTCAAGTCTAAATCGTAGAGTCGGAAATCTCAAGTCTAAATCGTAGAGTCGGAAATCTCAAGTCTAAATCGTAGAGTCGGAAATCTCAAGTCTAAATCGTAGAGTCGGAAATCTCAAGTCTAAATCGTAGAGTCGGAAATCTCAAGTCTAAATCGTAGAGTCGGAAATCTCAAGTCTAAATCGTAGAGTCGGAAATCTCAAGTCTAAATCGTAGAGTCGGAAATCTCAAGTCTAAATCGTAGAGTCGGAAATCTCAAGTCTAAATCGTAGAGTCGGAAATCTCAAGTCTAAATCGTAGAGTCGGAAATCTCAAGTCTAAATCGTAGAGTCGGAAATCTCAAGTCTAAATCGTAGAGTCGGAAATCTCAAGTCTAAATCGTAGAGTCGGAAATCTCAAGTCTAAATCGTAGAGTCGGAAATCTCAAGTCTAAATCGTAGAGTCGGAAATCTCAAGTCTAAATCGTAGAGTCGGAAATCTCAAGTCTAAATCGTAGAGTCGGAAATCTCAAGTCTAAATCGTAGAGTCGGAAATCTCAAGTCTAAATCGTAGAGTCGGAAATCTCAAGTCTAAATCGTAGAGTCGGAAATCTCAAGTCTAAATCGTAGAGTCGGAAATCTCAAGTCTAAATCGTAGAGTCGGAAATCTCAAGTCTAAATCGTAGAGTCGGAAATCTCAAGTCTAAATCGTAGAGTCGGAAATCTCAAGTCTAAATCGTAGAGTCGGAAATCTCAAGTCTAAATCGTAGAGTCGGAAATCTCAAGTCTAAATCGTAGAGTCGGAAATCTCAAGTCTAAATCGTAGAGTCGGAAATCTCAAGTCTAAATCGTAGAGTCGGAAATCTCAAGTCTAAATCGTAGAGTCGGAAATCTCAAGTCTAAATCGTAGAGTCGGAAATCTCAAGTCTAAATCGTAGAGTCGGAAATCTCAAGTCTAAATCGTAGAGTCGGAAATCTCAAGTCTAAATCGTAGAGTCGGAAATCTCAAGTCTAAATCGTAGAGTCGGAAATCTCAAGTCTAAATCGTAGAGTCGGAAATCTCAAGTCTAAATCGTAGAGTCGGAAATCTCAAGTCTAAATCGTAGAGTCGGAAATCTCAAGTCTAAATCGTAGAGTCGGAAATCTCAAGTCTAAATCGTAGAGTCGGAAATCTCAAGTCTAAATCGTAGAGTCGGAAATCTCAAGTCTAAATCGTAGAGTCGGAAATCTCAAGTCTAAATCGTAGAGTCGGAAATCTCAAGTCTAAATCGTAGAGTCGGAAATCTCAAGTCTAAATCGTAGAGTCGGAAATCTCAAGTCTAAATCGTAGAGTCGGAAATCTCAAGTCTAAATCGTAGAGTCGGAAATCTCAAGTCTAAATCGTAGAGTCGGAAATCTCAAGTCTAAATCGTAGAGTCGGAAATCTCAAGTCTAAATCGTAGAGTCGGAAATCTCAAGTCTAAATCGTAGAGTCGGAAATCTCAAGTCTAAATCGTAGAGTCGGAAATCTCAAGTCTAAATCGTAGAGTCGGAAATCTCAAGTCTAAATCGTAGAGTCGGAAATCTCAAGTCTAAATCGTAGAGTCGGAAATCTCAAGTCTAAATCGTAGAGTCGGAAATCTCAAGTCTAAATCGTAGAGTCGGAAATCTCAAGTCTAAATCGTAGAGTCGGAAATCTCAAGTCTAAATCGTAGAGTCGGAAATCTCAAGTCTAAATCGTAGAGTCGGAAATCTCAAGTCTAAATCGTAGAGTCGGAAATCTCAAGTCTAAATCGTAGAGTCGGAAATCTCAAGTCTAAATCGTAGAGTCGGAAATCTCAAGTCTAAATCGTAGAGTCGGAAATCTCAAGTCTAAATCGTAGAGTCGGAAATCTCAAGTCTAAATCGTAGAGTCGGAAATCTCAAGTCTAAATCGTAGAGTCGGAAATCTCAAGTCTAAATCGTAGAGTCGGAAATCTCAAGTCTAAATCGTAGAGTCGGAAATCTCAAGTCTAAATCGTAGAGTCGGAAATCTCAAGTCTAAATCGTAGAGTCGGAAATCTCAAGTCTAAATCGTAGAGTCGGAAATCTCAAGTCTAAATCGTAGAGTCGGAAATCTCAAGTCTAAATCGTAGAGTCGGAAATCTCAAGTCTAAATCGTAGAGTCGGAAATCTCAAGTCTAAATCGTAGAGTCGGAAATCTCAAGTCTAAATCGTAGAGTCGGAAATCTCAAGTCTAAATCGTAGAGTCGGAAATCTCAAGTCTAAATCGTAGAGTCGGAAATCTCAAGTCTAAATCGTAGAGTCGGAAATCTCAAGTCTAAATCGTAGAGTCGGAAATCTCAAGTCTAAATCGTAGAGTCGGAAATCTCAAGTCTAAATCGTAGAGTCGGAAATCTCAAGTCTAAATCGTAGAGTCGGAAATCTCAAGTCTAAATCGTAGAGTCGGAAATCTCAAGTCTAAATCGTAGAGTCGGAAATCTCAAGTCTAAATCGTAGAGTCGGAAATCTCAAGTCTAAATCGTAGAGTCGGAAATCTCAAGTCTAAATCGTAGAGTCGGAAATCTCAAGTCTAAATCGTAGAGTCGGAAATCTCAAGTCTAAATCGTAGAGTCGGAAATCTCAAGTCTAAATCGTAGAGTCGGAAATCTCAAGTCTAAATCGTAGAGTCGGAAATCTCAAGTCTAAATCGTAGAGTCGGAAATCTCAAGTCTAAATCGTAGAGTCGGAAATCTCAAGTCTAAATCGTAGAGTCGGAAATCTCAAGTCTAAATCGTAGAGTCGGAAATCTCAAGTCTAAATCGTAGAGTCGGAAATCTCAAGTCTAAATCGTAGAGTCGGAAATCTCAAGTCTAAATCGTAGAGTCGGAAATCTCAAGTCTAAATCGTAGAGTCGGAAATCTCAAGTCTAAATCGTAGAGTCGGAAATCTCAAGTCTAAATCGTAGAGTCGGAAATCTCAAGTCTAAATCGTAGAGTCGGAAATCTCAAGTCTAAATCGTAGAGTCGGAAATCTCAAGTCTAAATCGTAGAGTCGGAAATCTCAAGTCTAAATCGTAGAGTCGGAAATCTCAAGTCTAAATCGTAGAGTCGGAAATCTCAAGTCTAAATCGTAGAGTCGGAAATCTCAAGTCTAAATCGTAGAGTCGGAAATCTCAAGTCTAAATCGTAGAGTCGGAAATCTCAAGTCTAAATCGTAGAGTCGGAAATCTCAAGTCTAAATCGTAGAGTCGGAAATCTCAAGTCTAAATCGTAGAGTCGGAAATCTCAAGTCTAAATCGTAGAGTCGGAAATCTCAAGTCTAAATCGTAGAGTCGGAAATCTCAAGTCTAAATCGTAGAGTCGGAAATCTCAAGTCTAAATCGTAGAGTCGGAAATCTCAAGTCTAAATCGTAGAGTCGGAAATCTCAAGTCTAAATCGTAGAGTCGGAAATCTCAAGTCTAAATCGTAGAGTCGGAAATCTCAAGTCTAAATCGTAGAGTCGGAAATCTCAAGTCTAAATCGTAGAGTCGGAAATCTCAAGTCTAAATCGTAGAGTCGGAAATCTCAAGTCTAAATCGTAGAGTCGGAAATCTCAAGTCTAAATCGTAGAGTCGGAAATCTCAAGTCTAAATCGTAGAGTCGGAAATCTCAAGTCTAAATCGTAGAGTCGGAAATCTCAAGTCTAAATCGTAGAGTCGGAAATCTCAAGTCTAAATCGTAGAGTCGGAAATCTCAAGTCTAAATCGTAGAGTCGGAAATCTCAAGTCTAAATCGTAGAGTCGGAAATCTCAAGTCTAAATCGTAGAGTCGGAAATCTCAAGTCTAAATCGTAGAGTCGGAAATCTCAAGTCTAAATCGTAGAGTCGGAAATCTCAAGTCTAAATCGTAGAGTCGGAAATCTCAAGTCTAAATCGTAGAGTCGGAAATCTCAAGTCTAAATCGTAGAGTCGGAAATCTCAAGTCTAAATCGTAGAGTCGGAAATCTCAAGTCTAAATCGTAGAGTCGGAAATCTCAAGTCTAAATCGTAGAGTCGGAAATCTCAAGTCTAAATCGTAGAGTCGGAAATCTCAAGTCTAAATCGTAGAGTCGGAAATCTCAAGTCTAAATCGTAGAGTCGGAAATCTCAAGTCTAAATCGTAGAGTCGGAAATCTCAAGTCTAAATCGTAGAGTCGGAAATCTCAAGTCTAAATCGTAGAGTCGGAAATCTCAAGTCTAAATCGTAGAGTCGGAAATCTCAAGTCTAAATCGTAGAGTCGGAAATCTCAAGTCTAAATCGTAGAGTCGGAAATCTCAAGTCTAAATCGTAGAGTCGGAAATCTCAAGTCTAAATCGTAGAGTCGGAAATCTCAAGTCTAAATCGTAGAGTCGGAAATCTCAAGTCTAAATCGTAGAGTCGGAAATCTCAAGTCTAAATCGTAGAGTCGGAAATCTCAAGTCTAAATCGTAGAGTCGGAAATCTCAAGTCTAAATCGTAGAGTCGGAAATCTCAAGTCTAAATCGTAGAGTCGGAAATCTCAAGTCTAAATCGTAGAGTCGGAAATCTCAAGTCTAAATCGTAGAGTCGGAAATCTCAAGTCTAAATCGTAGAGTCGGAAATCTCAAGTCTAAATCGTAGAGTCGGAAATCTCAAGTCTAAATCGTAGAGTCGGAAATCTCAAGTCTAAATCGTAGAGTCGGAAATCTCAAGTCTAAATCGTAGAGTCGGAAATCTCAAGTCTAAATCGTAGAGTCGGAAATCTCAAGTCTAAATCGTAGAGTCGGAAATCTCAAGTCTAAATCGTAGAGTCGGAAATCTCAAGTCTAAATCGTAGAGTCGGAAATCTCAAGTCTAAATCGTAGAGTCGGAAATCTCAAGTCTAAATCGTAGAGTCGGAAATCTCAAGTCTAAATCGTAGAGTCGGAAATCTCAAGTCTAAATCGTAGAGTCGGAAATCTCAAGTCTAAATCGTAGAGTCGGAAATCTCAAGTCTAAATCGTAGAGTCGGAAATCTCAAGTCTAAATCGTAGAGTCGGAAATCTCAAGTCTAAATCGTAGAGTCGGAAATCTCAAGTCTAAATCGTAGAGTCGGAAATCTCAAGTCTAAATCGTAGAGTCGGAAATCTCAAGTCTAAATCGTAGAGTCGGAAATCTCAAGTCTAAATCGTAGAGTCGGAAATCTCAAGTCTAAATCGTAGAGTCGGAAATCTCAAGTCTAAATCGTAGAGTCGGAAATCTCAAGTCTAAATCGTAGAGTCGGAAATCTCAAGTCTAAATCGTAGAGTCGGAAATCTCAAGTCTAAATCGTAGAGTCGGAAATCTCAAGTCTAAATCGTAGAGTCGGAAATCTCAAGTCTAAATCGTAGAGTCGGAAATCTCAAGTCTAAATCGTAGAGTCGGAAATCTCAAGTCTAAATCGTAGAGTCGGAAATCTCAAGTCTAAATCGTAGAGTCGGAAATCTCAAGTCTAAATCGTAGAGTCGGAAATCTCAAGTCTAAATCGTAGAGTCGGAAATCTCAAGTCTAAATCGTAGAGTCGGAAATCTCAAGTCTAAATCGTAGAGTCGGAAATCTCAAGTCTAAATCGTAGAGTCGGAAATCTCAAGTCTAAATCGTAGAGTCGGAAATCTCAAGTCTAAATCGTAGAGTCGGAAATCTCAAGTCTAAATCGTAGAGTCGGAAATCTCAAGTCTAAATCGTAGAGTCGGAAATCTCAAGTCTAAATCGTAGAGTCGGAAATCTCAAGTCTAAATCGTAGAGTCGGAAATCTCAAGTCTAAATCGTAGAGTCGGAAATCTCAAGTCTAAATCGTAGAGTCGGAAATCTCAAGTCTAAATCGTAGAGTCGGAAATCTCAAGTCTAAATCGTAGAGTCGGAAATCTCAAGTCTAAATCGTAGAGTCGGAAATCTCAAGTCTAAATCGTAGAGTCGGAAATCTCAAGTCTAAATCGTAGAGTCGGAAATCTCAAGTCTAAATCGTAGAGTCGGAAATCTCAAGTCTAAATCGTAGAGTCGGAAATCTCAAGTCTAAATCGTAGAGTCGGAAATCTCAAGTCTAAATCGTAGAGTCGGAAATCTCAAGTCTAAATCGTAGAGTCGGAAATCTCAAGTCTAAATCGTAGAGTCGGAAATCTCAAGTCTAAATCGTAGAGTCGGAAATCTCAAGTCTAAATCGTAGAGTCGGAAATCTCAAGTCTAAATCGTAGAGTCGGAAATCTCAAGTCTAAATCGTAGAGTCGGAAATCTCAAGTCTAAATCGTAGAGTCGGAAATCTCAAGTCTAAATCGTAGAGTCGGAAATCTCAAGTCTAAATCGTAGAGTCGGAAATCTCAAGTCTAAATCGTAGAGTCGGAAATCTCAAGTCTAAATCGTAGAGTCGGAAATCTCAAGTCTAAATCGTAGAGTCGGAAATCTCAAGTCTAAATCGTAGAGTCGGAAATCTCAAGTCTAAATCGTAGAGTCGGAAATCTCAAGTCTAAATCGTAGAGTCGGAAATCTCAAGTCTAAATCGTAGAGTCGGAAATCTCAAGTCTAAATCGTAGAGTCGGAAATCTCAAGTCTAAATCGTAGAGTCGGAAATCTCAAGTCTAAATCGTAGAGTCGGAAATCTCAAGTCTAAATCGTAGAGTCGGAAATCTCAAGTCTAAATCGTAGAGTCGGAAATCTCAAGTCTAAATCGTAGAGTCGGAAATCTCAAGTCTAAATCGTAGAGTCGGAAATCTCAAGTCTAAATCGTAGAGTCGGAAATCTCAAGTCTAAATCGTAGAGTCGGAAATCTCAAGTCTAAATCGTAGAGTCGGAAATCTCAAGTCTAAATCGTAGAGTCGGAAATCTCAAGTCTAAATCGTAGAGTCGGAAATCTCAAGTCTAAATCGTAGAGTCGGAAATCTCAAGTCTAAATCGTAGAGTCGGAAATCTCAAGTCTAAATCGTAGAGTCGGAAATCTCAAGTCTAAATCGTAGAGTCGGAAATCTCAAGTCTAAATCGTAGAGTCGGAAATCTCAAGTCTAAATCGTAGAGTCGGAAATCTCAAGTCTAAATCGTAGAGTCGGAAATCTCAAGTCTAAATCGTAGAGTCGGAAATCTCAAGTCTAAATCGTAGAGTCGGAAATCTCAAGTCTAAATCGTAGAGTCGGAAATCTCAAGTCTAAATCGTAGAGTCGGAAATCTCAAGTCTAAATCGTAGAGTCGGAAATCTCAAGTCTAAATCGTAGAGTCGGAAATCTCAAGTCTAAATCGTAGAGTCGGAAATCTCAAGTCTAAATCGTAGAGTCGGAAATCTCAAGTCTAAATCGTAGAGTCGGAAATCTCAAGTCTAAATCGTAGAGTCGGAAATCTCAAGTCTAAATCGTAGAGTCGGAAATCTCAAGTCTAAATCGTAGAGTCGGAAATCTCAAGTCTAAATCGTAGAGTCGGAAATCTCAAGTCTAAATCGTAGAGTCGGAAATCTCAAGTCTAAATCGTAGAGTCGGAAATCTCAAGTCTAAATCGTAGAGTCGGAAATCTCAAGTCTAAATCGTAGAGTCGGAAATCTCAAGTCTAAATCGTAGAGTCGGAAATCTCAAGTCTAAATCGTAGAGTCGGAAATCTCAAGTCTAAATCGTAGAGTCGGAAATCTCAAGTCTAAATCGTAGAGTCGGAAATCTCAAGTCTAAATCGTAGAGTCGGAAATCTCAAGTCTAAATCGTAGAGTCGGAAATCTCAAGTCTAAATCGTAGAGTCGGAAATCTCAAGTCTAAATCGTAGAGTCGGAAATCTCAAGTCTAAATCGTAGAGTCGGAAATCTCAAGTCTAAATCGTAGAGTCGGAAATCTCAAGTCTAAATCGTAGAGTCGGAAATCTCAAGTCTAAATCAAGTCTAAATCGTAGAGTCGGAAATCTCAAGTCTAAATCGTAGAGTCGGAAATCTCAAGTCTAAATCGTAGAGTCGGAAATCTCAAGTCTAAATCGTAGAGTCGGAAATCTCAAGTCTAAATCGTAGAGTCGGAAATCTCAAGTCTAAATCGTAGAGTCGGAAATCTCAAGTCTAAATCGTAGAGTCGGAAATCTCAAGTCTAAATCGTAGAGTCGGAAATCTCAAGTCTAAATCGTAGAGTCGGAAATCTCAAGTCTAAATCGTAGAGTCGGAAATCTCAAGTCTAAATCGTAGAGTCGGAAATCTCAAGTCTAAATCGTAGAGTCGGAAATCTCAAGTCTAAATCGTAGAGTCGGAAATCTCAAGTCTAAATCGTAGAGTCGGAAATCTCAAGTCTAAATCGTAGAGTCGGAAATCTCAAGTCTAAATCGTAGAGTCGGAAATCTCAAGTCTAAATCGTAGAGTCGGAAATCTCAAGTCTAAATCGTAGAGTCGGAAATCTCAAGTCTAAATCGTAGAGTCGGAAATCTCAAGTCTAAATCGTAGAGTCGGAAATCTCAAGTCTAAATCGTAGAGTCGGAAATCTCAAGTCTAAATCGTAGAGTCGGAAATCTCAAGTCTAAATCGTAGAGTCGGAAATCTCAAGTCTAAATCGTAGAGTCGGAAATCTCAAGTCTAAATCGTAGAGTCGGAAATCTCAAGTCTAAATCGTAGAGTCGGAAATCTCAAGTCTAAATCGTAGAGTCGGAAATCTCAAGTCTAAATCGTAGAGTCGGAAATCTCAAGTCTAAATCGTAGAGTCGGAAATCTCAAGTCTAAATCGTAGAGTCGGAAATCTCAAGTCTAAATCGTAGAGTCGGAAATCTCAAGTCTAAATCGTAGAGTCGGAAATCTCAAGTCTAAATCGTAGAGTCGGAAATCTCAAGTCTAAATCGTAGAGTCGGAAATCTCAAGTCTAAATCGTAGAGTCGGAAATCTCAAGTCTAAATCGTAGAGTCGGAAATCTCAAGTCTAAATCGTAGAGTCGGAAATCTCAAGTCTAAATCGTAGAGTCGGAAATCTCAAGTCTAAATCGTAGAGTCGGAAATCTCAAGTCTAAATCGTAGAGTCGGAAATCTCAAGTCTAAATCGTAGAGTCGGAAATCTCAAGTCTAAATCGTAGAGTCGGAAATCTCAAGTCTAAATCGTAGAGTCGGAAATCTCAAGTCTAAATCGTAGAGTCGGAAATCTCAAGTCTAAATCGTAGAGTCGGAAATCTCAAGTCTAAATCGTAGAGTCGGAAATCTCAAGTCTAAATCGTAGAGTCGGAAATCTCAAGTCTAAATCGTAGAGTCGGAAATCTCAAGTCTAAATCGTAGAGTCGGAAATCTCAAGTCTAAATCGTAGAGTCGGAAATCTCAAGTCTAAATCGTAGAGTCGGAAATCTCAAGTCTAAATCGTAGAGTCGGAAATCTCAAGTCTAAATCGTAGAGTCGGAAATCTCAAGTCTAAATCGTAGAGTCGGAAATCTCAAGTCTAAATCGTAGAGTCGGAAATCTCAAGTGTAAATCGTAGAGTCGGAAATCTCAAGTCTAAATCGTAGAGTCGGAAATCTCAAGTCTAAATCGTAGAGTCGGAAATCTCAAGTCTAAATCGTAGAGTCGGAAATCTCAAGTCTAAATCGTAGAGTCGGAAATCTCAAGTCTAAATCGTAGAGTCGGAAATCTCAAGTCTAAATCGTAGAGTCGGAAATCTCAAGTCTAAATCGTAGAGTCGGAAATCTCAAGTCTAAATCGTAGAGTCGGAAATCTCAAGTCTAAATCGTAGAGTCGGAAATCTCAAGTCTAAATCGTAGAGTCGGAAATCTCAAGTCTAAATCGTAGAGTCGGAAATCTCAAGTCTAAATCGTAGAGTCGGAAATCTCAAGTCTAAATCGTAGAGTCGGAAATCTCAAGTCTAAATCGTAGAGTCGGAAATCTCAAGTCTAAATCGTAGAGTCGGAAATCTCAAGTCTAAATCGTAGAGTCGGAAATCTCAAGTCTAAATCGTAGAGTCGGAAATCTCAAGTCTAAATCGTAGAGTCGGAAATCTCAAGTCTAAATCGTAGAGTCGGAAATCTCAAGTCTAAATCGTAGAGTCGGAAATCTCAAGTCTAAATCGTAGAGTCGGAAATCTCAAGTCTAAATCGTAGAGTCGGAAATCTCAAGTCTAAATCGTAGAGTCGGAAATCTCAAGTCTAAATCGTAGAGTCGGAAATCTCAAGTCTAAATCGTAGAGTCGGAAATCTCAAGTCTAAATCGTAGAGTCGGAAATCTCAAGTCTAAATCGTAGAGTCGGAAATCTCAAGTCTAAATCGTAGAGTCGGAAATCTCAAGTCTAAATCGTAGAGTCGGAAATCTCAAGTCTAAATCGTAGAGTCGGAAATCTCAAGTCTAAATCGTAGAGTCGGAAATCTCAAGTCTAAATCGTAGAGTCGGAAATCTCAAGTCTAAATCGTAGAGTCGGAAATCTCAAGTCTAAATCGTAGAGTCGGAAATCTCAAGTCTAAATCGTAGAGTCGGAAATCTCAAGTCTAAATCGTAGAGTCGGAAATCTCAAGTCTAAATCGTAGAGTCGGAAATCTCAAGTCTAAATCGTAGAGTCGGAAATCTCAAGTCTAAATCGTAGAGTCGGAAATCTCAAGTCTAAATCGTAGAGTCGGAAATCTCAAGTCTAAATCGTAGAGTCGGAAATCTCAAGTCTAAATCGTAGAGTCGGAAATCTCAAGTCTAAATCGTAGAGTCGGAAATCTCAAGTCTAAATCGTAGAGTCGGAAATCTCAAGTCTAAATCGTAGAGTCGGAAATCTCAAGTCTAAATCGTAGAGTCGGAAATCTCAAGTCTAAATCGTAGAGTCGGAAATCTCAAGTCTAAATCGTAGAGTCGGAAATCTCAAGTCTAAATCGTAGAGTCGGAAATCTCAAGTCTAAATCGTAGAGTCGGAAATCTCAAGTCTAAATCGTAGAGTCGGAAATCTCAAGTCTAAATCGTAGAGTCGGAAATCTCAAGTCTAAATCGTAGAGTCGGAAATCTCAAGTCTAAATCGTAGAGTCGGAAATCTCAAGTCTAAATCGTAGAGTCGGAAATCTCAAGTCTAAATCGTAGAGTCGGAAATCTCAAGTCTAAATCGTAGAGTCGGAAATCTCAAGTCTAAATCGTAGAGTCGGAAATCTCAAGTCTAAATCGTAGAGTCGGAAATCTCAAGTCTAAATCGTAGAGTCGGAAATCTCAAGTCTAAATCGTAGAGTCGGAAATCTCAAGTCTAAATCGTAGAGTCGGAAATCTCAAGTCTAAATCGTAGAGTCGGAAATCTCAAGTCTAAATCGTAGAGTCGGAAATCTCAAGTCTAAATCGTAGAGTCGGAAATCTCAAGTCTAAATCGTAGAGTCGGAAATCTCAAGTCTAAATCGTAGAGTCGGAAATCTCAAGTCTAAATCGTAGAGTCGGAAATCTCAAGTCTAAATCGTAGAGTCGGAAATCTCAAGTCTAAATCGTAGAGTCGGAAATCTCAAGTCTAAATCGTAGAGTCGGAAATCTCAAGTCTAAATCGTAGAGTCGGAAATCTCAAGTCTAAATCGTAGAGTCGGAAATCTCAAGTCTAAATCGTAGAGTCGGAAATCTCAAGTCTAAATCGTAGAGTCGGAAATCTCAAGTCTAAATCGTAGAGTCGGAAATCTCAAGTCTAAATCGTAGAGTCGGAAATCTCAAGTCTAAATCGTAGAGTCGGAAATCTCAAGTCTAAATCGTAGAGTCGGAAATCTCAAGTCTAAATCGTAGAGTCGGAAATCTCAAGTCTAAATCGTAGAGTCGGAAATCTCAAGTCTAAATCGTAGAGTCGGAAATCTCAAGTCTAAATCGTAGAGTCGGAAATCTCAAGTCTAAATCGTAGAGTCGGAAATCTCAAGTCTAAATCGTAGAGTCGGAAATCTCAAGTCTAAATCGTAGAGTCGGAAATCTCAAGTCTAAATCGTAGAGTCGGAAATCTCAAGTCTAAATCGTAGAGTCGGAAATCTCAAGTCTAAATCGTAGAGTCGGAAATCTCAAGTCTAAATCGTAGAGTCGGAAATCTCAAGTCTAAATCGTAGAGTCGGAAATCTCAAGTCTAAATCGTAGAGTCGGAAATCTCAAGTCTAAATCGTAGAGTCGGAAATCTCAAGTCTAAATCGTAGAGTCGGAAATCTCAAGTCTAAATCGTAGAGTCGGAAATCTCAAGTCTAAATCGTAGAGTCGGAAATCTCAAGTCTAAATCGTAGAGTCGGAAATCTCAAGTCTAAATCGTAGAGTCGGAAATCTCAAGTCTAAATCGTAGAGTCGGAAATCTCAAGTCTAAATCGTAGAGTCGGAAATCTCAAGTCTAAATCGTAGAGTCGGAAATCTCAAGTCTAAATCGTAGAGTCGGAAATCTCAAGTCTAAATCGTAGAGTCGGAAATCTCAAGTCTAAATCGTAGAGTCGGAAATCTCAAGTCTAAATCGTAGAGTCGGAAATCTCAAGTAAATCGTAGAGTCGGAAATCTCAAGTCTAAATCGTAGAGTCGGAAATCTCAAGTCTAAATCGTAGAGTCGGAAATCTCAAGTCTAAATCGTAGAGTCGGAAATCTCAAGTCTAAATCGTAGAGTCGGAAATCTCAAGTCTAAATCGTAGAGTCGGAAATCTCAAGTCTAAATCGTAGAGTCGGAAATCTCAAGTCTAAATCGTAGAGTCGGAAATCTCAAGTCTAAATCGTAGAGTCGGAAATCTCAAGTCTAAATCGTAGAGTCGGAAATCTCAAGTCTAAATCGTAGAGTCGGAAATCTCAAGTCTAAATCGTAGAGTCGGAAATCTCAAGTCTAAATCGTAGAGTCGGAAATCTCAAGTCTAAATCGTAGAGTCGGAAATCTCAAGTCTAAATCGTAGAGTCGGAAATCTCAAGTCTAAATCGTAGAGTCGGAAATCTCAAGTCTAAATCGTAGAGTCGGAAATCTCAAGTCTAAATCGTAGAGTCGGAAATCTCAAGTCTAAATCGTAGAGTCGGAAATCTCAAGTCTAAATCGTAGAGTCGGAAATCTCAAGTCTAAATCGTAGAGTCGGAAATCTCAAGTCTAAATCGTAGAGTCGGAAATCTCAAGTCTAAATCGTAGAGTCGGAAATCTCAAGTCTAAATCGTAGAGTCGGAAATCTCAAGTCTAAATCGTAGAGTCGGAAATCTCAAGTCTAAATCGTAGAGTCGGAAATCTCAAGTCTAAATCGTAGAGTCGGAAATCTCAAGTCTAAATCGTAGAGTCGGAAATCTCAAGTCTAAATCGTAGAGTCGGAAATCTCAAGTCTAAATCGTAGAGTCGGAAATCTCAAGTCTAAATCGTAGAGTCGGAAATCTCAAGTCTAAATCGTAGAGTCGGAAATCTCAAGTCTAAATCGTAGAGTCGGAAATCTCAAGTCTAAATCGTAGAGTCGGAAATCTCAAGTCTAAATCGTAGAGTCGGAAATCTCAAGTCTAAATCGTAGAGTCGGAAATCTCAAGTCTAAATCGTAGAGTCGGAAATCTCAAGTCTAAAAGAGTCGGAAATCTCAAGTCTAAATCGTAGAGTCGGAAATCTCAAGTCTAAATCGTAGAGTCGGAAATCTCAAGTCTAAATCGTAGAGTCGGAAATCTCAAGTCTAAATCGTAGAGTCGGAAATCTCAAGTCTAAATCGTAGAGTCGGAAATCTCAAGTCTAAATCGTAGAGTCGGAAATCTCAAGTCTAAATCGTAGAGTCGGAAATCTCAAGTCTAAATCGTAGAGTCGGAAATCTCAAGTCTAAATCGTAGAGTCGGAAATCTCAAGTCTAAATCGTAGAGTCGGAAATCTCAAGTCTAAATCGTAGAGTCGGAAATCTCAAGTCTAAATCGTAGAGTCGGAAATCTCAAGTCTAAATCGTAGAGTCGGAAATCTCAAGTCTAAATCGTAGAGTCGGAAATCTCAAGTCTAAATCGTAGAGTCGGAAATCTCAAGTCTAAATCGTAGAGTCGGAAATCTCAAGTCTAAATCGTAGAGTCGGAAATCTCAAGTCTAAATCGTAGAGTCGGAAATCTCAAGTCTAAATCGTAGAGTCGGAAATCTCAAGTCTAAATCGTAGAGTCGGAAATCTCAAGTCTAAATCGTAGAGTCGGAAATCTCAAGTCTAAATCGTAGAGTCGGAAATCTCAAGTCTAAATCGTAGAGTCGGAAATCTCAAGTCTAAATCGTAGAGTCGGAAATCTCAAGTCTAAATCGTAGAGTCGGAAATCTCAAGTCTAAATCGTAGAGTCGGAAATCTCAAGTCTAAATCGTAGAGTCGGAAATCTCAAGTCTAAATCGTAGAGTCGGAAATCTCAAGTCTAAATCGTAGAGTCGGAAATCTCAAGTCTAAATCGTAGAGTCGGAAATCTCAAGTCTAAATCGTAGAGTCGGAAATCTCAAGTCTAAATCGTAGAGTCGGAAATCTCAAGTCTAAATCGTAGAGTCGGAAATCTCAAGTCTAAATCGTAGAGTCGGAAATCTCAAGTCTAAATCGTAGAGTCGGAAATCTCAAGTCTAAATCGTAGAGTCGGAAATCTCAAGTCTAAATCGTAGAGTCGGAAATCTCAAGTCTAAATCGTAGAGTCGGAAATCTCAAGTCTAAATCGTAGAGTCGGAAATCTCAAGTCTAAATCGTAGAGTCGGAAATCTCAAGTCTAAATCGTAGAGTCGGAAATCTCAAGTCTAAATCGTAGAGTCGGAAATCTCAAGTCTAAATCGTAGAGTCGGAAATCTCAAGTCTAAATCGTAGAGTCGGAAATCTCAAGTCTAAATCGTAGAGTCGGAAATCTCAAGTCTAAATCGTAGAGTCGGAAATCTCAAGTCTAAATCGTAGAGTCGGAAATCTCAAGTCTAAATCGTAGAGTCGGAAATCTCAAGTCTAAATCGTAGAGTCGGAAATCTCAAGTCTAAATCGTAGAGTCGGAAATCTCAAGTCTAAATCGTAGAGTCGGAAATCTCAAGTCTAAATCGTAGAGTCGGAAATCGTAAGTCGGAAATCTCAAGTCTAAATCGTAGAGTCGGAAATCTCAAGTCTAAATCGTAGAGTCGGAAATCTCAAGTCTAAATCGTAGAGTCGGAAATCTCAAGTCTAAATCGTAGAGTCGGAAATCTCAAGTCTAAATCGTAGAGTCGGAAATCTCAAGTCTAAATCGTAGAGTCGGAAATCTCAAGTCTAAATCGTAGAGTCGGAAATCTCAAGTCTAAATCGTAGAGTCGGAAATCTCAAGTCTAAATCGTAGAGTCGGAAATCTCAAGTCTAAATCGTAGAGTCGGAAATCTCAAGTCTAAATCGTAGAGTCGGAAATCTCAAGTCTAAATCGTAGAGTCGGAAATCTCAAGTCTAAATCGTAGAGTCGGAAATCTCAAGTCTAAATCGTAGAGTCGGAAATCTCAAGTCTAAATCGTAGAGTCGGAAATCTCAAGTCTAAATCGTAGAGTCGGAAATCTCAAGTCTAAATCGTAGAGTCGGAAATCTCAAGTCTAAATCGTAGAGTCGGAAATCTCAAGTCTAAATCGTAGAGTCGGAAATCTCAAGTCTAAATCGTAGAGTCGGAAATCTCAAGTCTAAATCGTAGAGTCGGAAATCTCAAGTCTAAATCGTAGAGTCGGAAATCTCAAGTCTAAATCGTAGAGTCGGAAATCTCAAGTCTAAATCGTAGAGTCGGAAATCTCAAGTCTAAATCGTAGAGTCGGAAATCTCAAGTCTAAATCGTAGAGTCGGAAATCTCAAGTCTAAATCGTAGAGTCGGAAATCTCAAGTCTAAATCGTAGAGTCGGAAATCTCAAGTCTAAATCGTAGAGTCGGAAATCTCAAGTCTAAATCGTAGAGTCGGAAATCTCAAGTCTAAATCGTAGAGTCGGAAATCTCAAGTCTAAATCGTAGAGTCGGAAATCTCAAGTCTAAATCGTAGAGTCGGAAATCTCAAGTCTAAATCGTAGAGTCGGAAATCTCAAGTCTAAATCGTAGAGTCGGAAATCTCAAGTCTAAATCGTAGAGTCGGAAATCTCAAGTCTAAATCGTAGAGTCGGAAATCTCAAGTCTAAATCGTAGAGTCGGAAATCTCAAGTCTAAATCGTAGAGTCGGAAATCTCAAGTCTAAATCGTAGAGTCGGAAATCTCAAGTCTAAATCGTAGAGTCGGAAATCTCAAGTCTAAATCGTAGAGTCGGAAATCTCAAGTCTAAATCGTAGAGTCGGAAATCTCAAGTGTAAATCGTAGAGTCGGAAATCTCAAGTCTAAATCGTAGAGAAAGTCTAAATCGTAGAGTCGGAAATCTCAAGTCTAAATCGTAGAGTCGGAAATCTCAAGTCTAAATCGTAGAGTCGGAAATCTCAAGTCTAAATCGTAGAGTCGGAAATCTCAAGTCTAAATCGTAGAGTCGGAAATCTCAAGTCTAAATCGTAGAGTCGGAAATCTCAAGTCTAAATCGTAGAGTCGGAAATCTCAAGTCTAAATCGTAGAGTCGGAAATCTCAAGTCTAAATCGTAGAGTCGGAAATCTCAAGTCTAAATCGTAGAGTCGGAAATCTCAAGTCTAAATCGTAGAGTCGGAAATCTCAAGTCTAAATCGTAGAGTCGGAAATCTCAAGTCTAAATCGTAGAGTCGGAAATCTCAAGTCTAAATCGTAGAGTCGGAAATCTCAAGTCTAAATCGTAGAGTCGGAAATCTCAAGTCTAAATCGTAGAGTCGGAAATCTCAAGTCTAAATCGTAGAGTCGGAAATCTCAAGTCTAAATCTGAAGTCGGAAATCTCAAGTCTAAATCGTAGAGTCGGAAATCTCAAGTCTAAATCGTAGAGTCGGAAATCTCAAGTCTAAATCGTAGAGTCGGAAATCTCAAGTCTAAATCGTAGAGTCGAAATCTCAAGTCTAAATCGTAGAGTCGGAAATCTCAAGTCTAAATCGTAGAGTCGGAAATCTCAAGTGTAAATCGTAGAGTCGGAAATCTCAAGTCTAAATCGTAGAGTCGGAAATCTCAAGTCTAAATCGTAGAGTCGGAAATCTCAAGTCTAAATCGTAGAGTCGGAAATCTCAAGTCTAAATCGTAGAGTCGGAAAACTCAAGTCTAAATGTAGAGTCGGAAATCTCAAGTCTAAATCGTAGAGTCGGAAATCTCAAGTCTAAATCGTAGAGTCGGAAATCTCAAGTCTAAATCGTAGAGTCGGAAATCTCAAGTCTAAATCGTAGAGTCGGAAATCTCAAGTCTAAATCGTAGAGTCGGAAATCTCAAGTCTAAATCGTAGAGTCGGAAATCTCAAGTCTAAATCGTAGAGTCGGAAATCTCAAGTCTAAATCGTAGAGTCGGAAATCTCAAGTCTAAATCGTAGAGTCGGAAATCTCAAGTCTAAATCGTAGAGTCGGAAATCTCAAGTCTAAATCGTAGAGTCGGAAATCTCAAGTCTAAATCGTAGAGTCGGAAATCTCAAGTCTAAATCGTAGAGTCGGAAATCTCAAGTCTAAATCGTAGAGTCGGAAATCTCAAGTCTAAATCGTAGAGTCGGAAATCTCAAGTCTAAATCGTAGAGTCGGAAATCTCAAGTCTAAATCGTAGAGTCGGAAATCTCAAGTCTAAATCGTAGAGTCGGAAATCTCAAGTCTAAATCGTAGAGTCGGAAATCTCAAGTCTAAATCGTAGAGTCGGAATCTCAAGTCTAAATCGTAGAGTCGAAAATCTAAAGTCGGAAATCTCAAGTCTAAATCGTAGAGTCGGAAATCTCAAGTCTAAATCGTAGAGTCGGAAATCTCAAGTCTAAATCGTAGAGTCGGAAATCTCAAGTCTAAATCGTAGAGTCGGAAATCTCAAGTCTAAATCGTAGAGTCGGAAATCTCAAGTCTAAATCGTAGAGTCGGAAATCTCAAGTCTAAATCGTAGAGTCGGAAATCTCAAGTCTAAATCGTAGAGTCGGAAATCTCAAGTCTAAATCGTAGAGTCGGAAATCTCAAGTCTAAATCGTAGAGTCGGAAATCTCAAGTCTAAATCGTAGAGTCGGAAATCTCAAGTCTAAATCGTAGAGTCGGAAATCTCAAGTCTAAATCGTAGAGTCGGAAATCTCAAGTCTAAATCGTAGAGTCGGAAATCTCAAGTCTAAATCGTAGAGTCGGAAATCTCAAGTCTAAATCGTAGAGTCGGAAATCTCAAGTCTAAATCGTAGAGTCGGAAATCTCAAGTATCTCAAGAGTAAGTCTAAATCGTAGAGTCGGAAATCTCAAGTCTAAATCGTAGAGTCGGAAATCTCAAGTCTAAATCGTAGAGTCGGAAATCTCAAGTCTAAATCGTAGAGTCGGAAATCTCAAGTGTAAATCGTAGAGTCGGAAATCTCAAGTCTAAATCGTAGAGTCGGAATCTCAAGTCTAAATCGTAGAGTCGGAAATCTCAAGTCTAAATCGTAGAGTCGGAAATCTCAAGTCTAAATCGTAGAGTCGGAAATCTCAAGTCTAAATCGTAGAGTCGGAAATCTCAAGTCTAAATCGTAGAGTCGGAAATCTCAAGTCTAAATCGTAGAGTCGGAAATCTCAAGTCTAAATCGTAGAGTCGGAAATCTCAAGTCTAAATCGTAGAGTCGGAAATCTCAAGTCTAAACGTAGAGTCGGAAATCTCAAGTCTAAATCGTAGAGTCGGAAATCTCAAGTCTAAATCGTAGAGTCGGAAATCTCAAGTCTAAATTGTAGAGTCGGAAATCTCAAGTCTAAATCAGAGTCGGAAATCTCAAGTCTAAATCGTAGAGTCGGAAATCTCAAGTCTAAATCGTAGAGTCGGAAATCTCAAGTCTAAATCGTAGAGTCGGAAATCTCAAGTCTAAATCGTAGAGTCGGAAATCTCAAGTCTAAATCGTAGAGTCGGAAATCTCAAGTCTAAATCGTAGAGTCGGAAATCTCAAGTCTAAATCGTAGAGTCGGAAATCTCAAGTCTAAATCGTAGAGTCGGAAATCTCAAGTCTAAATCGTAGAGTCGGAAATCTCAAGTCTAAATCGTAGAGTCGGAAATCTCAAGTCTAAATCGTAGAGTCGGAAATCTCAAGTCTAAATCGTAGAGTCGGAAATCTCAAGTCTAAATCGTAGAGTCGGAAATCTCAAGTCTAAATCGTAGAGTCGGAAATCTCAAGTCTAAATCGTAGAGTCGGAAATCTCAAGTCTAAATCGTAGAGTCGGAAATCTCAAGTCTAAATCGTAGAGTCGGAAATCTCAAGTCTAAATCGTAGAGTCGGAAATCTCAAGTCTAAATCGTAGAGTCGGAAATCTCAAGTCTAAATCGTAGAGTCGGAAATCTCAAGTCTAAATCGTAGAGTCGGAAATCTCAAGTCTAAATCGTAGAGTCGGAAATCTCAAGTCTAAATCGTAGAGTCGGAAATCTCAAGTCTAAATCGTAGAGTCGGAAATCTCAAGTCTAAATCGTAGAGTCGGAAATCTCAAGTCTAAATCGTAGAGTCGGAAATCTCAAGTCTAAATCGTAGAGTCGGAAATCTCAAGTCTAAATCGTAGAGTCGGAAATCTCAAGTCTAAATCGTAGAGTCGGAAATCTCAAGTCTAAATCGTAGAGTCGGAAATCTCAAGTCTAAATCGTAGAGTCGGAAATCTCAAGTCTAAATCGTAGAGTCGGAAATCTCAAGTCTAAATCGTAGAGTCGGAAATCTCAAGTCTAAATCGTAGAGTCGGAAATCTCAAGTCTAAATCGTAGAGTCGGAAATCTCAAGTCTAAATCGTAGAGTCGGAAATCTCAAGTCTAAATCGTAGAGTCGGAAATCTCAAGTCTAAATCGTAGAGTCGGAAATCTCAAGTCTAAATCGTAGAGTCGGAAATCTCAAGTCTAAATCGTAGAGTCGGAAATCTCAAGTCTAAATCGTAGAGTCGGAAATCTCAAGTCTAAATCGTAGAGTCGGAAATCTCAAGTCTAAATCGTAGAGTCGGAAATCTCAAGTGTAAATCGTAGAGTCGGAAATCTCAAGTCTAAATCGTAGAGTCGGAAATCGTAAAAGTCGGAAATCTCAAGTCTAAATCGTAGAGTCGGAAATCTCATGTCTAAATCGTAGAGTAAGAAATCTTAAGTCTAAATCGTAGAGTCGGAAATCTCAAGTCTATATCATAAATCGGAAATGTCAAGTCTAAATCGTAGAGTCGGAAATCTCAAGTCTAAATCGTAGAGTCGGAAATCTCAAGTCTAAATCGTAGAGTCGGAAATGTCAAGTCTAAACCGCAGAGTCGGAAATCTCAAGTATAAAATGTAGAGTCGGAAATCTCAAGTCTAAATCGTAGAGTCGGAAATCTCAAGTCTAAATTGTAGAGTCGGAAATGTCAAGTCTAAACCTCAGAGTCGGAAATCTCAATTCTAAATCGTAGAGTCGGAAATCTCCAGTCTAAATTGCAGAGTCTGAAATCTCAAGTCTAAATCGTCGAGTCGGAAATTTCAAGTCTAAATGATGAAGTCGGAAATCTCAAGTCTAAATGAAGTCGAAAATCTCAAGTCTAAATCGTAGAGTCGGAAATCTCCTGTCTAAATCGTAGAGTCGGAATCTCAAGTCTAAATCGTAAAGTCGGAAATGTCAAGTCTAAATCGTAGAGTCGGAAATCTCAAGTGTAAATCGTAGAGTCGGAAATCTCAACTCTAAATCGTAGAGTCGGAAATCTCAAGTGTAAATCGTAGAGTCGGAAATCTCAAGTCTAAATCGTAGAGTGGCAAATCTCAAGTCTAAATCGTAGAGTCGGAAATCTCAAGTCTAAATCGTAGAGTCGGAAATCTCAAGTGTTAGTCGTACAGTCGGAAATTTCAAGTCTAAATGGTAGAGTCGGAAAACTCAAGTCTAAATTGTAGAGTCGGAAATCTCAAGTTAAACCTCAGAGTCGGAAATCTCAAGTCTAAATCGTAGAGTCGGAAATCTCAAGTCTAAATCGCCGAGTCGGAAATCTCAAGTGTAAATCGTAGAGTCGGAAATCTCAAGTCTAAATCGTAGAGTCGGAAATCTCAAGTCTAAATCGTAGAGTCGGAAATCTCATTTCTAAATCGTAGAGTAAGAAATATCAAGTGTAAAACGTAGAGTCGGAAATCTCAAGTCTAAATCGTAAAGTAGGAAATCTCAAGTCTAAATCGTAGAGTCGGAAATCTCATGTCTAAATCGTAGAGTAAGAAATCTCAAGTCTAAATCGTAGAGTCGGAAATCTCAAGTCTAAATCGTAGAGTCGGAAATCTCAAGTCTAAATCGTAGAGTCGGAAAACTCAAGTCTAAATTGTAGAGTCGGAAATCTCAAGTCTAAATCGTAGAGTCGGAAATCTCAAGTCTAAATCGTAGAGTCGGAAATCTCAAGTGTAAATCGTAGAGTCTGAAATCTCAAGTCTAAATCGTAGAGTCGGAAATCTCAAATATAAATCGTAGAGTGGGAAATCTCAAGTGTAAATTGTAGAGTCGGAAATCTCAAGTGTAAATCGTAGAGTCGGAAATGTCAAGTCTAAACCGCAGAGTCGGAAATCTCAAGTTTAAATTGTAGAGTCGAAATCTCAAGTCTAAATCGCAGAGTCGGAAATCTCAAGTGTAAATCGTAGAGTCGAAAACCTCAAGTCTAAATCGCAGAGTCGGAAATCTCAAGTGTAAATCGTAAAGTCGGAAATATCAAGTCTAAATCGTAGAGTCGGAAAACTCAAGTCTAGATTGCAGAGTCGGAAATCTCAAGTCTAAATCGTAGAGTATGAAATCTCAAGTATAAATCGTAGAGTGGGAAATCTCAAGTCTAAATCGTAGAGTCGGAAATCTCAAGTGTAAATGATGAAGTCGAAAATCTCAAGTCTAAATTGTAGAGTCGGAAATCTCCTGTCTAAATCGTAGAGTCGAAATCTCAAGTCTAAATCGTAAGTCGGAAATGTCAAGTCTAAATCGTAGAGTCGGAAATCTCAAGTGTAAATCGTAGAGTCGGAAATCTCAACTCTAAATCGTAGAGTCGGAAATCTCAAGTGTAAATCGTAGAGTCGGAAATCTCAAGTCTAAATTGTAGAGTCGGAAACTCAAGTCTAAATTATAGAGTCGGAAATCTCAAGTCTAAATCGTAGAGTCGGAAATCTCAAGTCTAAATCTTAAAGTCGGAAATCGTAAAGTCGGAAATCTCAAGTCTAAATCGTAGAGTCGGAAATCTCATGTCTAAATCGTAGAGTAAGAAATCTCAAGTCTAAATCGTAGAGTCGGAAATCTCAAGTCTATATCATAAAATCGGAAATGTCAAGTCTAAATCGTAGAGTCGGAAATCTCAAGTCTAATTCGTAGAGTCGGAAATCTCAAGTCTAAATCGAAGAGTCGGAAATGTCAAGTCTAAACGCAGAGTCGGAAATCTCAAGTATAAAATGTAGAGTCGGAAATCTCAAGTCTAAATCGTAGAGTCGGAAATCTCAAGTCTAAATTGTAGAGTCGGAAATGTCAAGTCTAAACCTCAGAGTCGGAAATCTCAAGTCTAAATCGTAGAGTCGGAAATCTCCAGTCTAAATTGCAGAGTCTGAAATCTCAAGTCTAAATCGTCGAGTCGGAAATTTCAAGTCTAAATGATGAAGTCGGAAATCTCAAGTCTAAATGATGAAGTCGGAAATCTCAAGTCTAAATCGTAGAGTCGGAAATCTCCTGTCTAAATCGTAGAGTCGGAAATCTCAAGTCTAAATCGTAAAGTCGGAAATGTCAAGTCTAAATCGTAGAGTCGGAAATCTCAAGTGTAAATCGTAGAGTCGGAAATCACAACTCTAAATCGTAGAGTCGGAAATCTCAAGTGTAAATCGTAGAGTCGGAAATCTCAAGTCTAAATTGTAGAGTCGGAAATCTCAAGTCAAATCGTAGAGTCGGAAATCTCAAGTCTAAATTGTAAGTCGGAAATGTCAAGTCTAAATCGTAGAGTCGGAAATCTCAAGTCTAAATCGTAGAGTAGGAAACTCGTCTAAATTGTAGAGTCGGAAATCTCAAGTCTAAGTCGTAGAGTCGGAAATGTCAAGTCTAAACCGCAGAGTCGGAAATCTCAAGTATAAATTGTAGAGTCGGAAACCTGAAGTCTAAATCGCAGAGTCGGAAATCTCAAGTCTAAATTGTAGAGTCGGAAATTCAAGTCTAAATGGTAGAGTCGGAAAACTCAAGTCTAAATATTAGAGTCGGAAATGTCAAGTTTAAACTCAGAGTCGGAAATCTCAAGTCTAAATCGTAGAGTCGGAAATCTCAAGTCTAAATCGTAGAGTCGGAAATCTCAAGTGTAAATCGTAGAGTCGGAAATCTCAAGTCTAAATCATAGAGTCGGAAATCTCAAGTCTAAATCGTAGAGTCGGAAATCTCATTTCTAAATCGTAGAGTAAGAAATCTCAAGTGTAAAACGTAGAGTCGGAAATCTCAAGTCTAAATCGTAAAGTCGGAAATCTCAAGTCTAAATCGTAGAGTCGGAAATCTCATGTCTAAATCGTAGAGTAAGAAATCTCAAGTCTAAATCGTAGAGTCGGAAATCTCAAGTCTAAATCGTAGAGTCGGAAACTCAAGTCTAAATTGTAGAGTCGGAAATCTCAAGTTTAAATCGTAGAGTCGGAAATCTCAAGTCTAAATCGCAGAATCGGAAATCTCAAGTGTAAATCGTAGAGTCGAAATCTCAAGTCTAAATCGTAGAGTCGGAAATCTCAAATATAAATCGTAGAGTGGAAATCTCAAGTGTAAATCGTAGATTCGGAAATCTCAAGTGTAAAGTCGTAGAGTCGGAAATGTCAAGTCTAAATCGCAGAGTCGGAAATCTCAAGTGTAAATCGTAGAGTCGAAAATCTCAAGTCTAAATCGTAGAGTCGGAAATCTCAAGTGTAAATCGTAAAGTCGGAAATATCAAGTCTAAATCGTAGAGTCGAAAATCTCAAGTCTAAATTGCAGAGTCGGAAATCTCAAGTCTAAATCGTAGAGTATGAATCTCAAGTATAAATCGTAGAGTCGGAAATCTCAAGTCTAAATCGTAGAGTCGGAAATCTCAAGTGTAAATCGTAGAGTCGGAAATCTCAAGTGTAAGTCGTAGAGTCGGAAATGTCAAGTCTAAATCGCAGAGTCGGAAATCTCAAGTCTAAATCGTAGAGTCGGAAACCTCAAGTCTAAATCGCAGAGTCGGAAATCTCAAATCTAAATCGTAGAGTCGGAAATCTCAAGTGTAAATCGTAGAGTCGGAAATCTCAAGTGTAAATCGTAGAGTCGGAAATCTCAAGTCTAAATCGTAGAGTCGGAAATCTCAAGTCTAAATCGTAGAGTCGGAAATGTCAAGTCTAAATCGTAGAGTCGGAAATCTCAAGTCTAAATCGTAGAGTCGGAAAACTCAAGTCTAAATTGTAGAGTCGGAAATCTCAAGTCTAAATCGTAGAGTCGGAAATGTCAAGTCTAAATCGCAGAGTCGGAATCTCAAGTCTAAATCGTAGAGTCGGAAATCTCAAGTCTAAATCGTAGAGTCGGAAATCTCAAGTCTAAATCGTAGAGTAAGAAATCTCAAGTCTAAATCGTAGAGTCGAAAATCTCAAGTCTATATCGTAGAGTCGGAAATGTCAAGTCTAAATCGTAGAGTCGGAAATCTCAAGTCTAAATCGTAGAGTCGGAAATCTCATGTCTAAATCGTAGAGTCGGAAATCTCATGTCTAAATCGTAGAGTCGGAAATCTCAAGTCTAAATCTTAGAGTCGGAAATCTCAAGTGTAAATCGTAGAGTCGGAAATCTCAAGTCTAAATCGTAAAGTCGGAAATCTCAAGTCTAAATCGTAGAGTCGGAAATCTCAAGTCTAAATCGTAGAGTCGGAAATCTCAAGTCTAAATCGTAGAGTCGGAAATCTCAAGTGTAAATCGTAGAGTCGGAAATCTCAAATATAAATCGTAGAGTCGGAAATCTCAAGTCTAAATCGTAGAGTCGGAATCTCAAGTGTAAATCGTAGAGTCGGAAATGTCAAGTCTAAACCGCAGAGTCGGAAATCTCAAGTGTAAATCGTAGAGTCGAAAACCTCAAGTCTAAATCGCAGAGTCGGAAATCTCAAGTATGAAATTGTAGAGTCGGAAACCTCAAGTCTAAATCGTAGAGTCTAACATTTCAAGTCTGAATCGTAGAGTCGGAAATCTCAAGTCTAAATCGTAGAGTCGGAAATCTAGAGTCTAAATCGTAGAGTCGGAAATGTCAAGTCTAAATCGTAGAGTCGGAAATCTCAAGTCTAAATCGTAGAGTCGGAAATCTCAAGTCTAAATCGTAGAGTCGGAAATCTCAAGTCTAAATCGTAGAGTCGGAAATCTCAAAGTAAATCGTAGAGTCGGAAATCACAAGTCTTAATCGTAGAGTCGGAAATCTCAAGTGTAAATCGTAGAGTCGGAAATCTCAAGTCTAAATCGTAGAGTCGGAAATCTCAAGTCTAAATCGTAGAGTAAGAAATTTCAAGTCTAAATCGTAGAGTCGGAAATCTCAAGTCTTAATCGTAGAGTCGGAAATCTCAAGTGTAAATCGTAGAGTCGGAAATCGCAAGTGTAAATCGTAGAGTCGGAAATCTCAAGTCTAAATCGTAGAGTCGGAAATCTCATGTCTAAATCGTAGAGTAAGAAATCTCAAGTCTAAATCGTAGAGTCGGAAATCTCAAGTCTATATCATAAAATCGGAAATGTCAAGTCTAAATCGTAGAGTCGGAAATCTCAAGTCTAAATCGTAGAGTCGGAAATCTCAAGTCTAAATCGTAGAGTCGGAAATGTCAAGTCTAAACCTCAGAGTCGGAAATCTCAAGTCTAAATCGTAGAGTCGGAAATCTCAGTCTAAATTGCACAGTCTGAAATCTCAAGTCTAAATCGTCGAGTCGGAAATTTCAAGTCTAAATGATGAGTCGGAAATCTCAAGTCTAAATGTAAAGTCGGAAATCTCAAGTCTAAATCGTAGAGTCGGAAATCTCCTGTCTAAATCGTAGAGTCGGAAATCTCAAGTCTAAATCGTAAAGTCGGAAATGTCAAGTCTAAATCGTAGAGTCGGAAATCTCAAGTGTAAATCGTAGAGTCGGAAATCTCAAGTCTAAATCGTAGAGTCGGAAATCTCAAGTGTAAATCGTAGAGTCGGAAATCTCAAGTCTAAATTGTAGAGTCGGAAATCTCAAGTCAAAATCGTACAGTCGGAAATCTCAAGTCTAAATTGTAAAGTCGGAAATGTCAAGTCTAAATCGTAGAGTAGGAAAACTCGTCTAAATTGTAGAGTCGGAAATCTCAAGTCTAAATCGTAGAGTCGGAAATGTCAAGTCTAAACCGCAGAGTCGGAAATCTTAAGTATAAATTGTAGAGTCGGAAACCTGAAGTCTAAATCGCAGAGTCGGAAATCTCAAGTCTAAATTGTAGAGTCGGAAATTTCAAGTCTAAATGTAGAGTCGGAAATCTCAAGTCTAAATTGTAGAGTCGGAAATGTCAAGTCTAAACCTCAGAGTCGGAAATCTCAAGTCTAAATCGCCGAGTCGGAAATCTCAAGTCTAAATCGTAGAGTCGGAAATCTCAAGTCTAAATCGTAGAGTCGGAAATCTCAAGTCTAAATCATAGAGTCGGAAATCTCAAGTCTAAATCGTAGAGTCGGAAATCTCATTTCTAAATCGTAGAGTAAGAAATCTCAAGTGTAAAACGTAGAGTCGGAAATCTCAAGTCTAAATCGTAAAGTCGGAAATCTCAAGTCTAAATCGTAGAGTCGGAAATCTCATGTCTAAATCGTAGAGTAAAATCTCAAGTCTAAATCGTAGAGTCGGAAATCTCAAGTCTAAATCGTAGAGTCGGAAAACTCAAGTCTAAATTGTAGAGTCGGAAATCTCAAGTTTAAATCGTAGAGTCGGAAATCTCAAGTCTAATCGCAGAGTCGGAAATATCAAGTGTAAATTGTAGAGTCTGAAATCTCAAGTCTAAATCGTAGAGTCGGAAATCTCAAATATAAATCGTAGAGTGGGAAATCTCAAGTGTAAATCGTAGAGTCGGAAATCTCAAGTGTAAGTCGTAGAGTCGGAAATGTCAAGTCTAAACCGCAGAGTCGGAAATCTCAAGTTTAAATTGTAGAGTCGAAAACCTCAAGTCTAAATCGCAGAGTCGGAAATCTCAAGTGTAAATCGTAGAGTCGAAAACCTCAAGTCTAAATCGCAGAGTCGGAAATCTCAAGTGTAAATCGTAAAGTCGGAAATATCAAGTGTAAATCGTAGAGTCGGAAATCTAAAGTCTAAATCGTAAAGTCGGAAATCTCAAGTCTAAATCGTAGAGTCGTAAATCTCAAGTCTAAATCGTAGAGTCGGAAATCTCAAGTCTAAATCGCAGAGTCGGAAATCTCAAGTGTAAATCGTAGAGTCGGAAATCTCAAATATAAATCGTAGAGTCGGAAATCTCAAGTGTAAATCGTAGAGTCGGAAATCTCAAGTCTAAATCGTAGAGTCGGAAATCTCAAGTGTAAGTCGTAGAGTCGGAAATGTCAAGTCTAAACCGCAGAGTCGGAAATCTCAAGTGTAAGTCGTAGAGTCGAAACCTCAAGTCTAAATCGTAGAGTCGGAAATCTCAAGTATGAAATTGTAGAGTCGGAAACCTCAAGTCTAAATCGTAGAGTCTAACATTTCAAGTCTGAATCGTAGATTCGGAAATCTCAAGTCTAAATCGTAGAATCGGAAATCTACAGTCTAAATCGTAGATTCGGAAATCTCAAGTCTAAATCGTAGATTCGGAAATGTCAAGTCTAAATCGTAGAGTCGGAAATCTCAAGTCTAAATCGTAGAGTCGGAAATCTCAAGTCTAAATCGCAGAGTCGGAAATCTCAAAGGTAAATCGTAGAGTCGGAAATCTCAAGTCTAAATCGTAGAGTCGGAAATCACAAGTGTAAATCGTAGAGTCGGAAATCTCAAGTCTAAATCGTAGAGTCGGAAATCTCAAGTCTAAATCGTAGAGTCGGAAATTTCAAGTCTAAATCGTAGTGTAGGAAAACTCAAGTCTTAATCGTAGCGTCGGAAATCTCAAGTGTAAATCGTAGAGTTGGAAATCGCAAGTGTAAATCGTAGAGTCGGAAATCTCAAGTCTAAATCGTAAAGTCGGAAATGTCAAGTCTAAATCGTAGAGTCGGAAATGTCAAGTCTAAATCGTAGAGTCGGAAATCTCAAGTATAAATTGTAGAGTCGGAAACCTCAAGTCTAAATCGCAGAGTCGGAAAACTCAGGTCTAAATTGTAGAGTCGGAAATTTCAAGTCTAAATGGTAGAGTCGGAAAACTCAAGTCTAAATTGTAGAGTCGGAAATGTCAAGTCTAAATCAGAGTCGGAAATCTCAAGTGTAAATCGTAGAGTCGGAAATCTCAAGTCTAAATCGTAGAGTCGGAAATCTCAAGTCTAAATCGTAGAGTCGGAAATCTCAAGTCTAAATCATAGAGTCGGAAATCTCAAGTCTAAATTGTAGAGTCGGAAATCTCATTTCTAAATCGTAGAGTCGGAAATCTCAAGTGTAAATCGTAGAGTCGGAAATCTCAAGTCTAAATCGTAAAGTCGGAAATCTCAAGTCTAAATCGTAGGTCGGAAATCTCATGTCTAAATCGTTGAGTAAGAAATCTCAAGTCTAAATCGTAGAGTCGGAAATCTCAAGTCTAAATCATAAAATCGGAAATCTCAAGTCTAAATCGTAGAGTCGGAAATCTCAAGTCTAAATCGTAGAGTCGGAAATCTCAAGTCTAAATCGTAGAGTCGGAAATCTCATGTCTAAATCGTAGAGTCGGAAATCTCAAGTCTAAATCTTAGAGTCGGAAATCTCAAGTGTAAATCGTAGAGTCGGAAATCTAAAGTCTAAATCGTAAAGTCGGAAATCTCAAGTCTAAATCGTAGAGTCGGAAATGTCAAGTCTAAACCGCAGAGTCGGAAATCTCAAGTATAAATTGTAGAGTCGGAAACCTCAAGTCTAAATCGCAGAGTCGGAAAACTCAAGTCTAAATTGTAGAGTCGGAAATTTCAAGTCTAAATGGTAGAGTCGGAAAACTCAAGTCTAAATTGTAGAGTCGGAAATGTCAAGTTTAAACCTCAGAGTCGGAAATCTCAAGTCTAAATCGCCGAGTCGGAAATCTCAAGTGTAAATCGTAGAGTCGGAAATCTCAAGTCTAAATCATAGAGTCGGAAATCTCAAGTCTAAATCATAGAGTCGGAAATCTCAAGTCTAAATCGTAGAGTCGGAAATCTCAAGTCTAAATCGTAGAGTAAGAAATCTCAAGTGTAAATCGTAGAGTCGGAAATCTCAAGTCTAAATCGTAAAGTCGGAAATCTCAAGTCTAAATCGTAGAGTCGGAAATCTCATGTCTAAATCGTAGAGTAAGAAATCTCAAGTCTAAATCGTAGAGTCGGAAATCTCAAGTCTAAATCGTAGAGTCGGAAACTCAAGTCTAAATTGTAGAGTCGGAAATCTCAAGTTTAAATCGTAGAGTCGGAAATCTCAAGTCTAAATCGCAGAGTCGGAAATATCAAGTGTAAATTGTAGAGTCGAAATCTCAAGTCTAAATCGTAGAGTCGGAAATCTCAAATATAAATCGTAGAGTGGGAAATCTCAAGTGTAAATCGTAGAGTCGGAAATCTCAAGTGTAAATCGTAGAGTCGGAAATGTCAAGTCTAAACCGCAGAGTCGGAAATCTCAAGTTTAAATTGTAGAGTCGAAACCTCAAGTCTAAATCGCAGAGTCGGAAATCTCAAGTGTAAATCGTAGAGTCGAAAACCTCAAGTCTAAATCGCAGAGTCGGAAATCTCAAGTGTAAATCGTAAAGTCGGAAATATCAAGTCTAAATCGTAGAGTCGGAAATCTAAAGTCTAAATCGTAAGTCGGAAACCTCAAGTCTAAATCGCAGAGTCGGAAATCTCAAGTATGAAATCGTAGAGTCGGAAACCTCAAGTCTAAATCGTAGAGTCGGAACATTTCAAGTCTGAATCGTAGATTCGGAAATCTCAAGTCTAAATCGTAGAGTTGGAAATCTACAGTCTAAATGTAGATTCGGAAATGTCAAGTCTAAATCGTAGATTCGGAAATCTCAAGTCTAAATCGTAGAGTCGGAAATCTCAAGTCTAAATCGTAGAGTCGGAAATCTCAAGTCTAAATCGCAGAGTCGGAAATCTCAAGGTAAATCGTAGAGTCGGAAATCTCAAGTCTAAATCGTAGAGTCGGAAATCTCAAGTGTAAATCGTAGAGTCGGAAATCTCAAGTCTAAATCGTAGAGTCGGAAATCTCAAGTCTAAATCGTAGAGTAAGAAATCTCAAGTCTAATTCGTAGTGTCGGAAAACTCAAGTCTTAATCGTAGCGTCGGAAATCTCAAGTGTAAATCGTAGAGTTGGAAATCGCAAGTGTAAATCGTAGAGTCGGAAATCTCAAGTCTAAATCGTAAGTCGGAAATGTCAAGTCTAAATCGTAGAGTCGGAAATGTCAAGTCTAAATCGTAGAGTCGGAAATCTCAAGTATAAATGTAGAGTCGGAAACCTCAAGTCTAAATCGCAGAGTCGGAAAACTCAGGTCTAAATTGTAGAGTCGGAAATTTCAAGTCTAAATGGTAGAGTCGGAAAACTCAAGTCTAAATCGTAGAGTCGGAAATGTCAAGTCTAACCTCAGAGTCGGAAATCTCAAGTGTAAATCGTAGAGTCGGAAATCTCAAGTCTAAATCGTAGAGTCGGAAATCTCAAGTGTAAATCGTAGAGTCGGAAATCTCAAGTCTAAATCATAGAGTCGGAAATCTCAAGTCTAAATTGTAGAGTCGGAAATCTCATTTCTAAATCGTAGAGTAAGAAATCTCAAGTGTAAATCGTAGAGTCGGAAATCTCAAGTCTAAATCGTAAAGTCGGAAATCTCAAGTCTAAATCGTAGGTCGGAAATCTCATGTCTAAATCGTTGAGTAAGAAATCTCAAGTCTAAATCGTAGAGTCGGAAATCTCAAGTCTATATCGTAAAATCGGAAATGTCAAGTCTAAATCGTAGAGTCGGAAATCTCAAGTCTAAATCGTAGAGTCGGAAATCTCATGTCTAAATCGTAGAGTCGGAAATCTCATGTCTAAATCGTAGAGTAAGAAATCTCAAGTCTAAATCTTAGAGTCGGAAATCTCAAGTGTAAATCGTAGAGTCGGAAATCTAAAGTCTAAATCGTAAAGTCGGAAATCTCAAGTCTAAATCGTAGAGTCGGAAATGTCAAGTCTAAATCGTAGAGTCGGAAATCTCAAGTATAAATTGTAGAGTCGGAAATCTCAAGTTTAAATCGTAGAGTCGGAAATCTCAAGTCTAAATCGTAAGTCGGAAATGTCAAGTCTAAATAGTAGAGTCGGAAATCTCAAGTCTAAATCGTAGAGTCGGAAACTCAAGTCTAAATTGTAGAGTCGGAAATCTCAAGTCTAAGTCGTAGAGTCGGAAATGTCAAGTCTAAATCGCAGAGTCGGAAATCTCAAGTCTAAATTGTAGAGTCGGAAATCTCAAGTCTAAATCGTAGAGTCTAAATTTCAAGTCTAAATCGTAGAGTCGGAAATCTCAAGTCTAAATCGTAGAGTTGGAATTATAGAGTCTAAATCGTAGATTCGGAAATGTCAAGTCTAAATCGTAGATTCGGAAATGTCAAGTCTAAGTCGTAGAGTCGGAAATCTCAAGTCTAAATCGTAGAGTCGGAAATCTCAAGTCTAAATCGCAGAGTCGGAAATCTCAAGGTAAATCGTAGAGTCGGAAATTTCAAGTCTAAATCGTAGAGTCGGAAACCTCAAGTCTAAATCGTAGAGTCGGAAATCACAAGTCTAAATCGTAGAATTGGAAATCTAGAGTCTAAATCGTAGATTCGGAAATCTCAAGTCTAAGTCGTAGATTCGGAAATGTCATGTCTAAGTCGTAGAGTCGGAATCTCAAGTCTAAATTGTGAGTCGGAAACCTCAAGTCTAAATCGCAGAGTCGGAAATCTCAAGTCTAAATCGTAGAGTCGGAAATCTCAAGTGTAAATCGTAGAGTCGGAAACCTCAAGTGTAAATTGTAGAGTCGGAAATCTCAAGTCTAAATCGTAGAGTCGGAAATCTCAAGTATAAATCGTAAGTCGGAAATGTCAAGTCTAAATCGTAGAGTCGGAAATCTCAAGTCTAAATTGTAGAGTCGGAAAACTCAAGTCTAAATGCAGAGTCGGAAATCTCAAGTGTAAATAGTAGAGTCGGAAATGTCAAGTCTAAATCGCAGAGTCGGAAATCTCAAGTCTAAATCGTAGAGTCGGAAATCTCATGTCTAAATCGTAGAGTCGGAAATCTCAATTCAAAATCGTAGAGTCGAAAATCTCAAGTCTATATCGTAAAATCGGAAATGTCAAGTCTAAATCGTAGAGTCGGAAATCTCAAGTCTAAATCGTAGAGTCGGAAATCTCATGTCTAAATCGTAGAGTCGGAAATCTAATGTCTAAATCGTAGAGTAAGAAATCTCAAGTCTAAATCTTAGAGTCGGAAATCTCAAGTGTAAATCGTAGAGTCGGAAATGTCAAGTCTAAATCGTAGATTCGGAAATGTCAAGTCTAAGTCGTAGAGTCGGAAATCTCAAGTCTAAATCGTAGAGTCGGAAATCTCAAGTCTAAATCGCAGAGTCGGAAATCTCAAAGGTAAATCGTAGAGTCGGAAATCTCAAGTCTAAATCGTAGAGTCGGAAACCTCAAGACTAAATCGTAGAGTCGGAAATCTCAAGTCTAAATCGTAGAATTGGAAATCTAGAGTCTAAATCGTAGATTCGGAAATGTCAAGTCTAAGTCGTAGATTCGGAAATGTCATGTCTAAGTCGTAGAGTCGGAATTCTCAAGTCTAAATTGTGGAGTCGGAAACCTCAAGTCTAAATCGCAGAGTCGGAAATCTCAAGTCTAAATCGTAGAGTCAGAAATCTCAAGTGTAAATCGTAGAGTCGGAAACCTCAAGTGTAAATTGTAGAGTCGGAAATCTCAAGTCTAAATCGTAGAGTCGGAAATCTCAAGTATAAATCGTAAAGTCGGAAATGTCAAGTCTAAATAGTAGAGTCGGAAATCTCAAGTCTAAATTGTAGAGTCGGAAAACTCAAGTCTAAATTGTAGAGTCGGAAATCTCAAGTGTAAATCGTAGAGTCGGAAATGTCAAGTCTAAATCGCAGAGTCGGAAATCTCAAGTCTAAATCGTAGAGTCGGAAATCTCATGTCTAAATCGTAGAGTAAGAAATCTCAAGTCTAAATCGTAGAGTCGAAAATCTCAAGTCTATATCATAAAGTCGGAAATCTCAAGTCTAAATCGTAGAGTCGGAAATCTCAAGTCTAAATCGTAGAGTCGGAAATCTCATGTCTAAATCGTAGAGTCGGAAATCTCATGTCTAAATCGTAGAGTAAGAAATCTCAAGTCTAAATCTTAGAGTCGGAAATCTCAAGTGTAAATCGTAGAGTCGGAAATCTAAAGTCTAAATCGTAAAGTCGGAAATCTCAAGTCTAAATCGTAGAGTCGTAAATCTCAAGTCTAAATCGTAGAGTCGGAAATCTCAAGTCTAAATCGGAGAGTCGGAAATCTCAAGTGTAAATCGTAGAGTCGGAAATCTCAAGTATAAATCGTAGAGTGGGAAATCTCAAGTGTAAATCGTAGAGTCGGAAATCTCAAGTCTAAATCGTAGAGTCGGAAATCTCAAGTGTAAGTCGTAGAGTCGGAAATGTCAAGTCTAAACCGCAGAGTCGGAAATCTCAAGTGTAAATCGTAGAGTCGAAAACCTCAAGTCTAAATCGCAGAGTCGGAAATCTCAAGTATGAAATTGTAGAGTCGGAAACCTCAAGTCTAAATCGTAGAGTCTAACATTTCAAGTCTGAATCGTAGATTCGGAAATCTCAAGTCTAAATCGTAGAGTTGGAAATCTAGAGTCTAAATCGTAGATTCGGAAATGTCAAGTCTAAATCGTAGATTCGGAAATGTCAAGTCTAAATCGTAGATTCGGAAATGTCAAGTCTAAATCGTAGATTCGGAAATGTCAAGTCTAAATCGTAGATTCGAAATGTCAAGTCTAAATCGTAGAGTCGGAAATCTCAAGTCTAAATCGCAGAGTCGGAAATCTCAAAGGTAAATCGTAGAGTCGGAAATCACAAGTCTAAATCGTAGAGTCGGAAAACTCAAGTCTAAATTGTAGAGTCGGAAATCTCAAGTCTAAGTCGTAGAGTCGGAAATGTCAAGTCTAAATCGCAGAGTCGGAAATCTCAAGTATAAATTGTAGAGTCGGAAATCTCAAGTCTAAATCGTAGAGTCTAAATTTCAAGTCTGAATCGTAGATTCGGAAATCTCAAGTCTAAATCGTAGAATTGGAATTCTAGAGTCTAAATCGTAGATTCGGAAATGTCAAGTCTAAATCGTAGATTCGGAAATGTCAAGTCTAAGTCGTAGAGTCGGAAATCTCAAGTCTAAATCGTAGAGTCGGAAATCTCAAGTCTAAATCGCAGAGTCGGAAATCTCAAAGGTAAATCGTAGAGTCGGAAATCTCAAGTCTAAATCGTAGAGTCGGAAACCTCAAGACTAAATCGTAGAGTCGGAAATCTCAAGTCTAAATCGTAGAGTCGGAAACCTCAAGACTAAATCGTAGAGTCGGAAATCACAAGTCTAAATCGTAGAATTGGAAATCTAGAGTCTAAATCGTAGATTCGGAAATGTCAAGTCTAAGTCGTAGATTCGGAAATGTCATGTCTAAGTCGTAGAGTCGGAATTCTCAAGTCTAAATTGTGGAGTCGGAAACCTCAAGTCTAAATCGCAGAGTCGGAAATCTCAAATCTAAATCGTAGAGTCGGAAATCTCAAGTGTAAATCGTAGAGTCGGAAACCTCAAGTGTAAATTGTAGAGTCGGAAATCTCAAGTCTAAATCGTAGAGTCGGAAATCTCAAGTCTAAATCGTAAAGTCGGAAATGTCAAGTCTAAATAGTAGAGTCGGAAATCTCAAGTCTAAATTGTAGAGTCGGAAAACTCAAGTCTAAATTGTAGAGTCGGAAATCTCAAGTCTAAATCGTAGAGTCGGAAATCTCATGTCTAAATCGTAGAGTCGGAAATCTCATGTCTAAATCGTAGAGTAAGAAATCTCAAGTCTAAATCTTAGAGTCGGAAATCTCAAGTGTAAATCGTAGAGTCGGAAATGTCAAGTCTAAATCGTAGATTCGGAAATGTCAAGTCTAAGTCGTAGAGTCGGAAATCTCAAGTCTAAATCGTAGAGTCGGAAATCTCAAGTCTAAATCGCAGAGTCGGAAATCTCAAGGTAAATCGTAGAGTCGGAAATCTCAAGTCTAAATCGTAGAGTCGGAAACCTCAAGACTAAATCGTAGAGTCGGAAATCACAAGTCTAAATCGTAGAATTGGAAATCTAGAGTCTAAATCGCAGAGTCGGAAATCTCAAATCTAAATCGTAGAGTCGGAAATCTCAAGTGTAAATCGTAGAGTCGGAAACCTCAAGTGTAAATTGTAGAGTCGGAAATCTCAAGTCTAAATCGTAGAGTCGGAAATCTCAAGTATAAATCGTAAGTCGGAAATGTCAAGTCTAAATAGTAGAGTCGGAAATCTCAAGTCTAAATTGTAGAGTCGGAAACTCAAGTCTAAATCGTAGAGTCGGAAATCTCAAGTCTAAATCGTAGAGTCGGAAATCTCATGTCTAAATCGTAGAGTCGGAAATCTCATGTCTAAATCGTAGAGTAAGAAATCTCAAGTCTAAATCTTAGAGTCGGAAATCTCAAGTGTAAATCGTAGAGTCGGAAATGTCAAGTCTAAATCGTAGATTCGGAAATGTCAAGTCTAAGTCGTAGAGTCGGAAATCTCAAGTCTAAATCGTAGAGTCGGAAATCTCAAGTCTAAATCGCAGAGTCGGAAATCTCAAAGGTAAATCGTAGAGTCGGAAATCTCAAGTCTAAATCGTAGAGTCGGAAACCTCAAGACTAAATCGTAGAGTCGGAAATCACAAGTCTAAATCGTAGAATTGGAAATCTAGAGTCTAAATCGTAGATTCGGAAATGTCAAGTCTAAGTCGTAGGTTCGGAAATGTCATGTCTAAGTCGTAGAGTCGGAATTCTCAAGTCTAAATTGTGGAGTCGGAAACCTCAAGTCTAAATCGCAGAGTCGGAAATCTCAAATCTAAATCGTAGAGTCAGAAATCTCAAGTGTAAATCGTAGAGTCGGAAACCTCAAGTGTAAATTGTAGAGTCGGAAATCTCAAGTCTAAATCGTAGAGTCGGAAATCTCAAGTATAAATCGTAAAGTCGGAAATGTCAAGTCTAAATAGTAGAGTCGGAAATCTCAAGTCTAAATTGTAGAGTCGGAAAACTCAAGTCTAAATTGTAGAGTCGGAAATCTCAAGTGTAAATCGTAGAGTCGGAAATGTCAAGTCTAAATCGCAGAGTCGGAAATCTCAAGTCTAAATCGTAGAGTCGGAAATCTCATGTCTAAATCGTAGAGTAAGAAATCTCAAGTCTAAATCGTAGAGTCGAAAATCTCAAGTCTATATCATAAATCGGAAATGTCAAGTCTAAATCGTAGAGTCGGAAATCTCAAGTCTAAATCGTAGAGTCGGAAATCTCATGTCTAAATCGTAGAGTCGGAAATCTCATGTCTAAATCGTAGAGTAAGAAATCTCAAGTCTAAATCTTAGAGTCGGAAATCTCAAGTGTAAATCGTAGAGTCGGAAATCTAAAGTCTAAATCGTAAAGTCGGAAATCTCAAGTCTAAATCGTAGAGTCGTAAATCTCAAGTCTAAATCGTAGAGTCGGAAATCTCAAGTCTAAATCGCAGAGTCGGAAATCTCAAGTGTAAATCGTAGAGTCGGAAATCTCAAATATAAATCGTAGAGTGGGAAATCTCAAGTGTAAATCGTAGAGTCGGAAATCTCAAGTCTAAATCGTAGAGTCGGAAATCTCAAGTGTAAGTCGTAGAGTCGGAAATGTCAAGTCTAAACCGCAGAGTCGGAAATCTCAAGTGTAAGTCGTAGAGTCGAAAACCTGAAGTCTAAATCGCAGAGTCGGAAATCTCAAGTATGAAATTGTAGAGTCGGAAACCTCAAGTCTAAATCGTAGAGTCTAACATTTCAAGTCTGAATCGTAGATTCGGAAATCTCAAGTCTAAATCGTAGAATTGGAAATCTAGAGTCTAAATCGTAGATTCGGAAATGTCAAGTCTAAATCGTAGATTCGGAAATGTCAAGTCTAAATCGTAGATTCGGAAATGTCAAGTCTAAATCGTAGATTCGGAAATGTCAAGTCTAAATCGTAGAGTCGGAAATCTCAAGTCTAAATCGCAGAGTCGGAAATCTCAAAGGTAAATCGTAGAGTCGGAAATCACAAGTCTAAATCGTAGAGTCGGAAAACTCAAGTCTAAATTGTAGAGTCGGAAATCTCAAGTCTAAGTCGTAGAGTCGGAAATGTCAAGTCTAAATCGCAGAGTCGGAAATCTCAAGTATGAAATTGTAGAGTCGGAAATCTCAAGTCTAAATCGTAGAGTCTAACATTTCAAGTCTGAATCGTAGATTCGGAAATCTCAAGTCTAAATCGTAGAATTGGAATTCTAGAGTCTAAATCGTAGATTCGGAAATGTCAAGTCTAAATCGTAGATTCGGAAATGTCAAGTCTAAGTCGTAGAGTCGGAAATCTCAAGTCTAAATCGTAGAGTCGGAAATCTCAAGTCTAAATCGCAGAGTCGGAAATCTCAAAGGTAAATCGTAGAGTCGGAAATCTCAAGTCTAAATCGTAGAGTCGGAAACCTCAAGACTAAATCGTAGAGTCGGAAATCACAAGTCTAAATCGTAGAATTGGAAATCTAGAGTCTAAATCGTAGATTCGGAAATGTCAAGTCTAAGTCGTAGATTCGGAAATGTCATGTCTAAGTCGTAGAATCGGAAATCTCAAGTCTAAATCGTAGAGTCGGAAATCTCAAGTCTAAATCGCAGAGTCGGAAATCTCAAGGTAAATCGTAGAGTCGGAAATCTCAAGTCTAAATCGTAGAGTCGGAAACCTCAAGACTAAATCGTAGAGTCGGAAATCACAAGTCTAAATCGTAGAGTCGGAAATCACAAGTGTAAATCGTAGAGTCGGAAATCTCAAGTCTAAATCGTAGAGTCGGAAATCACAAGTCTAAATCGTAGAGTCGGAAATCACAAGTGTAAATCGTAGAGTCGGAAATCTCAAGTCTAAATCGTAGAGTCGGAAATCTCAAGTCTAAATCGTAGAGTAAGAAATTTCAAGTCTAATTCGAAGTGTAGGAAAACTCAAGACTTAATCGTAGCGTCGGAAATCTCATGTGTAAATCGTAGAGTTGGAAATCACAAGTTTAAATCGTAGAGTCGGAAATCTCAAGTCTAAATCGTAAAGTCGGAAATGTCAAGTCTAAATAGTAGAGTCGGAAATCTCAAGTCTAAATCGTAGAATCGGAAAACTCAAGTCTAAATCGTAGAGTCGGAAATCTCAAGTCTAAGTCGTAGAGTCGGAAATGTCAAGTCTAAATCGCAGTGTCGGAAATCTCAAGTATGAAATTGTAGAGTCGGAAACCTCAAGTGTAAATCGTAGAGTCGGAAACTCAAGTCTAAATTATAGAGTCGGAAATCTCAAGTCTAAATTATAGAGTCGAAAATCTCAAGTCTAAATCGTAGAGTCGGAAATCTCAAGTCTAAATCGTAGAGTCGGAAAACTCAAGTCTAAAATGTAGAGTCGGAAATCTCAAGTCTAAATCGTAGAGTCGGAAATCTCAAGTGTAAGTCGTAGAGTCGGAAATGTCAAGTCTAAACCGCAGAGTCGGAAATCTCAAGTTTAAATTGTAGAGTCGAAAACCTCAAGTCTAAATCGCAGAGTCGGAAATCTCAAGTGTAAATCGTAGAGTCGAAAACCTCAAGTCTAAATCGCAGAGTCGGAAATCTCAAGTGTAAATCGTAAGTCGGAAATTTCAAGTCTAAATCGTATAGTCGGAAATCTCAAGTCTAAATCGTAGAGTCTAACATTTCAAGTCTTAATCGTAGAGTCCAACATTTCAAGTCTTAATCGTAGAGTCGGAAATCTAAAGTCTGAATCGTAGATTCGGAAATCTCAAGTCTAAATCGTAGAATTGGATATCTCGAGTCTAAATCGTAGATTCGGAAATGTCAAGTCTAAATCGCAGAGTCGGAAATCTCAAGTGTAAATCATAGTAGAGTCGGAAAGGTCAAAAATAAATCGTATATTCGAAAATGTCAAGTCTAAATCGTAGAGTCGTTAATTTCAAGTGTAAATCGTAGAGTTGGAAATCTCAAGTCTAAATCGTAGATTCGGAAATGTCAAGTCTAAATCGTAGAGTCGGAAATCTCAAGTGTCAATCGTAGAGTCGGAAATGTCAAGTCTAAATCGTATCGTCGGAAATCTCAAGTCTAAATCGTAGAGTCGGAAGTCTCAAGTGTAAATCATAGAGTCTGAAATGTCAAGTCTATATCGTAGATTCGGAAATCACAAGTATAAATCATAGTAGAGTCGGAAAGGTCAAAAATAAATCGTATATTCGAAAATCTCAAGTCTAAATCATAGAGTCGTAAATCTCAAGTGTAAATCGTAGAGTAGGAAATCTCAATTCTAAACCGTAGAGTCGGAAATCTCAAGTGTAAATCGTAGAGTCGGAAATCTCAAGTCTAAATCGTAGAGTTCGAAATGGAAAGTCTATATCGTAGAGTCGGAAATCTCAAGTCTAAATTGAAGTGGCTAACATTCAAAGTCTAAATCGTAGAGTCGTAAATCTAAAGTCTAAATCGTAGAGTCGGAAATCTCAAGTCTATATCGTAGAGTCGGATATCTCAAATGTAAATCGTAGCGTCGGAAATCTCAATTCTAAATCGTAGAGTCGGAAATCTCAAGTCTAAATCGTAGAGTTCGAAATGGAAAGTCTAAATCGTAGAGTCATAAATCTCAAGTCTAAATAGTAGAGTCGGAAATGTCAAGTTTAAATCTTCGAATCGGAAATTTAAAGTCTAAATCGTAGCGTCGTAAATCTAAAGTCTAAATCGTAGCGTCGTAAATCTCAAGTCTAATCGTAGAGTCGGAAATCTCAAGTCTAAATTGAAGTGGCTAAAATTCCAATTCTAAATCGTAGAGTCTGAAATGTCAAGTCAAAATCGTAGAGTCGGAAGTCTCTAGTGTAAATCATACAGTCGGAAATGTCAAGTCTATATCGTAGATTCGGAAATCACAAGTGTAAATTGTAGAGTCGGAAATCTCAAGTGTAAATCGTAGAGTCGGAAATCTCAAGTCTAAATCGTAGAGTCGGAAATCTCTATTCTAAATCGTAGAGTAGGAAAGCTCAAATCTAAATCGTAGGGTCGGAAATCTCAATTCTAAATCGTAGAGTCGGAAATCTCAAGTCTAAATCGTAGATTTCGAAATGTCAAGTCTAAATCGCAGAGTCATAAATCTCAAGTCTAAATAGTAGAGTCGGAAATGTCATGTTTAAATCTTCGAATCGGAAATTTCAAGTCTAAATCGTAGATTCGGAAATCTCAAGTCTAATCATAAAATCGGAAATGTCAAGTCTAAATCGTAGAGTCGGAAATCTCAAGTCTAAATCGTAGAGTCGGAAATCTCATGTCTAAATCGTAGAGTCGGAAATCTCATGTCTAAATCGTAGAGTAAGAAATCTCAAGTCTAAATCTTAGAGTCGGAAATCTCAAGTGTAAATCGTAGAGTCGGAAATCTAAAGTCTAAATCGTAAAGTCGGAAATCTCAAGTCTAAATCGTAGAGTCGTAAATCTCAAGTCTAAATCGTAGAGTCGGAAATCTCAAGTCTAAATCGGAGAGTCGGAAATCTCAAGTGTAAATCGTAGAGTCGGAAATCTCAATATAAATCGTAGAGTGGGAAATCTCAAGTGTAAATCGTAGAGTCGGAAATCTCAAGTCTAAATCGTAGAGTCGGAAATCTCAAGTGTAAGTCGTAGAGTCGGAAATGTCAAGTCTAAACCGCAGAGTCGGAAATCTCAAGTGTAAGTCGTAGAGTCGAAAACCTCAAGTCTAAATCGCAGAGTCGGAAATCTCAAGTATGAAATTGTAGAGTCGGAAACCTCAAGTCTAAATCGTAGAGTCTAACATTTCAAGTCTGAATCGTAGATTCGGAAATCTCAAGTCTAAATCGTAGAATTGGAAATCTAGAGTCTAAATCGTAGATTCGGAAATGTCAAGTCTAAATCGTAGATTCGGAAATGTCAAGTCTAAATCGTAGATTCGGAAATGTCAAGTCTAAATCGTAGAGTCGGAAATGTCAAGTCTAAATCGTAGATTCGGAAATGTCAAGTCTAAATCGTAGAGTCGGAAATCTCAAGTCTAAATCGCAGAGTCGGAAATCTCAAGGTAAATCGTAGAGTCGGAAATCTCAAGTCTAAATCGTAGAGTCGGAAAACTCAAGTCTAAATTGTAGAGTCGGAAATCTCAAGTCTAAGTCGTAGAGTCGGAAATGTCAAGTCTAAATCGCAGAGTCGGAAATCTCAAGTATGAAATTGTAGAGTCGGAAATCTCAAGTCTAAATCGTAGAGTCTAACATTTCAAGTCTGAATCGTAGATTCGGAAATCTCAAGTCTATATCGTAGAATTGGAAATCTAGAGTCTAAATCGTAGATTCGGAAATGTCAAGTCTAAATCGTAGATTCGGAAATGTCAAGTCTAAGTCGTAGAGTCGGAAATCTCAAGTCTAAATCGTAGAGTCGGAAATCTCAAGTCTAAATCGCAGAATCGGAAATCTCAAGGTAAATCGTAGAGTCGGAAATCTCAAGTCTAAATCGTAGAGTCGGAAACCTCAAGACTAAATCGTAGAGTCGGAAATCTCAAGTCTAAATCGTAGAGTCGGAAATCTCAAGACTAAATCGTAGAGTCGGAAATCACAAGTCTAAATCGTAGAATTGGAAATCTAGAGTCTAAATCGTAGATTCGGAAATGTCAAGTCTAAATCGTAGATTCGGAAATGTCATGTCTAAGTCGTAGAGTCGGAAATCTCAAGTCTAAATTGTGGAGTCGGAAACCTCAAGTCTAAATCGCAGAGTCGGAAATCTCAAATCTAAATCGTAGAGTCGGAAATCTCAAGTGTAAATCGTAGAGTCGGAAACCTCAAGTGTAAATTGTAGAGTCGGAAATCTCAAGTCTAAATCGTAGAGTCGGAAATCTCAAGTATAAATCGTAAAGTCGGAAATGTCAAGTCTAAATAGTAGAGTCGGAAATCTCAAGTCTAAATTGTAGAGTCGGAAAACTCAAGTCTAAATTGTAGAGTCGGAAATCTCAAGTCTAAATCGTAGAGTCGGAAATCTCATGTCTAAATCGTAGAGTCGGAAATCTCATGTCTAAATCGTAGAGTAAGAAATCTCAAGTCTAAATCTTAGAGTCGGAAATCTCAAGTGTAAATCGTAGAGTCGGAAATGTCAAGTCTAAATCGTAGATTCGGAAATGTCAAGTCTAAGTCGTAGAGTCGGAAATCTCAAGTCTAAATCGTAGAGTCGGAAATCTCAAGTCTAAATCGCAGAGTCGGAAATCTCAAAGGTAAATCGTAGAGTCGGAAATCTCAAGTCTAAATCGTAGAGTCGGAAACCTCAAGACTAAATCGTAGAGTCGGAAATCACAAGTCTAAATCGTAGAATTGGAAATCTAGAGTCTAAATCGCAGAGTCGGAAATCTCAAGTCTAAATCGTAGAGTCGGAAATCTCAAGTGTAAATCGTAGAGTCGGAAACCTCAAGTGTAAATTGTAGAGTCGGAAATCTCAAGTCTAAATCGTAGAGTCGGAAATCTCAAGTATAAATCGTAAAGTCGGAAATGTCAAGTCTAAATAGTAGAGTCGGAAATCTCAAGTCTAAATTGTAGAGTCGGAAAACTCAAGTCTAAATCGTAGAGTCGGAAATCTCAAGTCTAAATCGTAGAGTCGGAAATCTCATGTCTAAATCGTAGAGTCGGAAATCTCATGTCTAAATCGTAGAGTAAGAAATCTCAAGTCTAAATCTTAGAGTCGGAAATCTCAAGTGTAAATCGTAGAGTCGGAAATGTCAAGTCTAAATCGTAGATTCGGAAATGTCAAGTCTAAGTCGTAGAGTCGGAAATCTCAAGTCTAAATCGTAGAGTCGGAAATCTCAAGTCTAAATCGCAGAGTCGGAAATCTCAAGGTAAATCGTAGAGTCGGAAATCTCAAGTCTAAATCGTAGAGTCGGAAACCTCAAGACTAAATCGTAGAGTCGGAAATCACAAGTCTAAATCGTAGAATTGGAAATCTAGAGTCTAAATCGTAGATTCGGAAATGTCAAGTCTAAGTCGTAGGTCGGAAATGTCATGTCTAAGTCGTAGAGTCGGAAATCTCAAGTCTAAATTGTGGAGTCGGAAACCTCAAGTCTAAATCGCAGAGTCGGAAATCTCAAATCTAAATCGTAGAGTCAGAAATCTCAAGTGTAAATCGTAGAGTCGGAAACCTCAAGTGTAAATTGTAGAGTCGGAAATCTCAAGTCTAAATCGTAGAGTCGGAAATCTCAAGTATAAATCGTAAAGTCGGAAATGTCAAGTCTAAATAGTAGAGTCGGAAATCTCAAGTCTAAATTGTAGAGTCGGAAAACTCAAGTCTAAATTGTAGAGTCGGAAATCTCAAGTGTAAATCGTAGAGTCGGAAATGTCAAGTCTAAATCGCAGAGTCGGAAATCTCAAGTCTAAATCGTAGAGTCGGAAATCTCATGTCTAAATCGTAGAGTAAGAAATCTCAAGTCTAAATCGTAGAGTCGAAAATCTCAAGTCTATATCATAAAATCGGAAATGTCAAGTCTAAATCGTAGAGTCGGAAATCTCAAGTCTAAATCGTAGAGTCGGAAATCTCATGTCTAAATCGTAGAGTCGGAAATCTCATGTCTAAATCGTAGAGTAAGAAATCTCAAGTCTAAATCTTAGAGTCGGAAATCTCAAGTGTAAATCGTAGAGTCGGAAATCTAAAGTCTAAATCGTAAAGTCGGAAATCTCAAGTCTAAATCGTAGAGTCGTAAATCTCAAGTCTAAATCGTAGAGTCGGAAATCTCAAGTCTAAATCGCAGAGTCGGAAATCTCAAGTGTAAATCGTAGAGTCGGAAATCTCAAATATAAATCGTAGAGTGGGAAATCTCAAGTGTAAATCGTAGAGTCGGAAATCTCAAGTCTAAATCGTAGAGTCGGAAATCTCAAGTGTAAGTCGTAGAGTCGGAAATGTCAAGTCTAAACCGCAGAGTCGGAAATCTCAAGTGTAAGTCGTAGAGTCGAAAACCTGAAGTCTAAATCGCAGAGTCGGAAATCTCAAGTATGAAATTGTAGAGTCGGAAACCTCAAGTCTAAATCGTAGAGTCTAACATTTCAAGTCTGAATCGTAGATTCGGAAATCTCAAGTCTAAATCGTAGAATTGGAAATCTAGAGTCTAAATCGTAGATTCGGAAATGTCAAGTCTAAATCGTAGATTCGGAAATGTCAAGTCTAAATCGTAGATTCGGAAATGTCAAGTCTAAATCGTAGATTCGGAAATGTCAAGTCTAAATCGTAGAGTCGGAAATCTCAAGTCTAAATCGCAGAGTCGGAAATCTCAAAGGTAAATCGTAGAGTCGGAAATCACAAGTCTAAATCGTAGAGTCGGAAAACTCAAGTCTAAATTGTAGAGTCGGAAATCTCAAGTCTAAGTCGTAGAGTCGGAAATGTCAAGTCTAAATCGCAGAGTCGGAAATCTCAAGTATGAAATTGTAGAGTCGGAAATCTCAAGTCTAAATCGTAGAGTCTAACATTTCAAGTCTGAATCGTAGATTCGGAAATCTCAAGTCTAAATCGTAGAATTGGAATTCTAGAGTCTAAATCGTAGATTCGGAAATGTCAAGTCTAAATCGTAGATTCGGAAATGTCAAGTCTAAGTCGTAGAGTCGGAAATCTCAAGTCTAAATCGTAGAGTCGGAAATCTCAAGTCTAAATCGCAGAGTCGGAAATCTCAAAGGTAAATCGTAGAGTCGGAAATCTCAAGTCTAAATCGTAGAGTCGGAAACCTCAAGACTAAATCGTAGAGTCGGAAATCACAAGTCTAAATCGTAGAATTGGAAATCTAGAGTCTAAATCGTAGATTCGGAAATGTCAAGTCTAAGTCGTAGATTCGGAAATGTCATGTCTAAGTCGTAGAATCGGAAATCTCAAGTCTAAATCGTAGAGTCGGAAATCTCAAGTCTAAATCGCAGAGTCGGAAATCTCAAAGGTAAATCGTAGAGTCGGAAATCTCAAGTCTAAATCGTAGAGTCGGAAACCTCAAGACTAAATCGTAGAGTCGGAAATCACAAGTCTAAATCGTAGAGTCGGAAATCACAAGTGTAAATCGTAGAGTCGGAAATCTCAAGTCTAAATCGTAGAGTCGGAAATCACAAGTCTAAATCGTAGAGTCGGAAATCACAAGTGTAAATCGTAGAGTCGGAAATCTCAAGTCTAAATCGTAGAGTCGGAAATCTCAAGTCTAAATCGTAGAGTAAGAAATTTCAAGTCTAATTCGAAGTGTAGGAAAACTCAAGACTTAATCGTAGCGTCGGAAATCTCATGTGTAAATCGTAGAGTTGGAAATCACAAGTTTAAATCGTAGAGTCGGAAATCTCAAGTCTAAATCGTAAAGTCGGAAATGTCAAGTCTAAATAGTAGAGTCGGAAATCTCAAGTCTAAATCGTAGAATCGGAAAACTCAAGTCTAAATGGTAGAGTCGGAAATCTCAAGTCTAAGTCATAGAGTCGGAAATGTCAAGTCTAAATCGCAGTGTCGGAAATCTCAAGTATGAAATTGTAGAGTCGGAAACCTCAAGTGTAAATCGTAGAGTCGGAAAACTCAAGTCTAAATTATAGAGTCGGAAATCTCAAGTCTAAATTATAGAGTCGAAAATCTCAAGTCTAAATCGTAGAGTCGGAAATCTCAAGTCTAAATCGTAGAGTCGGAAAACTCAAGTCTAAAATGTAGAGTCGGAAATCTCAAGTCTAAATCGTAGAGTCGGAAATCTCAAGTGTAAGTCGTAGAGTCGGAAATGTCAAGTCTAAACCGCAGAGTCGGAAATCTCAAGTTTAAATTGTAGAGTCGAAAACCTCAAGTCTAAATCGCAGAGTCGGAAATCTCAAGTGTAAATCGTAGAGTCGAAAACCTCAAGTCTAAATCGCAGAGTCGGAAATCTCAAGTGTAAATCGTAAAGTCGGAAATTTCAAGTCTAAATCGTATAGTCGGAAATCTCAAGTCTAAATCGTAGAGTCTAACATTTCAAGTCTTAATCGTAGAGTCCAACATTTCAAGTCTTAATCGTAGAGTCGGAAATCTAAAGTCTGAATCGTAGATTCGGAAATCTCAAGTCTAAATCGTAGAATTGGATATCTCGAGTCTAAATCGTAGATTCGGAAATGTCAAGTCTAAATCGCAGAGTCGGAAATCTCAAGTGTAAATCATAGTAGAGTCGGAAAGGTCAAAAATAAATCGTATATTCGAAAATGTCAAGTCTAAATCGTAGAGTCGTTAATTTCAAGTGTAAATCGTAGAGTTGGAAATCTCAAGTCTAAATCGTAGATTCGGAAATGTCAAGTCTAAATCGTAGAGTCGGAAATCTCAAGTGTCAATCGTAGAGTCGGAAATGTCAAGTCTAAATCGTATCGTCGGAAATCTCAAGTCTAAATCGTAGAGTCGGAAGTCTTAAGTGTAAATCATAGAGTCTGAAATGTCAAGTCTATATCGTAGATTCGGAAATCACAAGTATAAATCATAGTAGAGTCGGAAAGGTCAAAAATAAATCGTATATTCGAAAATGTCAAGTCTAAATCATAGAGTCGTAAATCTCAAGTGTAAATCGTAGAGTAGGAAATCTCAATTCTAAACCGTAGAGTCGGAAATCTCAAGTGTAAATCGTAGAGTCGGAAATCTCAAGTCTAAATCGTAGAGTTCGAAATGGAAAGTCTATATCGTAGAGTCGGAAATCTCAAGTCTAAATTGAAGTGGCTAACATTCAAAGTCTAAATCGTAGAGTCGTAAATCTAAAGTCTAAATCGTAGAGTCGGAAATCTCAAGTCTATATCGTAGAGTCGGATATCTCAAATGTAAATCGTAGCGTCGGAAATCTCAATTCTAAATCGTAGAGTCGGAAATCTCAAGTCTAAATCGTAGAGTTCGAAATGGAAAGTCTAAATTGTAGAGTCATAAATCTCAAGTCTAAATAGTAGAGTCGGAAATGTCATGTTTAAATCTTCGAATCGGAAATTTAAAGTCTAAATCGTAGCGTCGTAAATCTAAAGTCTAAATCGTAGCGTCGTAAATCTAAAGTCTAAATCGTAGAGTCGTAAATCTCAAGTCTAAATTGAAGTGGCTAAAATTCCAATTCTTAATCGTAGAGTCTGAAATGTCAAGTCAAAATCGTAGAGTCGGAAGTCTCTAGTGTAAATCATACAGTCGGAAATGTCAAGTCTATATCGTAGATTCGGAAATCACAAGTGTAAATCGTAGAGTCGGAAATCTCAAGTGTAAATCGTAGAGTCGGAAATCTCAAGTCTAAATCGTAGAGTCGGAAATCTCTATTCTAAATCGTAGTGTAGGAAAGCTCAAATCTAAATCGTAGGGTCGGAAATCTCAATTCTAAATCGTAGAGTCGGAAATCTCAAGTCTAAATCGTAGATTTCGAAATGGAAAGTCTAAATTTTAGAGTCATAAATCTCAAGTCTAAATAGTAGAGTCGGAAATGTCATGTTTAAATCTTCGAATCGGAAATTTAAAGTCTAAATCGTAGATTCGGAAATCTCAAGTCTAAATCGTAGCGTCGTAAATCTAAAGTCTAAATCGTAAAGTCGGAAATCTCAAGTCTATATCGTAGATTCGGAAATCACAAGTGTAAATCGTAGAGTCGGAAATGTCAAGTCTATATCGTAGATTCGGAAATCACAAGTGTAAATCGTAGAGTCGGAAATCGCAAGTGTAAATCGTAAAGTCGGAAATCTCAAGTCTAAATCGCAGAGTCGGAAATCTCAAAGGTAAATCGTAGAGTCGGAAATCACAAGTCTAAATCGTAGAGTCGGAAAACTCAAGTCTAAATTGTAGAGTCGGAAATCTCAAGTCTAAGTCGTAGAGTCGGAAATGTCAAGTCTAAATCGCAGAGTCGGAAATCTCAAGTATGAAATTGTAGAGTCGGAAATCTCAAGTCTAAATCGTAGAGTCTAACATTTCAAGTCTGAATCGTAGATTCGGAAATCTCAAGTCTATATCGTAGAATTGGAATTCTAGAGTCTAAATCGTAGATTCGGAAATGTCAAGTCTAAATCGTAGATTCGGAAATGTCAAGTCTAAGTCGTAGAGTCGGAAATCTCAAGTCTAAATCGTAGAGTCGGAAATCTCAAGTCTAAATCGCAGAATCGGAAATCTCAAAGGTAAATCGTAGAGTCGGAAATCTCAAGTCTAAATCGTAGAGTCGGAAACCTCAAGACTAAATCGTAGAGTCGGAAATCTCAAGTCTAAATCGTAGAGTCGGAAACCTCAAGACTAAATCGTAGAGTCGGAAATCACAAGTCTAAATCGTAGAATTGGAAATCTAGAGTCTAAATCGTAGATTCGGAAATGTCAAGTCTAAGTCGTAGATTCGGAAATGTCATGTCTAAGTCGTAGAGTCGGAATTCTCAAGTCTAAATTGTGGAGTCGGAAACCTCAAGTCTAAATCGCAGAGTCGGAAATCTCAAATCTAAATCGTAGAGTCGGAAATCTCAAGTGTAAATCGTAGAGTCGGAAACCTCAAGTGTAAATTGTAGAGTCGGAAATCTCAAGTCTAAATCGTAGAGTCGGAAATCTCAAGTATAAATCGTAAAGTCGGAAATGTCAAGTCTAAATAGTAGAGTCGGAAATCTCAAGTCTAAATTGTAGAGTCGGAAAACTCAAGTCTAAATTGTAGAGTCGGAAATCTCAAGTCTAAATCGTAGAGTCGGAAATCTCATGTCTAAATCGTAGAGTCGGAAATCTCATGTCTAAATCGTAGAGTAAGAAATCTCAAGTCTAAATCTTAGAGTCGGAAATCTCAAGTGTAAATCGTAGAGTCGGAAATGTCAAGTCTAAATCGTAGATTCGGAAATGTCAAGTCTAAGTCGTAGAGTCGGAAATCTCAAGTCTAAATCGTAGAGTCGGAAATCTCAAGTCTAAATCGCAGAGTCGGAAATCTCAAAGGTAAATCGTAGAGTCGGAAATCTCAAGTCTAAATCGTAGAGTCGGAAACCTCAAGACTAAATCGTAGAGTCGGAAATCACAAGTCTAAATCGTAGAATTGGAAATCTAGAGTCTAAATCGCAGAGTCGGAAATCTCAAATCTAAATCGTAGAGTCGGAAATCTCAAGTGTAAATCGTAGAGTCGGAAACCTCAAGTGTAAATTGTAGAGTCGGAAATCTCAAGTCTAAATCGTAGAGTCGGAAATCTCAAGTATAAATCGTAAAGTCGGAAATGTCAAGTCTAAATAGTAGAGTCGGAAATCTCAAGTCTAAATTGTAGAGTCGGAAAACTCAAGTCTAAATCGTAGAGTCGGAAATCTCAAGTCTAAATCGTAGAGTCGGAAATCTCATGTCTAAATCGTAGAGTCGGAAATCTCATGTCTAAATCGTAGAGTAAGAAATCTCAAGTCTAAATCTTAGAGTCGGAAATCTCAAGTGTAAATCGTAGAGTCGGAAATGTCAAGTCTAAATCGTAGATTCGGAAATGTCAAGTCTAAGTCGTAGAGTCGGAAATCTCAAGTCTAAATCGTAGAGTCGGAAATCTCAAGTCTAAATCGCAGAGTCGGAAATCTCAAAGGTAAATCGTAGAGTCGGAAATCTCAAGTCTAAATCGTAGAGTCGGAAACCTCAAGACTAAATCGTAGAGTCGGAAATCACAAGTCTAAATCGTAGAATGGAAATCTAGAGTCTAAATCGTAGATTCGGAAATGTCAAGTCTAAGTCGTAGGTTCGGAAATGTCATGTCTAAGTCGTAGAGTCGGAATTCTCAAGTCTAAATTGTGGAGTCGGAAACCTCAAGTCTAAATCGCAGAGTCGGAAATCTCAAATCTAAATCGTAGAGTCAGAAATCTCAAGTGTAAATCGTAGAGTCGGAAACCTCAAGTGTAAATTGTAGAGTCGGAAATCTCAAGTCTAAATCGTAGAGTCGGAAATCTCAAGTATAAATCGTAAAGTCGGAAATGTCAAGTCTAAATAGTAGAGTCGGAAATCTCAAGTCTAAATTGTAGAGTCGGAAAACTCAAGTCTAAATTGTAGAGTCGGAAATCTCAAGTGTAAATCGTAGAGTCGGAAATGTCAAGTCTAAATCGCAGAGTCGGAAATCTCAAGTCTAAATCGTAGAGTCGGAAATCTCATGTCTAAATCGTAGAGTAAGAAATCTCAAGTCTAAATCGTAGAGTCGAAAATCTCAAGTCTATATCATAAAATCGGAAATGTCAAGTCTAAATCGTAGAGTCGGAAATCTCAAGTCTAAATCGTAGAGTCGGAAATCTCATGTCTAAATCGTAGAGTCGGAAATCTCATGTCTAAATCGTAGAGTAAGAAATCTCAAGTCTAAATCTTAGAGTCGGAAATCTCAAGTGTAAATCGTAGAGTCGGAAATCTAAAGTCTAAATCGTAAAGTCGGAAATCTCAAGTCTAAATCGTAGAGTCGTAAATCTCAAGTCTAAATCGTAGAGTCGGAAATCTCAAGTCTAAATCGCAGAGTCGGAAATCTCAAGTGTAAATCGTAGAGTCGGAAATCTCAAATATAAATCGTAGAGTGGGAAATCTCAAGTGTAAATCGTAGAGTCGGAAATCTCAAGTCTAAATCGTAGAGTCGGAAATCTCAAGTGTAAGTCGTAGAGTCGGAAATGTCAAGTCTAAACCGCAGAGTCGGAAATCTCAAGTGTAAGTCGTAGAGTCGAAAACCTGAAGTCTAAATCGCAGAGTCGGAAATCTCAAGTATGAAATTGTAGAGTCGGAAACCTCAAGTCTAAATCGTAGAGTCTAACATTTCAAGTCTGAATCGTAGATTCGGAAATCTCAAGTCTAAATCGTAGAATTGGAAATCTAGAGTCTAAATCGTAGATTCGGAAATGTCAAGTCTAAATCGTAGATTCGGAAATGTCAAGTCTAAATCGTAGATTCGGAAATGTCAAGTCTAAATCGTAGATTCGGAAATGTCAAGTCTAAATCGTAGAGTCGGAAATCTCAAGTCTAAATCGCAGAGTCGGAAATCTCAAAGGTAAATCGTAGAGTCGGAAATCACAAGTCTAAATCGTAGAGTCGGAAAACTCAAGTCTAAATTGTAGAGTCGGAAATCTCAAGTCTAAGTCGTAGAGTCGGAAATGTCAAGTCTAAATCGCAGAGTCGGAAATCTCAAGTATGAAATTGTAGAGTCGGAAATCTCAAGTCTAAATCGTAGAGTCTAACATTTCAAGTCTGAATCGTAGATTCGGAAATCTCAAGTCTAAATCGTAGAATTGGAATTCTAGAGTCTAAATCGTAGATTCGGAAATGTCAAGTCTAAATCGTAGATTCGGAAATGTCAAGTCTAAGTCGTAGAGTCGGAAATCTCAAGTCTAAATCGTAGAGTCGGAAATCTCAAGTCTAAATCGCAGAGTCGGAAATCTCAAAGGTAAATCGTAGAGTCGGAAATCTCAAGTCTAAATCGTAGAGTCGGAAACCTCAAGACTAAATCGTAGAGTCGGAAATCACAAGTCTAAATCGTAGAATTGGAAATCTAGAGTCTAAATCGTAGATTCGGAAATGTCAAGTCTAAGTCGTAGATTCGGAAATGTCATGTCTAAGTCGTAGAATCGGAAATCTCAAGTCTAAATCGTAGAGTCGGAAATCTCAAGTCTAAATCGCAGAGTCGGAAATCTCAAAGGTAAATCGTAGAGTCGGAAATCTCAAGTCTAAATCGTAGAGTCGGAAACCTCAAGACTAAATCGTAGAGTCGGAAATCACAAGTCTAAATCGTAGAGTCGGAAATCACAAGTGTAAATCGTAGAGTCGGAAATCTCAAGTCTAAATCGTAGAGTCGGAAATCACAAGTCTAAATCGTAGAGTCGGAAATCACAAGTGTAAATCGTAGAGTCGGAAATCTCAAGTCTAAATCGTAGAGTCGGAAATCTCAAGTCTAAATCGTAGAGTAAGAAATTTCAAGTCTAATTCGAAGTGTAGGAAAACTCAAGACTTAATCGTAGCGTCGGAAATCTCATGTGTAAATCGTAGAGTTGGAAATCACAAGTTTAAATCGTAGAGTCGGAAATCTCAAGTCTAAATCGTAAAGTCGGAAATGTCAAGTCTAAATAGTAGAGTCGGAAATCTCAAGTCTAAATCGTAGAATCGGAAAACTCAAGTCTAAATGGTAGAGTCGGAAATCTCAAGTCTAAGTCATAGAGTCGGAAATGTCAAGTCTAAATCGCAGTGTCGGAAATCTCAAGTATGAAATTGTAGAGTCGGAAACCTCAAGTGTAAATCGTAGAGTCGGAAAACTCAAGTCTAAATTATAGAGTCGGAAATCTCAAGTCTAAATTATAGAGTCGAAAATCTCAAGTCTAAATCGTAGAGTCGGAAATCTCAAGTCTAAATCGTAGAGTCGGAAAACTCAAGTCTAAAATGTAGAGTCGGAAATCTCAAGTCTAAATCGTAGAGTCGGAAATCTCAAGTGTAAGTCGTAGAGTCGGAAATGTCAAGTCTAAACCGCAGAGTCGGAAATCTCAAGTTTAAATTGTAGAGTCGAAAACCTCAAGTCTAAATCGCAGAGTCGGAAATCTCAAGTGTAAATCGTAGAGTCGAAAACCTCAAGTCTAAATCGCAGAGTCGGAAATCTCAAGTGTAAATCGTAAAGTCGGAAATTTCAAGTCTAAATCGTATAGTCGGAAATCTCAAGTCTAAATCGTAGAGTCTAACATTTCAAGTCTTAATCGTAGAGTCCAACATTTCAAGTCTTAATCGTAGAGTCGGAAATCTAAAGTCTGAATCGTAGATTCGGAAATCTCAAGTCTAAATCGTAGAATTGGATATCTCGAGTCTAAATCGTAGATTCGGAAATGTCAAGTCTAAATCGCAGAGTCGGAAATCTCAAGTGTAAATCATAGTAGAGTCGGAAAGGTCAAAAATAAATCGTATATTCGAAAATGTCAAGTCTAAATCGTAGAGTCGTTAATTTCAAGTGTAAATCGTAGAGTTGGAAATCTCAAGTCTAAATCGTAGATTCGGAAATGTCAAGTCTAAATCGTAGAGTCGGAAATCTCAAGTGTCAATCGTAGAGTCGGAAATGTCAAGTCTAAATCGTATCGTCGGAAATCTCAAGTCTAAATCGTAGAGTCGGAAGTCTTAAGTGTAAATCATAGAGTCTGAAATGTCAAGTCTATATCGTAGATTCGGAAATCACAAGTATAAATCATAGTAGAGTCGGAAAGGTCAAAAATAAATCGTATATTCGAAAATGTCAAGTCTAAATCATAGAGTCGTAAATCTCAAGTGTAAATCGTAGAGTAGGAAATCTCAATTCTAAACCGTAGAGTCGGAAATCTCAAGTGTAAATCGTAGAGTCGGAAATCTCAAGTCTATATCGTAGAGTCGGAAATCTCAAGTCTAAATTGAAGTGGCTAACATTCAAAGTCTAAATCGTAGAGTCGTAAATCTAAAGTCTAAATCGTAGAGTCGGAAATCTCAAGTCTATATCGTAGAGTCGGATATCTCAAATGTAAATCGTAGCGTCGGAAATCTCAATTCTAAATCGTAGAGTCGGAAATCTCAAGTCTAAATCGTAGAGTTCGAAATGGAAAGTCTAAATTGTAGAGTCATAAATCTCAAGTCTAAATAGTAGAGTCGGAAATGTCATGTTTAAATCTTCGAATCGGAAATTTAAAGTCTAAATCGTAGCGTCGTAAATCTAAAGTCTAAATCGTAGCGTCGTAAATCTAAAGTCTAAATCGTAGAGTCGTAAATCTCAAGTCTAAATTGAAGTGGCTAAAATTCCAATTCTTAATCGTAGAGTCTGAAATGTCAAGTCAAAATCGTAGAGTCGGAAGTCTCTAGTGTAAATCATACAGTCGGAAATGTCAAGTCTATATCGTAGATTCGGAAATCACAAGTGTAAATCGTAGAGTCGGAAATCTCAAGTGTAAATCGTAGAGTCGGAAATCTCAAGTCTAAATCGTAGAGTCGGAAATCTCTATTCTAAATCGTAGTGTAGGAAAGCTCAAATCTAAATCGTAGGGTCGGAAATCTCAATTCTAAATCGTAGAGTCGGAAATCTCAAGTCTAAATCGTAGATTTCGAAATGGAAAGTCTAAATTTTAGAGTCATAAATCTCAAGTCTAAATAGTAGAGTCGGAAATGTCATGTTTAAATCTTCGAATCGGAAATTTAAAGTCTAAATCGTAGATTCGGAAATCTCAAGTCTAAATCGTAGCGTCGTAAATCTAAAGTCTAAATCGTAAAGTCGGAAATCTCAAGTCTATATCGTAGATTCGGAAATCACAAGTGTAAATCGTAGAGTCGGAAATGTCAAGTCTATATCGTAGATTCGGAAATCACAAGTGTAAATCGTAGAGTCGGAAATCGCAAGTGTAAATCGTAAAGTCGGAAATCTCAAGTCTAAATCGTAGAGTCGGAAATCTCAAGTGTAAATCATAGTAGAGACGGAAATGTCAAAAATAAATCGTATATTCGAAAATGTCAAGTCTAAATCATAGAGTCGTAAATCTCAAGTGTAAATCGTAGAGTAGGAAATCTCAAGTGTAAACCTAAAGTCGGAAATCTCAAGTGTAAATCATAGTAGAGTCGGAAATCTCAAGTCTAAATTGTAGAGTCGGAAATCTGAAGTCTAAATTGTAGAGTCGGAAATCTGAAGTCTAAATCGTAAAGTCGGAAATCTCAAGTCTAAATCGTAGAGTCGGAAATCTCAAATGTAAATCGTAGCAAATGAAATTTCAATTCTAAATCGTAGAGTCGGAAATCTCAAGTCTGAATCGTAGATTCGGAAATCTCAAGTCTAAATCGTAGAATTGGAAATCTCGAGTCTAAATCGTAGAGTCGGAAATCTCAGGTGTAAATCATAGTAGAGTCGGAAAGGTCAAAAATAAATCGTATATTCGAAAATGTCAAGTCTAAATCATAGAGTCGTAAATCTCAAGTGTAAATCGTAGAGTAGGAAATCTCAATTCTAAATCGTAGAGTAGGAAATCTCAATTCTAAAATGTAGAGTCGGAAATCTCAAGTCTGAATCGTATATTCGGAAATCTCAAGTCTAAATCGTAGAATTGGAAATTTCAATTCTAAATCGTATAGTCGGAAATCTCAAGTCTAAATCGTAGAGTCGGAAATCACAAGTCTAAATCGTAGAGTCGGAAATCACAAGTGTAAATCGTAGAGTCGGAAATCTCAAGTCTAAATCGTAGAGTCGGAAATCTCAAGTCTAAATCGTAGAGTAAGAAATTTCAAGTCTAATTCGAAGTGTAGGAAAACTCAAGACTTAATCGTAGCGTCGGAAATCTCATGTGTAAATCGTAGAGTTGGAAATCACAAGTTTAAATCGTAGAGTCAGAAATCTCAAGTCTAAATCGTAAAGTCGGAAATGTCAAGTCTAAATAGTAGAGTCGGAAATCTCAAGTCTAAATCGTAGAATCGGAAAACTCAAGTCTAAATCGTAGAATTGGAAATTTCAATTCTAAATCGTATAGTCGGAAATCTCAAGTCTAAATCGTAGAGTCTAACATTTCAAGTCTGAATCGTAGATTCGGAAATCTCAAGTCTAAATCGTAGAATTGGAAATCTCGAGTCTAAATCGTAGATTCGGAAATGTCAAGTCTAAATCGTAGAGTCGGAAATCTCAAGTCTAAATCGTAGAGTCATAAATCTCATGTCTAAATCGCAGACTCGGAAATCTCAAGTCTAAATCGTAGAGTCGGAAATCTCAAGTGTAAATCATAGTAGAGTCGGAAATGTCAAGTCTAAATCGTAGAGTCGGAAATCTCAAGTCTAAATCGTAGAGTCGGAAATCTCAAGTCTATATCGTAGAGTCGGATATCTCAAGTCTAAATCGTAGAGTTCGAAATGGAAAGTCTGAATTGTAGAGTCATAAATCTCAAGTCTAAATAGTAGAGTCGGAAATGTCATGTTTAAATCTTCGAATCGGAAATTTAAAGTCTAAATCGTAGAGTCGGAAATCCCAAGTCTAAATCGTAGAGTCGGAAATCTAAAGTCTCAATCGTAGAGGCGGAAATCTAAAGTCTAAATCGTAAAGTCGGAAATCTCAAGTCTAAATCGTAGAGTCGGAAATCTAAAGTCTCAATCGTAGAGGCGGAAATCTCAAGTCTAAATCGTGAAGTCGGAAAGGTCAAGTATAAATCGTAGATTCGAAAATAATAAGTCTAAATCGTAGAGTCGTAAATCTCAAGTCTAAATTGAAGTGGCTAAAATTCCAATTCTTAATCGTAGAGTCTGAAATGTCAAGTCTAAATCGTAGAGTCGTAATAAACAACTATTTTTAGACCCACTTAGCAATATATATACATTATCCAAGACCAAGGAATTCTTGGAGAAGACAGATAGAAGCAGAGATGAAGATGATGGGGAAGACATGGAATGATCTTAAAAGAATGGCAAAAAACAGAACGACTTGGAAAGTGTTTGTTGAAGACCTATGCTCCACCAGGAGCTAAAAGGTAAAAGAAAGAAGAAGATATATATATATATATATATATATATATTTAATGTATAACACATGTAAACAGCTGCGTGTGTCACCTCCAATCCACCAATTTTCGCTACATATATACACTTGTTAGCAACTCGTATATCTCTCGATCCAGCACTTATAAGTATAGCAATTCTATTACAGGCTAGGAATCACATGAACTTCTCCATAATACAGGCGTTTACCTTTACATCGACCAATTAAACTTGCATCTCTCTATGTAGCACGTGTACAGCTCCTGTTGTAAGATTTATAAAACTCTAAATGAGCTAAAAATATCTTCCTAACAGACCACTTATACAACTTTCAATGAAAAACATAATTCATTCTAACAGACCACTTATACAACTTTCAATAAACAACATAATTCGTTCTAACGGACCACTTATACAACTTTCAATGACCAACATAATTCGTTCTAACGGACCACTTATACAACTTTCAATGACCAACATAATTCGTTCTAACGGACCACTTATACAACTTTTAATGAACAACATAATTCGTTCTAACGGACCACTTATATAACTTTCAATGAACCACATACATCTTCCTAACAGGCCAATGATACAACTTTCTATAGTAAAGTAAAGTACCCCCGTCACGCCAAGTGGCGTATAGGGAAATATGGTGTTAGTGACCCTATATTTTACAGACCTTCAGCACATGATTTTTGGGGTAATGTGGTCAGTATTACGCCCGTGCTGCTTTACTTTCCCAGAAAAAATCCGGTACCCATTTAAGGCTGGGTGAAGCCGTCGGTTGGGATCGAACCCTACCCCTTGTCCGTGGTAGTCCAGTTCACTAACCACTGAGCTATCGCGGCTCATACAACTTTCTATTAACAACATAATTCGTTCTAACGAACCAATTATACAATTTTCTATGAACCACAAACATTTCCTTAAATAACAATTATATGATTATACTAAGTTACAGGTGTTAACTTTTTAACAATGGACTCTCAAAGTTTCATTTACCTTCACCAGCTTAGGTCTTCATTCATTCATTGGGTGTCGTCTTCACATCGAAGGTTGGCTACCATGAAACCTCTTTCCCTCATTGGGTGTCGTCTTCACATCGAAGGTTGGCTACCATGAAACCTCTTTCCCTCATTGGGTGTCGTCTTCACATCGAAGGTTGGCTACCATGAAACCTCTTTCCCTCATTGAGTGTCGTCTTCACATCGAAGGTTGGCTACCATGAAACCTCTTTCCCTCATTGGGTGTCGTCTTCACATCGAAGGTTGGCTACCATGAAACCTCTTTCCCTCATTGAGTGTCGTCTTCACATCGAAGGTTGGCTACCATGAAACCTCTTTCCCTCATTGGGTGTCGTCTTCACATCGAAGGTTGGCTACCATGAAACCTCTTTCCCTCATTGAGTGTCGTCTTCACATCGAAGGTTGGCTACCATGAAACCTCTTTCCCTCATTGGGTGCCGTCTTCACATCGAAGGTTGGCTACCATGAAACCTCTTTCCCTCATTGGGTGTCGTCTTCACATCGAAGGTTGGCTACCATGAAACCTCTTTCCCTCATTGGGTGTCGTCTTCACTTCGAATGTTGGCTACCATGAAACCTCTTTCCCTCATTGGGTGTCGTCTTCACTTCGAATGTTGGCTATCATGGAACCTCTTTCCCTCATTGGGTGTCATCTCCACATCGAAGGTTGGCTAACATGAAACCTCTTTCATTCATTGGGTGTCGTCTCCACATCGAAGGTTGGCTAACATGAAACCTCTTTCCCTCATTGGGTGTCGTCTTCACATCGAAGGTTGGCTACCATGAAACCTCTTTCCCTCATTGGGTGTCGTCTTCACATCGAAGGTTGGCTACCATGAAACCTCTTTCCCTCATTGAGTGTCGTCTTCACATCGAAGGTTGGCTACCATGAAACCTCTTTCCCTCATTGGGTGTCGTCTTCACATCGAAGGTTGGCTACCATGAAACCTCTTTCCCTCATTGAGTGTCGTCTTCACATCGAAGGTTGGCTACCATGAAACCTCTTTCCCTCATTGGGTGTCGTCTTCACATCGAAGGTTGGCTACCATGAAACCTCTTTCCCTCATTGAGTGTCGTCTTCACATCGAAGGTTGGCTACCATGAAACCTCTTTCCCTCATTGGGTGCCGTCTTCACATCGAAGGTTGGCTACCATGAAACCTCTTTCCCTCATTGGGTGTCGTCTTCACATCGAAGGTTGGCTACCATGAAACCTCTTTCCCTCATTGGGTGTCGTCTTCACTTCGAATGTTGGCTACCATGAAACCTCTTTCCCTCATTGGGTGTCGTCTTCACTTCGAATGTTGGCTATCATGGAACCTCTTTCCCTCATTGGGTGTCATCTCCACATCGAAGGTTGGCTAACATGAAACCTCTTTCATTCATTGGGTGTCGTCTCCACATCGAAGGTCGGCTATAATGGAACCTCTTTCCTACATTAGGTGTCGTCTCCACATCGAAGGTCGGCTATCATGGGACCTCTTTCCTTTATTGGGTGTCGTCTCGACATCGAAGGTCGGCTATCATGGAACCTCTTTCCCTCATTGGGTGTCATCTCTACATCGAAGGTCGGCTAACATGAAACCTCTTTCATTCATTGGGTGTTGTCTCCACATCGAAGGTTGGCTACCATGAAACGACATTTCTTCATTGGGTGTCGTCTCGACATCGAAGGTCGGCTATCATGGAACCTCTTTCCTTCATTGGGTGTCGTCTCCACATCGAAGGTCGGCTATCATGGAACCTCTTTCCCTCATTGGGTGTCATCTCCACATCGAAGGTCGGCTAACATGAAACATCTTTCATTCATTGGGTGTCGTCTCCACATCGAAGGTCGGCTATCATGGAACCTCTTTCCTTCATTGGGTGTCGTCTCCACATCGAAGGTGGCTACTATGGAACGACATTCATTCATTGGATGTCGTCTCCACATCGAAGGTTGGCTACCATGGAATGACATTCATTCATTGGGTGTCGTCTCCACATCGAAGGTCGGCTATCATGGAACCTCTTTCCTTCATTGGGTGTCGTCTCCACATCGAAGGTGGCTACCATGGAACGACATTCATTCATTGGGTGTCGTCTCCACATCGAAGGTCGGCTATCATGGAACCTCTTTCCTTCATTGGGTGTCGTCTCCACATCGAAGGTGGCTACCATGGAACGACATTCATTCATTGGGTGTCGTCTCCACATCTAAGGTTGGCTACCATGGAACGACATTCATTCATTGGGTGTCGTCTCCACATCGAAGGTTGGCTACCATGGAACGACATTCATTCATTGGGTGTCGTCTCCACATCGAAGGTTGGCTACCATGGAACGACATTCATTCATTGGGTGTCGTCTCCACATTGAAGGTTGGCTACCATGGAACGACATTCATTCATTGGGTGTCGTCTCCACATCGAAGGTCGGCTATCATGGAACGACATTCACATTCATTCATTGTGGTTCCCAGAAAAAATCCGGTACCCATTAAGGCTGGGTGAACCTGGAAGCCCCCGATCAGGACCAAACCCAACATCTTGTCATTAGTAGTCCAGTTCACTAACCATTGAGCCTTCCCGGCTCCCAGATTAAAACTGTACTGGGATAAATGCTGTATTCCGGAGAGTAAAACAAATAGCATCTTTGACAATAAAGATAACAAAAAGTTCTTCAATGTTATATAGAGCCAATCATGACATATGGAAGCCAATCCTAGACATAGGAAAACATAGAAGAAAGTCTTTGGGGTGTAGGGGAGGGGGTCCTTGCTTGGAAATGTGGTTTTACAAATAAAAATAAATAAAAAAAACGCTAAACAGCTCAAATAGAGCAAAGAGGATATAAAATAGGGAGAGAAATAATCATAATTGTTGTAATGATGATAATGCAAAGCGAATGAACTGATCTATATTGTAACAACACGGGAAAAATGAGTAACATATGAGATAGAAGAGAGAAAAATGACATCAGACTGATTAAGCTAATCCATATAAGCAGAAATATCAAATCTACAATTTTATTTATTTGATTTGTTTACCTGATGAAGCCCTTTGCCGAAACGTCGTAGTTTGTCTTGGTTTTTCTGTTAGTTTAGCTGTTCCATGTCGTTTTATTGTTCATTACATGATTAAGCTAATCTTTTTGTTAGGATGTCATCAGAATGAAAAACATATAGATATAAGTAAGGAAAGGCATGATCACCTACGCCAGCAGACACAGTTAATGGCGGTAATTATAATCATGCTCATATTAATAATTTAACATTACAACATGTATAATATTAAACAACTAACTATATTTTAGCTAATAACAAGCAGAAACACATAGGCCAAAGTACAAATTCAAACAATTATAAAAAAAACATCTTGTGTAACAAGTCTCTATAAAAAAAAAAAAGGATAGTTCGTCTGTGTTATATAGAGACAATTCTGACCTATAAAAGCACAAATGAAATGGCGATTAGAGGTCACATAGATGCATGCGATTTCTTTCAAAGGCTAAGGAAAGCTAATCTGAATAAAATTCTGACTGAAATCGGATGTACTGGGCCACTGGCGCAGACCACAGTGCAACGTTTTAACAGGTGGTCCATCATAATGGATCTAACAGACTCTAATCAGCTGACTTCATGAGAGAGTATGGAATCCTACTCTTATTAAGTCTTGATCGCAGAGAGAGAGAGATAGACAGACAGACAGACAGACAGACAGACAGACAGACAGACAGATTTCTTAGAAAAGAGTTCCAAGGACAGCTGAGAAGACCAACGATGAAATTCTCACAGAGGACATCACAAAAGGAAGCTCTTACAAAAACATCAAAGGAAAACAATGGATATTTTTTCGGGTACATTATGAGAAGAGGAGAGATAGAAGAAAAGTTGGTTACAACTGGCAAAATACAAGGAAAAAGAGATCGACAACAACAAAGAGAGAAGATGCTAGATAGCATGGTGTTGCGGCATAGAAAACAGTCAACAACAGAAATGATATGATGCACAGTGGATATAAAATGTGGAAGTTCATGATCGCCTCCGCCAATGTGTTGACTTCTTCTTCCTCTTTTCTCTTGTCACAGATACATGAAAGGTGTCGTGGTTTATATCATTTGTCGTTCTTGAGCTGCTCGAACTGTCTGAATTAGTGATTTTCCTTTGTTGTTACATGTCTCTGTCACTGATACCTAAATGGTGTCGTGGTTATATCATTTGTCGTTTTTGAGCTGCTCGAACTGTCTGAATTAGTGATTTTCCTTTGTTGTTACATGTCTCTGTCACTGATACCTAAAAGGTGTCGTGGTTTATATCATTTGTCGTTTTTGAGCTGCTCGAACTGTCTGAATTAGTGATTTTCCTTTGTTGTTACATGTCTCTGTCACTGATACCTAAAAGGTGTCGTGGTTTATATCATTTGTCGTTTTTGAGCTGCTCGAACTGTCTGAATTAGTGATTTTCCTTTGTTGTTACATGTCTCTGTCACTGCATCTATCCATCTTCTTCTGGGTCTTCCTCTTGGTCTTTTTCCATGCATTCTCGAGAAGAACGCCCTTGATGGTGATTGGTAAGGGTTCATTCTGACCAGGTGGCCAAACCAATTAAGTTGTTGTATATATTCTCGGCAGGGTTTAGTTCCTACCATTTTTCTTATGGTTTCATTTGGCATTCTATCTCTTCTTGTGTTGTTTGTTACTTTTCTCAAGCATCGCATCTCACATGTATTGATCTCTCTTAAATGGGATTTAGAAAGGGTCCATGTTTGACTTTCATAGCACAAGGTTGGTATGAGAATGCAATTTGTTATTATTTGTTGTTTAGCTGGCATAGAAATGTTTGGATGTCTTAGCAATGGTGAAGGCTGGTATGTGACAGCATTTGCTTTTTATATTTTCATGTCAATCTCTCTGTCTAGTTTTCCATCTTCTGTGAACATTGTGCCTAAATACTTGAATTCCTCTACTTGTTTTATTTCTTTATCTTTGGTCTTAATGTTTAATGGGTGTCTTAATTTGCTTATTCTCATAGCCGCTGTTTTTGCTGTGTTAATTTTCATACTGTAGTTTGTGCAGCTTTTATCTAGAGATGTTAAATGCTGTTGTAGCAGGTTTTCATCCTCATATATTAGGCATTGGTCATCTGCGAAGAGTAGCTCATTGATGTTGGAGTTTTCTACCTCTATGTTATTATTTGTTTTGTCCTTATTGTTGGTTGTTTCCTGCTTTATTTTGTCCATATACTGAAGGGAGGTCAAAAAGTAATGCACACCAATTTTTTTCTCGGCTAATAATAAAGATAGGAATATGAAATTTTGCACACTTGGAATATGACATGTTCCAATTATGTGCACCAAATTGCACAGCATTCAGACAAATATTACGCAATCTATGAACCGTTAAAATGGAGCTTGTCAACAATGTCCGTTACAAACAGCGAATTGTCATAGAATTTCTGGTTGCGGAAAAAGAAACTGTGGCAAACATTCATAAACGACTGTGTGCAGTGTACAAATGTTCTGCAGTCGATAGGAGCACAGTTAGTCGCTGGGTTCAGAGAATTAAAGGTGCAGAAAGTGTACGAGTGGAGCTGCATGATTTACCGCGTTCTGGACGTGTTGCCTCGGCTACCAGCACAGACATGTTAAACCAGGCTGATGCCATTATTCGTAAGGATAGTCGTATCACTAGTCAGCAATTGGCATTGCAGCTTACAGTCAGCAAGGGAAGTGCAATCGCAATTTTTAAAACTCTCGGATATTCAAAGATTTGCGCTCGACGGGTTCCTCGGTGCCTAACAAATGATCACAGAGTTCAAAGGAAAACATTCTATTCTGAATTGTTGGAGCGTTTCGGTGTTGAAGGAGAAACGTTTTTGTCAAAAATTGTTACCGGTGACGAAACGTGGGCACATTATTATGAGCCCGAAACAAAAATGCAGTCAATGGAATGGCATCATCCGCAGTCACCAAAAAGAAAAAAATTCAAAACATCTCCATCAGCCGGAAAGGTGATGATCACTGTCTTCTGGGACATTGATGGTGTGATCAATCGTTTCCACAGAGTTCGGCCTAATAAGCCATCTGCAGATTTGTTGCTTCAACATGACAATGCACGCCCTCACACAAGTCTGGTAACACGGGAAGCAATCAACAAATTTGGTTGGACTGTACTGCCCCATCCTCCTTACAGCCCTGATCTGGCTTCCTCAGATTTCCATCTGTTTGGACCACTCAAAAAATTCCTGCGTGGGACACACTTTGACAATGATGAGGATGTGATCCGTGCAGTTAAAAAATGGCTACGCGAGCCGGACAAAACTTGGTACAAACGAGGCATTCATGACCTAGTTTCGCGTTGGCGTAAGGCAATACGCTTGGACGAGGATTATGTTGAAAAATAGGTATTGTAAAGGGGATGTTCAGCTACAATCTGTGAAAATTTCACACATTTTGCCCGAATAGTTTCCGAGAAAAAAATTGGTGTGCATTACTTTTTGACCTCCCTACGTATATGATGAAAAGGAGTGGTGAGAGGACGCATCCTTGTCTTACACCTGTTGTAATATTTTATATAGTGCCATTATATTATCTAGTAGTTGTCCTGCTACACCGTAGGTTTCTAGAGTTTGCCAAAGTTTGTTCCTGTCCACACGATCAAACTCTTTTTCCTGATCTATAAACACTATATTTAGGTTTCTGTCATATTCTATTGTTTTTTCACATAGTTGTCTCAATGTAAATATAGCATCAGTACAGCTTTTGCCTTTTCTGAATCCGAATTGATTATTACTTAAATGAGGTTCTATTATGTATCTTACTCTCCTCTCCAATATTTTAGCAAACATTTTACCAAGTTGACTCAATAGGGATATTCCTCTGTACATTTCACACTCCCTTTTACTTCCCTTATTCTTCCAAAATGGGACAATGATAGCTTTTTGCCAATCATCTGGGACTTTTCTTTCTTCCCACGCCATATTGAATATTATATTAAGCCAATCTATAGCTGTTTCCTTACAGGCTAGTAGCATTTCTGTTGTTATTCCATCTATACCAGCTGCTTTGTTCTTTTTATTCTGTTTCAATGCCCATTCTACTTCTGCTTTAAGTATATTCGGTTCCTGTTCATCATACTGCCTATGTTTAAACTCTGTATTTCCGTTTGTATTTCCCTGATTTAATAGTTCATGAAAGTATTCTCTCCATCTGATTATTATGTTTTTCATGCTGCTGATTGGTCTACCTTTCTTGTCATTTATTATAGTGGTTGGGTTATAATCATTATTTCTTACTCTCATTGCTTTTACACTTGAAAAATTCCCTTGGTTCTTCTCTACATGTTTTTGCTAATTCTTCACGAAATGCTTTCCAAGAGTCTGCTTTTGTTTGTTCTAGGATCTTTTTGCTAACATTTCTGGCTTGTCTATAGTGATTGTAGTCTTCTGCTGTTTTTGTCTTCTGCCACGTTCTATACTTTTCTTTCTTGCTGATTTAACTACTTCATTCCACCATCTTGTAAGTTTCTTTCTGCTCTTTCCTATATTTTTCAGACCACATTTCTCTTGTGTTGACTCTATTAGACCTTCTTTAAACTGTTTCCATGCTTCCTCTATGTTTGTAGGTTGTATTCGGGTTTGGTATTTGTTGGTTACGGATTCTTCTAATTCTTTTTGTACATTTACATTCTTTATTGCTTTTAGATCTATTCTTTGTGCTTGAGGTCTTGCAATCTGTTGTTTCCTAACCCATTTATTTTGCCATAGTAAAACAGGCTTATGGTCGGTATCTAATATTGCATTTGGTATAGATCTTGAGTCTGTTATGTCCCTCCTTAGATGTCTTCTAGTCAAAATAAAATCAATTTGGGAGGCCTTGTCCGTGTCATTCCATTTATACCAAGTAAGTATTTTGTTACGATTGTGCTGATTAAACGTGTTTGTTATATAAAGATTATGTTCTGCATAAATATTTAGTAGATGTTCACCGTTACTGTTACACTCTGTTCTTATGTAACTAAATGGTCCTAGGTATAATTCCCATGGTGTTCCCCTTTGTCCTACTCTGTTCTAATGTCACTAAATGGTCCTAGGTATAATTCCCATGGTGTTCTCCTTTGTCCTACTCTGTTCTAATGTCACTAAATGGTCCTAGGTATAATTCCCATGGTGTTCTCCTTTGTCCTACTCTGTTCTAATGTCACTAAATGGTCCTAGGTATAATTGCCATGGTGTTCTCCTTTGTCCTACTCTGTTCTAATGTCACTAAATGGTCCTAGGTATAATTCCCATGGTGTTCTCCTTTGTCCTACTCTGTTCTAATGTCACTAAATGGTCCTAGGTATAATTCCCATGGTGTTCTCCTTTGTCCTACTCTACCGCTGAAATCTCCTAGTACAAACAATTTCTCTGCGTCTTTTACTTTATTTATTGTGGCTGAGAGTTCATCAAAATATTCTTGTTTGCTGTCCTCACTATATGTGTCGTTGCATGGAGCATATGTTTGAATATAAGTGGTATTTCCTCATTTTTCTGCTAATTTGATACTTATTATTCTTTCCGAGATGTAATCTATTTCTAGTTTGTTTTTGGCAGTATTACTTTCAATAAGGAAACCGACCCCGTGTTTGTTTACTTCCGCCATGTTGTTAATTCCGCTCGTGACGAGTGTGTAACTTTGGTGTATTTATTTAATGATTTTACCTCTCTTTCTTGTGTCCGCTAATCCTAAGATTTTTATATTCCTTGTCCTCATAAATTCAACTATTGCTGTGCTTTTATCCCCTAAACCGCAGATGTTCCAAGTGCCTATTAAACGTTCTGATTGTTTTCTTTGTGTTGTTGTAGTTTTCCCGCTTTCATTTTGCATTTTTGTTCGTGCTCGTAATAGCACAAAGGATGGTAATTAAAACAAACTGTAAGAATACATCACAAATAAATCCGTTCAAAATAACACAAGAACGCTTGAATTTCTTTTACTACGGGCATTGAAATTTACTTATAACTTAAATTTGACTCCCATCGAAAAGTGCATCGCGTTGCCAGCACAGTCACGCACCGGAAGTCCAATATGTATACGCATGATGATATTTAAACATAAACTGAACGACTTTGCTTCATTTTGTGTACCTGTGTGCACCTGTGTGTACATGTGTGTACATGCGTGGACTAGTGTCCACAAGATGTTATTTGCTTGCTTGCCTTCGCCAGATGACTAAAGTATTCTACAATATTCGTAGACTATAGAATTCCTCTTAAGTTAAGTGGGCGCGTCTGCGTTGTGTTGTGGTTTGAAGTATAACTGTGATATTTGCGCCTTTCGGCCCAACATATCCGACTTCAGCACGGCATTTTTGAGTACCGGGTTGTCTTCCCTCTTCGATCCCTACTCGCTTGGCCAGACTATACAGGTTAGTCTGTTACTAGAGGCACCGTGGAGATGTGGAACAGGGTCTGGATGGTTCTTGTTCACCGATCCTGGCGCAAGCCATCAGCTGTGGGTCGCTGACAACTTCCACCTCTGGTGCTGTGAGGCGCGCCTTTGCCTCCAGATGTTATTTAAGGGTGTGGGTGCGTCATTGTGTCCTCACTGTAACGTTTTAAAAAAAATGTATAAAAAACTGGAAGTAATGCCAAACTTGACGTAAGATTTATTTATGTCCGCTTTAACGTCAGTCGTTTTATTATCTTAGCTTTGTCACTAGACAGGCCTGTTGCCTTAGACATGTCACATTGCTCCTACAAATTTAGCTTATTAGTCAACATTGTCTTTGCTTAGTTTGATACAGGAGGTATTGCTTCAGTGAGTAATGAAGTGGATTAATGAGAATTAATTGAATACAATATTAAGGAGATGTGAACGAGAGTGCATTGATAGACAGTAAATATGTAGTGAAAGAAGGAGAACGATAAGGTTTATTTGCGGGTCATTATTATTACACTTCGACATAAATATAAACTGAATTAAATCAAAGCTAGGACAACAAGGTGGGAACGTTCTCGAGCAAATAGTAACGTGGCAGTAAGGTTTGTCTAAGATGATTTATCCTTAGCGGACCGTTGAGATAACATACATAGAAAATAAACATATACTTGAAAATATACAACAGCTTTCGTGGCTGTTGTGGGGGGGGGGGCATTGGGAGCATATGGAAAATACTTGGATTCAAGAGTAATCTAAGAGCAAGTTCACACAAACAAAGAAAGCACTGAAGTATTCTTGATAATATCAACATTTGTCTTAAACTGAGCTATACAGATCGCAAAGCTGCATTTTCTGCATTTACTTCACAATTACCGCATCAGCAAAAACCAGTATCTTCAAATCTGTGAGATAGTCTGAGTGGTGAGAGTGCTTCAATGGTCTGAGTGGTGAGAGTGCTTCAATGGTCTGAGTGCTTCAATGGTCTGAGTGGTGAGAGTGCTTCAATGGTCTGAGTGCTTCAATGGTCTGAGTGCTTCAATGGTCTGAGTGGTGAGAGTAGTTCAATGGTCTGAGTGGTGAGAGTGCTTCAATGGTCTGAGTGGTGAGAGTGCTTCAATGGTCTGAGTGGTGAGAGTGCTTCAATGGTCTGAGTGGTGAGAGTGCTTCAATGGTCTGAGTGGTGAGAGTGCTTCAATGGTCTGAGTGGTGAGAGTGTTTCAATCAATGGTCTGAGTGGTGAGAGTGTTTCAATGGTCTGAGTGGTGAGAGTAGTTCAATGGTCTGAGTGGTGAGAGTAGTTCAATGGTCTGAGTGGTGAGAGTGCTTCAATGGTCTGAGTGGTGAGAGTGCTTCAATGGTCTGAGTGGTGAGAGTGCTTCAATGGTCTGAGTGGTGAGAGTGCTTCAATGGTCGGAGTGGTGAGAGTGCTTCAATGGTCTGAGGGTGAGAGTGCTTCAATGGTCTGAGTGGTGAGAGTGCTTCAATGGTCTGAGTGGTGAGAGTGCTCCAATGGTCTGAGTGGTGAGAGTGCTTCAATGGTCTGAGTGGTGAGAGTAGTTCAATGGTCTGAGTGGTGAGAGTGTTTCAATAGTCTGAGTGGTGAGAGTGTTTCAATAGTCTGAGTAATGAGAGTAGTTGAATGGTCTGAGTGGTGAGAGTGCTTCAATGGTCTGAGTGGTGAGAGTGCTTAATGGTCTGAATGGTGAGAGTGCTTTAATAGTCTGAGTGGTGTGAGTGCTTCTATGGTCTGAGTGCTTCAATGGTCTGAGTGGTGAGAGTGCTTCAATGGTCTGAGTGGTGAGAGTGCTTCAATGGTCTGAGTGGTGAGAGTGCTTCAATGGTCTGAGTGGTGAGAGTGCTTCAATGGTCTGAGTGGTGAGAGTGTTTCAATGGTCTGAGTGGTGAGAGTGTTTCAATGGTCTGAGTGGTGAGAGTGCTTCAATGGTCTGAGTGGTGAGAGTGCTTCAATGGTCTGAGTGGTGAGAGTGCTTCAATGGTCTGAGTGGTGAGAGTGCTTTAATAGTCTGAGTGGTGTGAGTGCTTCAATGGTCTGAGTGGTGAGAGTGCTTCAATGGTCTGAGTGGTGAGAGTGCTTCAATGGTCTGAGTAGTGAGAGTGCTTCAATGGTCTGAGTGGTGAGAGTGCTTCAATGGTCTGAGTGGTGTGAGTGCTTCTATGGTCTGAGTGCTTCAATAGTCTGAGTGGTGAGAGTGCTTCAATGGTCTGAGTGGTGAGAGTGCTTCAATGGTCTGAGTGGTGAGAGTGTTTCAATGGTCTGAGTGGTGAGAGTGCTTCAATGGTCTGAGTGGTGAGAGTGCTTCAATGGTCTGAGTGGTGAGAGTGCTTCAATGGTCTGAGTGGTGAAGAGTGCTTCAATGGTCTGAGTGGTGAGAGTGCTTCAATGGTCTGAGTGGTGAGAGTGCTTCAATGGTCTGAGTATTGAGAGTGCTTCAATGGTCTGAGTGGTGAGAGTGCTTCAATTGTCTGAGTGGTGAGAGTGCTTCAATGGTCTGAGTGGTGAGAGTAGTTCAATAGTCTGAGTGGTGAGAGTGCTTCAATGGTCTGAGTGGTGAGAGTGCTTCAATGGTCGGAGTGGTGAGAGTGCTTCAATGGTCGGAGTGGTGAGAGTGCTTCAATGGTCGGAGTGGTGAGAGTGCTTCAATGGTCTGAGGGTGAGAGTGCTTCAATGGTCTGAGTGGTGAGAGTGCTTCAATGGTCTGAGTGGTGAGAGTGCTCCAATGGTCTGAGTGGTGAGAGTGCTTCAATGGTCTGAGTGGTGAGAGTGCTTCAATGGTCTGAGTGGTGAGAGTGCTTCAATGGTCTGAGTATTGAGAGTGCTTCAATGGTCTGAGTGGTGAGAGTGCTTCAATTGTCTGAGTGGTGAGAGTGCTTCAATGGTCTGAGTGGTGAGAGTAGTTCAATAGTCTGAGTGGTGAGAGTGCTTCAATGGTCTGAGTGGTGAGAGTGCTTCAATGGTCGGAGTGGTGAGAGTGCTTCAATGGTCGGAGTGGTGAGAGTGCTTCAATGGTCGGAGTGGTGAGAGTGCTTCAATGGTCTGAGGGTGAGAGTGCTTCAATGGTCTGAGTGGTGAGAGTGCTTCAATGGTCTGAGTGGTGAGAGTGCTCCAATGGTCTGAGTGGTGAGAGTGCTTCAATGGTCTGAGTGGTGAGAGTAGTTCAATGGTCTGAGTGGTGAGAGTGTTTCAATAGTCTGAGTGGTGAGAGTGTTTCAATAGTCTGAGTAATGAGAGTAGTTCAATGGTCTGAGTGGTGAGAGTGCTTCAATGGTCTGAGTGGTGAGAGTGCTTAATGGTCTGAGTGGTGAGAGTGCTTTAATAGTCTGAGTGGTGTGAGTGCTTCTATGGTCTGAGTGCTTCAATAGTCTGAGTGGTGAGAGTGCTTCAATGGTCTGAGTGGTGAGAGTGCTTCAATGGTCTGAGTGGTGAGAGTAATTCAATGGTCTGAGGGATGAGAGAGCTTCAATGGTCTGAGGGATGAGAGAGCTTCAATGGTCTGAGTGGTGAGAGTAATTCAATGGTCTGAGGGATGAGAGTGCTTCAATGGTCTGAGTGGTGAGAGTAATTCAATGGTCTGAGGGATGAGAGTGCTTCAATAGTCTGAGTGTTGAGAGTGCTTTTATGACCTAAGTAGTGAGAGTGCTTGAATTGAATCGTGAGAGTGTTTCAGTTGAGTGGTGACAGCGCTTCAATTAAGTCAGGAGAGTGCTTCAATGGAGTCGTGAGGTTGCTCGAACTGAGTCGCGTGAGTGCTTTAACAGTTATATTAGTGAGAGTGGGAGCCGCGATAGCTCAGTGGTTAGTCAACTGGACTACAAAGGACAAGAGTTAGGGTTCGATCCCAACAGACGGTTTTTGGGTTCACCCAGCCTTTAATTCCGGATAATACCGGATTTTTTTCTGGGAAAGTAAAGCGGCACGGGCGTAATACCAACCACATTATCCCAAAAATCATGTCGAAGGTCTGTAAAATTTATGGTTACTAACACCATATTCCCTATACGACACTTGGCGTAACGCGGGTACTTTACTTACTTTTTTAGTGAGAGTGCTTCAATTGAGTCGTGAGAGTACTTTAATGGTTATATTAGTGAGAGTTCTTCAATGACCTGAGTCGTGAGAATGCTTCAATGGCTGGCCTGAGTCGTGAGAATGCTTCAATGGCCTGAGTCGTGAGAATGCTTTCATAGTCAGAGTCGTGAGAATGCTTCAATGGCCTGAGCCGTGAGAATACTTTCATAGTCAGAGTCGTGAGAGTGCTTCAATGGCCTGAGTCGTGAGAATGCTTCAATGGCCTGAGCCGTGAGAATGCTTTCATAGTCAGAGTCGTGAGAGTGCTTCAATGGCCTGAGTCGTGAGAATGCTTTCATAGTCAGAGTCGTGAGAGTGCTTCAATGGCCTGAGTCGTGAGAATGCTTTCATAGTCAGAGTCGTGAGAGTGCTTCAATGGCCTGAGCCGTGAGAATGCTTTCATAGTCAGAGTCGTGAGAGTGCTTCAATGGCCTGAGTCGTGAGAATGCTTCAATGGCCTGAGCCGTGAGAATGCTTTCATAGTCAGAGTCGTGAGAGTGCTTCAATGGCCTGAGTCGTGAGAATGCTTTCATAGCCAGAGTCGTGAGAGTGCTTCAATGGCCTGAGTCGTGAGAATGCTTCCATAGTCAGAGTCGTGAGAGTGCTTCAATGGCCTGAGTCGTGAGAATGCTTTCATAGCCAGAGTCGTGAGAGTGCTTCAATGGCCTGAGTCGTGAGAATGCTTCCATAGTCAGAGTCGTGAGAGTGCTTTAATGACCTGAGTCATGAGAATGTTTTCAGTTCTCTCCACATGCGTCTCTAATGAAAGTGTTCAATTACTTTAGAAACTCTCACATTTGACCTACCATGTTCGGATTTTCCCAAGTTCATGAACTTTCCCAGTGCCAATGATTGTTGTTGCCGTATTTGAAAAATAAACACAATTTAGACCACAGAGTTGAGATTATTTTGAATGAATGTGAGGCGTTTTGGATGAGTTGGCATGTCTCTGAATAATCGAGAAATTGTTTGTATGAATAGAAGCGCGTCTTGATGGATGAGAGCTATTTTGGACGAATGGAAGCGCCTTTTAATGAATGAGAACTAACTTGAATGAATGGAAGCGAGTTTTGATGAATGAGAGCTCATTTGCATGAATGGAAGCGTGTTGTGATGAATGAGCACTAAATTGGTTGAATAGAAGCGTGTTTTGATGAATGAGCGCTAAATTGGTTGAATAGAAGCGTGTTTTGATGAATGAGAGCTCATTTGGATGAATAGAAGCGTGTTTTGATGAATGAGCGCTAAATTTGTTGAATAGAAGCCTGTTTTGATGAATGAGCACTAACTTGAATGAATGGAAGCGCCTTTTGATGAATTAGAGCTAGTTTGTATGAATAGAAGCGCGCCTTGATGAATTAGAGCAAACTTGGTTGATTAGAAGCGTGTTTTGATGAATGAGCACTAAATTGGTTGGATAGAAGCGTGATTTGATGAATTAGAGCTAACTTGGTTGATTAGAAGCGTGTTTTGAAGAATGAGCGCTAAATTGGTTGAATAGAAGCGTGTTTTGATGAATCAGCGCTAAATTGGTTGAACAGAAGCGTGTTTTGATGAATCAGCGCTAAATTGGTTGAACAGAAGCGTGTTTTGATGAATCAGCACCAGCTTCAATGAATAGAAGCGCGTTTTGATGAATGAGAACTAGCTTTGATGAATGGAAGCGTGTTTTGAAAAATGAGAACTAGCTTTGATGAATAGAAGCGTGTTTTGATGAATGAGTACTAGCTTTGATGAATGGAAGCGTGTTTTGAAAAATGAGAACTAGCTTTGATGAATAGAAGCGTGTTTTGATGAATAAGAACTAGCTTTGATGAATGGAAGCGTGTTTTGATGAATGAGAACTAGCTTTGATGAATAGAAGCGCGTTTTGATGAATGAGAACTAGCTTTGATGAATAGAAGCGCGTTTTGATGAATGAGAACTAGCTTTGATGAATGGAAGCGTGTTTTGAAAAATGAGAACTAGCTTTGATGAATAGAAGCGTGTTTTGATGAATGAGAACTAGCTTTGATGAATGGAAGCGTGTTTTGATGAATGAGAACTAGCTTTGATGAATAGAAGCGTGTTTTGATGAATGAGAACGAGCTTTGATGAATGGAAGCGTGTTTTGATGAACAACAGCTTGTTTTGATTAATTAAAAGTGCTTAAATGAAAGTGCATTTGATTTGAAGCTGGAAAGCAAATGTGAACACAGCAAATGATTGTACGTATGTGTGAGATCATGTTTAGTTTAAAGTGAGATTGTTTCGGTGAATGCACGGTTGGATAATGACGGGTTTGCTTGAATAAGTGCATTTTGTTGGATGAATGCGGGATAGTTTTGCATTGTCTCTTCTTGTTCTTGCATTCCTAATTTGTCTTTCAGCGTCGAGGGGAGATATTATTTGAAGACTTTTGCTCTTGTGTTCGTCTCTGCTCTTGTTATATTTTCATATATATATATATATATATATATATATTTCCTAGTGTTTCTAATATTCAGTCAATCCATCTTTTTCGTAGTTGGCCCTTGGGTCTGGTATTTTCATATCGTTTATCGAAAGATCGTTGTGTTGTGTGTTGATCACTCCGCCTTTTCACGTGGCCAAATCATTTATCTGTTGTTGCTTTATATAACCTATGGCGGGGGTCTATTCATAGCTTTTTCCTCAGTTCTTCAATTCTGATCTTATCTCTCAGACTGTTTCCTATCATTCGTCTAACACATTTCATCTCTGTAGATATTATTTTTGCTTATTGTTCTTGCATCTAGGGTCCAGGACTGGCATTGGTAGCACAACGTTGGTATGAAGATTGTATTGTAGAGTGATAGTGTTGTCTCTAGTGTTATTTCCTTGTTGGACAATAGTGGCGATAGCTGTCCTATGATTTAACAAGCTTTGTTGCGTCTTGAGTCTATTTCTGCTATTTGTGAATTGTCGTTTGTTACTAGACTTCCTATGCATTTAATGTCCTCTACATGTTATAGTAGCTCAGTGGTTAGTGAACTGGACTACCACGGACAAGGGGTAGGGTTCGATCCCAACCGACGGCTTCCGTGTTCACCCAGCCTTAAATGGGTACCGGATTTTTTTCTGGGAAAGTAAAGCAGCACGGGCGTAATACTGACCACATTACCCCAAAAATCATGTGCTGAAGGTCTGTAAAATATAGGGTCACTAACACCATATTTCCCTATACGTCACTTGGCGTGACGGGGGTACTTTACTTTTTTACTTTACATGTTATAGTTGTCTGCCGTATATAGTTATGTTGATGTTCTGCTCCACTTTTGCGACATTCAATAACATTTATTCAATAGACTTTTGTTTTGTTGGTGTTGATCTTCATGTTGTATTTTGTTCCTGTGTTGTTAAGTCTAAGTGTTCTTGTAGGTCTTCTATTTGTCCATTTATTAGTTCCTGATCATCTATCTGTAAATAGAAACTTGTAGATGGAATAAATAGTAAATAGAAACTTGTAGATGGAATAAATTGTAAATAGAAACGTGTAGATGGAATAAATAGTAAATAGAAACTTGTAGATGGAATAAATAGTAAATAGAAACTTGTAGATTGAATAAATTGTAAATAGAAACGTGTAGATGGAATAAATAGTAAATAGAAACTTGTAGATGGAATAAATTGTAAATAGAAACTTGTAGATGGAATAAACAGTAAATATAATCTTGTAGATGGAATAAACAGTAAATAGAAACTTGTAGATGGAATAAATTGTAAATATAATCTTGTAGATGGAATAAACAGTAAATAGAATCTTGTAGATGGAATAAACAGTAAATAGAATCTTATAGATGGAATAAACAGTAAATAGAAACTTGTAGATGGAATAAATTGTAAATATAATCGTGTAGATGGAATAAACAGTAAATAGAATCTTGTAGATGGAATAAACAGTAAATAGAAACTTGTAGATGGAATAAATTGTAAATATAATCGTGTAGATGGAATAAACAGTAAATAGAATCTTGTAGATGGAATAAATAGTAAATAGAAACTTGTAGATGGAATAAATTGTAAATAGAAACTTGTAGATGGAATAAATTGTAAATATAATTTTGTAGATGGAATAAATAGTAAATAGAAACTTGTAGATGGAATAAATTGTAAATATAATTTTGTAGATGGAATAAACAGTAAATAGAATCTTCTTTGATGGGTTTGCTAACTTGTCTATATAGTCCATGTATGTAATATGCAGTGGGGGGTAAAATTGATCTAACTTCGAAGTGGTCTGTGTAGCCTGCTGCTGTTCTGACTTTGCAGCTGCTGCTGATGTAGAGACGTTTAATTAGGCTGTAGATGTTGGCTTACACCTTATGTTCTTAGTATATCCCACAGTTGTTCTCTGTTTACTCGGTCGAATCTTTTTTTCCTTCTCAATGAAAGCTATGTACATATTTTGATTGTGTTCTGTCAACTTTTCTGCAAGTTGTTTTAAGGTGAATAGAGGTTGCACATCATCTGTTTTTTTTTTCGGAACCCCATTTGAGAATCGCTTAACTGTAGTTCTGTTATTGGTCTCAGCCTTTTTTCTATATTTTTGTTTGACTTTCCTACATGGCTGAGAAGCAATATACTTTGTTTCTATCTATTGTCCTTTCGAGCCGAAGACGGCACATAGGGCAGAACCACAATCTCAAAAACAGAAACCTTGCATGCCAAATTGGCACGTATTGCAGAGATCACTGCTTCTAAAATATATGGCAAGTTAATAAAGTTATACTTTGTTTGAGCTTGATATCATGGCAAGTGAATGTTTTTGGATGAAGGAAGGCTTTTTGCCTTTATTCTAATTTGATATAATGACAAGTGAATGTTGTTGGATGAATTAGGGCTTTTTGTCTTTGTTCTAATTTGTTATAATGACAAGTGAATATTGTTGGATGAATGAAGGCTTTTTGTCTTTGTTCTAATTTGATATAATAAGTGAATTTTGGATGAATGAGGGCTATCTGGCTTTATTATAATTTCATATAATGACAAGTGAATGTTGTTGGATGAATGAGGGCTTTTTGGCATTGTTCTAATTTACTATAATGACAAGTGAATGTTGTTGGATGAATGAGGGCTATCTGGCATTATTATAATTTGATATAATGACAAGTGAATGTTGTTGGTTGAATGAGGGCTTTTTGGCATTGTTCTAATTTACTATAATGACAAGTGAATGTTGTTGGATGAATGAGGGTTTTTTAGCTTTGTTCTAATTTGCTATAATGAGAGAAATAATGTTCCTGTGACATCTTGTACAATGAATAACATCATCATCAACCTACATGGTTTTGCTGAAAGCTGCTGTCATTACAGCCTGTCTGTAATAATCATCAAGTACCAGGCCTGCTGGTGTAGGTGATCATGTCTCTCCACAACTTTCGATCTCGACAGTTATTTATCATTTCTGTTGTTGACCTTCTGCCAAGCCATTCTCTTAAGCGGTATCTGGTATCTTTTCTCTTTGTTTCCCTCTGTCTCTTCGTCCCACAATTTTTCCAGTTGTTACAATACATTCCAGCTGTTCCCTTCTCATTACATGGCCAAAAAATGATGATTGTTTCTTCCTAATATTGGAAATTAGCTCTCTTTTTGCTCTGGCCTCTTTCAGAACGTTTTCATCACTCTTCTTAGCTGTCCATGGCATTCTCAACATTCTTCTGTAAAACCACATTTCTACAGACTCCAGTGATTTCTGTATGTAATAATATCTATAAAAAAGATGTCCAATTTCCCTTGTTGTCGCTTTCATGGTCCTTTTGATGTCTTGAAACCACCTTCTTCTTGGTCTACCTGTCTCTTCTTCCTGAAACCTTGCCTTCCACTCTTGTTCTTCCAAGCCCACTGTCTCTGTTAATGTAACCGTGATATTTGAATTCCCACTCCACTCTTGTTCTTCCAAGCCCACTGTATCTGTTAATGTAACCGTGATATTTGAATTCCCACTCCACTCTTGTTCTTCCAAGCCCACTGTCTCTGTTAATGTAATCGTGATATTTGAATTCCCACTCCACTCTTGTTCTTCCAAGCCCACTGTATCTGTTAATGTAATCGTGATATTTGAATTCCCACTCCACTCTTGTTCTTCCAAGCCCACTGTCTCTGTTAATGTAATCGTGATATTTGAATTCCCACTCCACTCTTGTTCTTCCAAGCCCACTGTATCTGTTAATGTAATTGTGATATTTGAATTCCCACTCCACTCTTGTTCTTCCAAGCCCACTGTATCTGTTAATGTAATCGTGATATTTGAATTCCCACTCCACTCTTGTTCTTCCAAGCCCACTGTCTCTGTTAATGTAATCGTGATATTTGAATTCCCACTCCACTCTTGTTCTTCCGCCCACTGTATCTGTTAATGTAACCGTGATATTTGAATTCCCACTCCACTCTTGTTCTTCCGCCCACTGTATCTGTTAATGTAATCGTGATATTTGAATTCCCACTCCACTCTTGTTCTTCCAAGCCCACTGTCTCTGTTAATGTAATCTGATATTTGAATTCCCACTCCACTCTTGTTCTTCCGCCCACTGTATCTGTTAATGTAATCGTGATATTTGAATTCCCACTCCACTCTTGTTCTTCCAAGCCCACTGTATCTGTTAATGTAATCTGATATTTGAATTCCCACTCCACTCTTGTTCTTCCGCCCACTGTATCTGTTAATGTAATCGTGATATTTGAATTCCCACTCCACTCTTGTTCTTCCGCCCACTGTATCTGTTAATGTAATCTGATATTTGAATTCCCACTCCACTCTTGTTCTTCCAAGCCCACTGTATCTGTTAATGTAATCGTGATATTTGAATTCCCACTCCACTCTTGTTCTTCCAAGCCCACTGTATCTGTTAATGTAATCTGATATTTGAATTCCCACTCCACTTTTGTTCTTCCGCCCACTGTATCTGTTAATGTAATCGTGATATTTGAATTCCCACTCCACTCTTGTTCTTCCAAACCCACTGTATCTGTTAATGTAATCTGATATTTGAATTCCCACTCCACTCTTGTTCTTCCAAGCCCACTGTCTCTGTTAATGTAACCGTGATATTTAATTCCCACTCCACTCTTGTTCTTCCAAGCCCACTGTATCTGTTAATGTAATCGTGATATTTGAATTCCCACTCCACTCTTGTTCTTCCAAGCCCACTGTCTCTGTTAATGTAACCGTGATATTTAATTCCCACTCCACTCTTGTTCTTCCAAGCCCACTGTATCTGTTAATGTAATCGTGATATTTGAATTCCCACTCCACACTTGTTCTTCCAAGCCCACTGTATCTGTTAATGTAATCTGATATTTGAATTCCCACTCCACTCTTGTTCTTCCGCCCACTGTATCTGTTAATGTAATCGTGATATTTGAATTCCCACTTGAAGATATTGTTTTAGAGTTCGTTTCTCCTCAAGGTTCATGTATTAATTTGTAACTTCTCATATTTATTTTGTTTTATTATCATGAATATTCTATTTTTCTTTGCTTCGAATGAACCAATTTTCTTCATTTTGGTTGACGAGATTGCCCATAACCCGATACCATAAGCTGATATCAGGAAAGGTAAATGTTCTCCTTTTAAAACCATGCTCATATTGAGCCATCACCATTGTGAGTCATTTAAAATCAATCAAAGTAAACATCCAACAAACGATCAGTCAGTTCCTTCTGTTAACACGTAAGAAACCTAATGTAGTGATCGCCATCGCATGTCCTATAAAATAATTACTAAATCCCGCCAAAATGAAGCCATTTTCGTTAAATTAGATGTCAATCATTCTTATCTGTGTTGCTATTGGTCTCCTCCAACTTTCCTTTCCTACTCGGGTTCAATAAATGCTGTTGATAAATGTAGATGTTAACCAACGACTGTCACACACGACAGCAATCGGAGAGATAAACATCAATATTGTGTTCACATATTTCTAATGGTTTACCTACGTTATCTTCGTTACTGTGGCAAGCATTAACGCAGGTAGCTTTTTATAAATATTTGACCGTAGTGCGATTGTTTTCTCATGATTTAAGAACAAACATATGGTTTATGCTAATTTCATTTTAATGAACATCTACAACATTGTTTATAAATATATGTTATTAAAAAATCTTGTGAAGAGATGTTATCACCTACACCATCAAGCATAGCAGATAATGATGATTTTAAATAATTATAAGCCTTCTCTCATGACAGCCAGACCATTCATTTTATTATTTTTTTTTCCTTTTTATAACCGTTTTCATGTTGTTTTTTTTAAATAATGAATTATTCTAATTTAAGCATGGGACATATACAATTAACTGCGATTACACGCATAGATAATCATCATCATCATGTACCATACCGGTTGGCATAGGCGATCATGTCCTTCCACAATCTTTTATCTACAGTGCATCGTATCAGTTCTTTTGTTGACTTGTATATGCCATGACACTAAGCTATCTAGTATCGTCTCTCTTTATCGTCCGTAATCTCTCTTTCCCTGTATTTTGTCAGTTATAACCAAGTTTTCCAACTTTTCTCTTCTCATGATGTGCTCGAAAAATGATGATTGTTTCTTTCTGATGTTTTTTTATTAGTTCCCTTTTTGTGTTGACCTCTTTTGAGAATTTCCTCATTGGTCTTTTCAGCTGTCCAGGAAACTTTCAACATTCTTCTGAGAAATCCCATCTCTAGCGGCCTCTTATTGAGCTTTGATATACGTTGAGATAATTTACCTTGTTCAAATTGTCTTTATTTTAAAATGCTTTTACCATTCTTCTTTCACATATCTCTCATATTTCATTCTCTTTTTGCAATGAAATTAGTCAAATTCGAGATCAGAAGGGAAGAGACAATTTGAAGTGTACAGCCAATGACAAACTTGATAGCAACAGCCTGGTTCCTGGCTGTGTGGCTGATATGTCCAGGTTTATCACAGAAACAAGGTAAGATGATCTCGTCCACTTTATGTTTTCATAATTGTGGGGTGTCTGAATGATTTCGGCTGGTACTATATTGGGAACATGAATGATTGTGGCTGATATTACATGTGGGAACCTGAAAGATTGTAGCTTATGTTATATTTGGGAACCTGAATGATTGTGGCTGGTATTATATTTGGGAACCTGAATGATTGTGGCTGGTATTATATTTGGGAACCTGAATGATTGTGGCTGGTATTATATTTGGGAACCTGAATCATTGTGGCTGATATTAAATTTGGGAACCTGAAAGATTTTGGCTGATATTATATTTGGGAACATGAATCATTGTGGCTGATATTATATTTGGGAACATATCATTGTGGCTGATATTATATTTGGGAACATGAATCATTGTGGCTGATATTATATTTGGGAACCTGAAAGATTGTAGCGGATATTTTATTTGGGAACCTGAAAGATTGTGGCTGGTATTATATTTGGGAACGGGGGACTGATTGGTCTCGAGGCAAGACGCCGACTTCGAGACAGATAGGTTGTAGGTTCAAATCCCGGTTACACATTTTTATTTATGATTTCTCTCTGCGACAACCACCCCTGGTCTCAGAAGGGATCTCCTGCTTGAAACGTCAATTACTCATCGACGGAAAAAATATGTGTACCTCCAAAATCGGAGTTATCTGTCTGTGCGGCGAGGTCTGTGCACACGGGTGCCAGGGAAGAATGGAATAACACGCAAAATTCAGTTCCTAGTCTCTAGGGACTTCGTCAGAGGTAAAAGCTGGCGTACGAAAAAAAAAATATATGTATATGTGACATGTATATGTATATGTATATATATATATATATATATATATAAAGCCAGGCATCCAGGTACTAAAAGTTATATAAGGGAGGATTCAGAAAAAAAATTAGTACTATAATTAGATGAGCAGCATTTTGGATTCAGAAAAAAAAAACAGTGGAACAAAAGAAGCCATATTCAGCATGAGGACATTGATTGAAAAGTACATAGAAGTAAACAAACCAATATATGCCTGCTTCATAGGCTACACCAAAGCATTTGATAGAATACACCATAATCAACTTATAGACTGCCTAAAATATATAAATCTGGACGACACAGACATACGACTGATATGTAATTTGTACTGGGAGCAAACAGCAATAATAAAATATAACAAGGAGAACTCAACACCCATTGATATAAAAAGAGGAGTAAGACAGGGATGCATCCTATCACTAAGCTTGTTCAATCTATACACTGAGCAAATCTTTAAAAAGATCTCAGAGATGCCAGGCCTAAACATTAATGGAAAGATAATCAATAACCTAAGATATGACGATGATACTGTACTACTAGCAGAAAATCCTAAAAATCTACAATAATTATTTTAATGAAATAAACATGATAAACAAAAAATATGGACTAGATATGCATATCAAAAAAGACTAAAACTATGATCATAAACAAAGAAAATTCTCAAGACCTACAATTAAATATCACAGTTGAGGGAATACATCTGGAGACAGTCCAGAGCTACAACTACCTGGGACATACTATAACCAGTGATGGAAAATGTACAACTGAAATAAACAAAAGAATAGGTATGGCAAAATGTAATTTTAATGTCATGAAGAACATACTAACATCAAAACAAATAACACCAGGGCTAAAACTAAGAATAGCAAAATGTTACATCTTCTCAATATTCCTGTATGGTGCAGAAACATGGACATTAGACAAGAAAACAGAACATAAAACTGAAGCCTTTGAGATGTGGATTTATAGAAGAATATGTAGAATTGGATGGAAAGAAAAGAAAACAAACGATGAAGTTTTAAAACAACTAAAAATAAAAAGAGAACTACTAAATACAATTAGGACAAGACAAATGAAATTTTTGGGGCATGTTAAAAGACACAACACCCTAATAAAAGTAATATTGGAAGGGAAAATACAAGGTAACAGAGGCAGAGGCAGACCAAGACTAACATGGACGAGTAACATCAAAAGATGGACAAGTCAACCTATGACAGTCTGCACCATCAAAGCAAGAGACAGAGTGGAATGGCGCTCCATGGTAGCCAACCTTCGATGCGGAGACGGCACTCAATGATTTTATTCATATATATATATATATAGGAATCTGAATGATTGTGGCTGTTTTTATATTTGGGAACATGAATGATTGTGGCTGGTATTATATTTGGGGAACATGAATGATTGTGGCTGGTATTATATTTGGGGAACATGATTGATTGTGGCTGGTGTTATATTTGGGAACATGAATGATTGTAACTTATGTTTTATGATCTCACAACACGCTTTACACATTTTGAGAGAGACTTATTTTACCATTCGGTTATAAACGTTTTGACTTTGAGAAATATAATTATCATCAAGTACCTTGCCTTCTGGCGTGGGTGATCATGTCTCTCCACCGCTTTCGATCTCGACAGTCAATTTTTAATTCCTGGTGTTGACCTTCTGTCATGTCATTCTTCTAAGCTGTCTGGTATCTTTTCTCTTTGATTCCTTCTATCTCGTCGTCCCTCAATTTTTCCTGTTGTCACAATATATTTCAGCTGTTTCTTTCTCATTACATAGTCACAAAATGATGATTGTTTCTTCATAATATTGGAAATTAGCGCTCTTTTTGCTTTGGCCTCTTTCAGAACGTTTTAATTATCATTCGTAGCTGTCCATGGTATTCTCAACATCCTGTAAAGCCACATTTCTACAGCCTCCAGTTATTTTCTTGTCTATTGTCCACGATTCAAATCCCTATGTTAAGACTGACTCTACATACTATTTAAGAACTCTTTTTCTAATTTATTTTGCCAAAAATCAATAGCATAGTATCTTTCTCAGTTTTTTGACAAGCTGCTTTTGCCTGAGCCTTACTGCATCTCATATCTGTTGCACATCTACTACCTGAGGTTAACATTGTTCCCATTTATTTAAATTTATTTACCTGTTTTAATATTTGTTCTACTTGTCTTTATTGTTGAGATAATTAGCTAGAGTGTAACAGAAGCATTATGTGTTCGAGAAATATAACTAGAGTGTAACAGAGACATTTATATTGTGAGTAACATAGCAAGAATGCAGCAGAGACAAATAACTGTATGAGTGTTAACTATAGCACAAATATAGCAGAGTGTGAGTGAGAGATATAGCATAATTGTTGCAAAGAAAATGTGTGTGAGAGATATAGGATATAGCACGAGTATTGCAGTCACAAATTTATATGCGAGAGATATAGCACAATTGTAGAAAAGAAAATGTGTGTGTGTGAGATATTGCACGAGTATAGCAGACACAATTTGTGTGTGAGAGATATAGCATAATTGTAGCAAAGAAAATGTGTGTGTGTGAGATATAGCACGAGTATAGCAGACACAATTTGTGTGTGTGATGAATAGTAAATGTTGGACGCATCAATGCCATGACAGGTGGTAACTGTATAAGTGTTAAGTATAGCACAAATATAGCAGAGACAATGTGTGAGAGAGATATAGCACGAGTATAGCAGTCACAGATTTGTGTGTGAGAGATATAGCACAATTGTAGCAAAGTGGTAACAACACAAGAAACACTGGTCAGGCTCACAGTAATGTGTGTTTCCCACCTGAGGGCCAGCCGAGTACACACGGAAATGTCACTGTCAAACAAGGCACTGGTACCAGTGTCTGACCTATCAAGATATTGCGGACACCGCTTAAAAAAAACAAGCAAACATGCGAACTCAAAAGAAGTAGGAAAAATGAAAATATATAATGCCCTTTTGAGTCGGAGGCGGCAACTAAAACATAAATTATAGACTCTATATGTTTGACACTCTTTACTATTTAGTGTTAGACTTTGCAAAGGACCCGCATTGTATAACTCGCCACGTCACATTTCTAGGCGAGCTTATCAACCTCAGCAACGTAACTGATGTCTACTGCTGTCGCTTCCGCCTCAGTGCTGTTTTTATTGTTACTTTAGGTCGACCTGTTTCTATAAACACTTTGGTTCAATTTAGCAAATTATTTCAGAGGAAGAGGTATGTTTACAGCACTCGGAAAAAATGACAAATAATCAACAACAGAAAAAAAACGAAGAACAATATATGGTCCTAAGCAGGAGCGAACCCGTACTCCTTGGCACAGCGCCTTGCCACGAAAAGTCAAACGCTAGAGAACACTGCCAACTCGTCGAACTATAACAAAATATTAGCCATCATTGGCGATGTCTTTCCAGCAGGTGTTCAACTGGGATTTTGACAACGGGGGAATAAATTGTGTATCTGTATTTTTCCTATTAAGACACGTATCTCCCGGGTAGGGTAGGGCTGAATACTTGCGTTGCAGACAAACATTTAGGACGAAACAGCATGAACAGTAGTTTCCAGTGGTTCAATTTAGGAAGGGCTTGATTAGCGATTCGCTTGTTTTGGCTTCTAATTGTACCAGCACTGAGATAACATAAATTATATAATGGAAGATAAAGAAATAGCATGCGTCGGATAGTTTAGTCGGTACTCAATTCTCAACATATTATAACAAGAACATAAGAATAACAGTAGATAGTACTAGTAGTTAGTTAAGGAGTTGTAGGCAAGGGACATTTCTTAGCTCTTACTGGAAAAAGTGTGAGGATGGAGGTAGATGTAACAGAATTGTAAGAATTATAATTCAGACAGATGGAGGTAGATGTAACAGAATTGTAAGAATTATAATTCAGACAGATGGAGGTAGATGTAACAGAATTGTAAGAATTATAATTCAGACAGATGGAGGTAGATGTAACAGAATTGTAAGAATTATAATTCAGACAGATGGAGGTAGATGTAACAGAATTGTAAGAATTATAATTCAGACAGATGGAGGTAGATGTAACAGAATTGTCAGAATTATAATTCAGACAGATGGAGGTAGATGTAACAGAATTGTAATAGTTATAATTCAGACAGATGGAGGTAGATGTAACAGAATTGTAAGAATTATAATTCAGACAGATGGAGGTAGATGTAACAGAATTGTAAGGATTATAATTCAGACAGACGGAGGTAGATGTAACAGAATTGTAAGAATTATAATTCAGACAGATGACAAGTTGCGAGTTTTGAGAGAGTGGAATTTTCCGGCTTGGTTGGAAACGGTGGGAATGGTCACATGACTTGACCGGTCAACATGGTCAGAAATTAGGTTGACAAACAAACTGAGGGCAGGTCAAGTTGACTACGGGGATAAGAGTCATGGTGGCGTTGATTTGGAATAAGTTAGTAAGGTCAACGAAGGGTTAAGATCTCGCCTTGTTTTAACAATTTTGACACAAAGTTCGTATATAATTTTAACTCGAGACAAATTGTTGGTTGCGAGATAACTCCACGAATGCTGCGCAAATAAATTATGCAAATGAGACATGTATTTAGCCTGATACACAAGAAGATTTTATAGTTAACTTAGATCAGAAACAAAATCAGAAATGTAAACTAGACACGATCAGAGATGATAGTAGTCAGGAAGAAAAGAGCAGTTAGTAGAAAGAATTGCAGTTACTTAGGATCATGTAGTTGTGAAGTGTTTACAAGTATATTCAGAGGTTGTTGTCCATAGGCAATAGTAAGTAGTATAACGCAAGACAGTCTGAGAATCAAAGTTAGAATTATAGAAATCACAGAAAATAAGCATTAAGGGATGGCTCCATAACCAACGGTGTTAACCTCATGAGTGCACCAAATAAAGAACGTCATTGATCTTATAATGTTAAGTACTACCATTAATTATCACGTGTCAAGAGAATGTTTCAATAAACTTGGATGAACGTGAATTGTATAATCTGTGAGTGATGACTAAGTTGTACCGTGACCTATGTGAACTCTGATATAAACAAGTAGCCTATGTTTTTTAGTATGTGACTATAACATTAATCACTTAGCGAATATATCACCACTTTACTTTCTTGATTATAGATGCGATTGTTAGAGAACGGACAATATAGTTATGTTTATTCGTAGGCACCGGTTTCACTGGAAACGAATATAAATCGATAATTGCTCAGCCGCTAGTGTCAGGGAAAACAACAGAATTAACATATCGATATCCAAACAAAGAAAGACAGTTGCTGTCTTCATCGTAGCAAACACAGCACACATCAAAAGAAGGTGTATTTTACCACCGACAATGAAGGCACCTGAACTGTCCTTCGTCATATGATATCATCATTCATCGTAAGCAACTTGAATATAGAAACACCATCCGGATGAAACATGCAACTCACGGTGTGCATAGATCACTACTCAGTCGCTCCGGCAGCAAGCCGGATTTGGAATATGAGGAAACTGCAACAAGGAACACTTTTCAGACAGTGCTTCAACGGTTCCCTGTCGCCTATCCGCCGTAATGACCGGAAGTCCTCGAAGGATAATAATTGTGCAGAAAGTATACTTTATGCAATTCAATGGAGAGATATTAGACCCAGATAGTGGTGACAGAAACTGATATGTAAATAACAGGTCTGGGTTTCTAGGTTTGAAAAAAAAAAGAAATAAAAACAGTTGAAAGATGCCACTGTTTAGGGAAATATGGTAATGGGAAATCTCAAGCAGAGTTACACATACAGTTAGGATATAGAGAGTAGGATATTATAGCAACCAGGAAGAAGAGGAGAGATCCTTAAATGGAACAGAAAAATAGACTAAACAGGCGCCCAAAATGTTTGTATCGGACTCCAAGACGATGGTATCATTGTTAGATTGCCAGTGAGGATACAAAAAGAAAAGCATTAGAGCTGCGGCAGCAAGAGTCAAAATGTTGTACATAGCTGCATTCCGGATCTTCTTCTGCATTCCTTCTTCATTTGCTTTTGAGCAAAGAGGAAAGATTCCGTTTGTATCTTTTGCTCTTCTGTTGGCTTCTCTTGCCGTTATGTTTAATAAATAAATTAAAAAAAAACTATCTTTATGACACATAGTACCATTGATGGTGTATGTCGGGGGAAAGGGGGGGGGGGGGGGGGCTCACAATAGAGCTAGAGTAATAAAGGCCGCTTGGTCAAAGCAGTCGCCACAACGTGTGAGACTCAGGATTTATATCTCACCCCCTTTAGAAAAAATCCTTTCTGTCTACCGCGGGTTCCGAACACCGTACACTGGCTTTTCAGCCAACGAAACAATGCTTTAAGCCATGCGCACCACATGTGCATTTTATGTTTGCTAACATTTCTATAGTTTGTTTCAGATTGTTTGCCTCCCTAATTCCAGTAATATCTCGAAAACCGTCTGATAGAATACCATGATTTTTTGCATGCGACCTTAGATTTTCAATGACGTAACGAATTTATAATTTAAATTATCGTATGTGTTACCGTTTCCTCAAAGCGGCAACTTCCTTTGATCTCCTTCATATTTGTATTTATTTTGACACAAAAAACAGAATGTACGGTAAATGAAGATCTTTTACACTTTTTAGAGGAAAAGGCGTAACTTTTATTTTTATATAAGGGACATTATTACTTTATAATAAGAGAGTAAGTAAGTAAGTGTTCCTGTCATGCCTGAAGGTGTATAGGGGAATAAACCGCCACAATTGCACTTTTTCACAACATGCTACCCATTTGGATTGGGCTCTTTTAATTATACAACTAATATTGAATCAAATCAAAATAGGCCGAACATTCACCGAATAGAAATTATTTATTTTAAGAACACAGAATACATCGTCAACTCACTAAAAAAACAGTTCCTGAAGTGGTCCGTATCCAGAGTTTCCAACTCCAACAAAGTCACTTCAGTAAGTTCAAACAAATGAGTTTTATTCAGAATCTGCCGAATCTAATAGACGTATTACCATTTTTGGTTGAATAACCCACAGACCATCGTTTCTCCAATACTTATCTTCCTCAACCATAACATGGTCTTCACAACTAGCCCAATAATCTTTGTCTATGTTTGAAATAGCAACATTGGTAAGCTCTTTAACATCAGATAATTTGAAAGTTTTATTTTCGGATGCTACTTGCCCTTTGATCTTTGCCCAAACTAATTCAATAGGATTTAGGTGTGAGTGATATGGAGGCAGCCTCAAACATCTATGACCATGTTCTTCAATTAATTTATCTATTTGAAATATCTTTGGCCGTTGTATCTGTTTTACAAGTGAAAGTAATTCAGGCTTGAGATACATATCGTTAAATGGTATTTGTTCCCTTGTCAGCCATGTCTTTATTTCAGCTTTAGTGCTTGATGATGTTGGAACTTTATCTTCTTGTGCCACTTTGTTATGGTAAGATGCATTATCCATGATCAAACAAGATGGTCGATCTAATAAAGGCAAAAGAGTGTCTTTAATCCAATCTCTGAACATATGACTGTTCATCTCTGAATGATAATCCTGGTTATCAGTTGACTTTGCAATAAAAACAAGTTCAGCATTCTCCACCAGGCCATTATTTTTGCTCCCAGCATGTGCCACTATAAGGCGCTTTCCTTTGCTGCTAGGTACATACCTTTTAATAGTCCCATCTAATGACTGCCATTCTTTTTCATTTGTGTGGTGGGCATTAATCCATGTTTCGTCCAAGTACACAATATCATAATCTTCATTACGCATTTGTCTAACTTCACGTAAATATTTGCTTCTTGCAGCTACTAAATGAGGTTTCTCGCAAATGATGTTTCTTCCACAAGAATATTTTCTAAAAGTGAAGCCTAAACTCCGCACACTTCTCCATAGTGTAGTTTTTGATACATCAATACTGGTGTTCTTTTTAAGCCAAATCTTAAGTTTCCTTATGGTAACTTCTTCCCCTAAGTCAAACATTTTACAAATCTCTCTGCGGACAAGTTCTCTGTCAAAACTGTCTAACAAATGTTTTCTTCCTCGACTTCTTTCTTTCCTTGAACATTCACATTGAACATTTTTCACTGATCTATGAAACGACCGTTTACTTAAACCTAACACGTGCATCGTTCTCTTTTCAGGATTTGATATGCTGTGATATAGACTCCCTCGTTTTGCCTCTCTACAAAAATATAAATATAATTTCTTTGTAATATTTTGTTCAGTAACAAATTTCAACTTTAAACTCATTGTTAAGGGCACAACTCACAAAACACGCCTATGTAAATAATTTGATTTTGTATTTTTGGTGACGTTATACTAATGACGTGATACAAAAAGTTGACAATTTTAATCCAGTAAGTGCAAAACCAGAATTGCGCACCGAATATAAGAGAAATTTGCTACACATATGTGCAAATATTGACAAAAATCTGACATTTGCAATTCAATAGTGTAAACCGGTGCCTTTACCCACCAACATATAAAGGAAATTCCCAAATGAAGATGTTTAAATCATTCTTGAAGTGATATGGAAGGGGTAAATACTCTTAAATTTTGATTCAAATGTGCCCAAGTTTAATCATACTTTTATCCTCCTGGTAAGCAAGCGCACAAGAAAAACCAGCAGTTTGTTTGCAATGAATTTATTTTTTCTATTACGTTATGAGATTCAGTAGGTTACATGCAAAATATCAGCACTGTAGCACAAATGGTTGCTGAGCTGTGGTTTTTTGAAGTGAGGCAAAAAATCTGAAGCGAACTATAATATTACATCAAGCCATCCTTTTCATAAACAAAGGCAACATATTTAAAAGTCTGGGGACACTAAAAGATAATGAAGCGATCCCTAAACAACTAAATTATGTTTTTATCAAATATATAGCTAATTAGGTTCTCTCTGCTTGTGAGCACAATAATGTAGCGTGTCCCTGGTATCCCATGATTGCCTTTATTGATTGGAAAGGGGCAGCAACTCGTCGTGCTCGAAACCAGAAGAATGCTGGTCTGAATGCTGGCACGTTTTTTCCTATCTGTGGTGATAGGAAAACTCAGATCCGAACACCTCGTTGCAACTGCACTGGACAAGTGGCCTTTATTTTCCGCTACTGTAAGCTCCTCCGACAGACCACCACAAACAGGATAAAGAAAGATATAAATATATCAGAAGATCGTTTGTGTATTAGCTCGGACAACAAGCACGTTCCCAAGCATTTCTTTTTATGAGATCCTAAGGACGTAAAAACATCAAAGAGCTGGAAAATGCTGAGATGCAAGAAAGATTGCAGAGTTTCTATGAGCGAAATCTCTGACAGCGAAATGCATTTGGAGAATCTGGCGACAAATCGTAGCATGTTGAAAATAAGAAACAGCACAGCAGCTTTTGTATAAGAAACGATGTTGAAATCAGAATTCGGTGGACAGAAGTAACATGTTCTCAATGAAAAATTTACATTGTCCGTTCTGAGGTGGAATCCGTCGTACAATATTTGTAACATCAGCCGTCGTTGGAATTGTTTGACGCCAATTATTTACAAGTATCAACTTACTAAATATAAATTAAATATAAAAATTGGCACAGCAACTTTCGAGACAGTGCTGAGGTCAAATTCAGAAGACAAAAGACGCAAGAGAAAGGAGACATGGCCGGATACAGCGGGTACACCTTGCTCGTTCTGTGGATGGGATCTGTCTGTCCAGGATTGAGAAATTCAGCCACGAGAAAAGATTTTCAGTAAAGCAGCACCTAGTATGAGACACTAAAGCTTTACCAAACTACTGACGTATCATGCTTGCTACCAACCGTCTGTTAAGACGCCAAAGGTCATATACAACTTATTAATACGGATTGTTCTGTCAAGTCAACCGAAAGTTTCACTTTAGGGATTTTGCACTATCGTTATGGTGTTTCGTGCGTTGTTGGCTGCATTCACTAGATTAAACGGTCGTTTGTAGGCGCATCACTTTTTGTGTGTGGTACGAGATATATGATGGCTAATCGTATATCCCTAAACCGGACGTAATCTTATAATGAAGTGCGAAGTGACGGAGTTTTGTTCATGACTTTGCAGCCCCGGTGCGAACAGGTTTATCATTTCACAAATTTACATTGCAGGGGAGAAGTGAGCGTTTACGGACAGTTATTCGTTGTACGATGAGGATAATCCGACGAATAATTGATCTTCATATGTTCGGATTTGAAGACCAAAAAAAAAAAACAAAAAAAAACAATGCCCTAACATCATCAAGCGCTATACATAAAAAAAAAAATATGACAATCAACATTTTCAAGAGGACGTGAACTTCCGGTCAATATGACGGATAGACAGCAGGAACCGGAAAAATTGTCTGAAAAATGTTCCTTGTTGCCATTTAATCGTATTTTAAGTCCGGCTTGCTGCAGGAGCTACTGTTTAGTGCTGTGTACACCGTGAGCTGTGCGTTTCATCCGTTTTGATCGTGTTTCGATATTCCAATTGCTTACGATGAATGATGATATCGTATGACGGGGAACACATGGCTGTGTTCACTTTCTGTGCGGTTTTGCCTTATGTCTTTTAGCGTGTGTTGAGACTGTTATGATGGGAACGTCAGCAACCTTTCTTTGTTTGAGAGATGAAACATTAATTCGGATGATTCCACTGGCACTGGCGGTTGAGCAATTATGGATTTTAATTCGTTTGCAGTGATACCGGGGCCTTCCATAACCATAACATCAGTCATGAGAGAAGCTTCTAAAGAATAAATAATAACATTCTGCACAACACACTGAAGGTTTGCCTCTCTATTAATTTCTACCAGCAAATTCCCTCTGTAGTATTACTAAGGCCTTCTGACTGAGAGGGAAATCACGGAACCACCCAAATTTGGGACGTCTTGAACTATGCGAGCTATAGACGGCTGACGTCATTTTACCCAAACCCGCCCGTGCAAAATTGAAAACGTCACAAAATTTGCAGGATTCCTTTCAGCTCGCGGGCCTTTGATAATCATTAGATGACTGTTCCGCTAACAATTTCCTGTTAAGACGTCACATGCCATATTGTCTATCTCTCTCCATATTCAAATGATATTTCATCATCATCATCATCAAGTACCGGACCTGCTGGCGTAAGCGATCATGTCTCTCCACAATTTTCGATCTCGACAGTTATTTATCATTTCTATTGTTGACCTTCTGCCAAGCCATTCTCTTAAGCTATCTGGTATTTTTTCTTTTTGCTTTCCTCTATCTCTTCGTCCCTCAAGTTTCCCAGTTGTTACAATATATTCCAGCTGTTCTCTTCTCATTACAAGGCCAAAAAATGATGATTGTTTATTCCTAATATTGGTAATTAGCTCTCTTTTTGCTTTGGCCTCTTTCAGAACTCTTCATTACTCTTAGCTGGCCATGGTATTCTCAATATTCTTCTGTAAAATCACATTTCTACAGACTCCGGGGATTTTCTTGTTTGTTTTCCTATTATCCATGATTCACATCCATATGTTAAGACTGACTGTACATAACATTTAAGAACTATTTTTTATGTTTCGATTATCAAAAATGGATTACATAGTATTTTCCTCATTTTTTGGAAAGCTGCTTTTGCCTGAGCCATTCTGCATCTCACCTCTGTTGTACATCTTCCATCTGAGGTTAACAAAGTTCCCAAATATTTAAATTCATTTACCTGTTTTAATATTGTTCCACTTGTCTTTATTTTGCACTGAGGTGATGTCTTTTTCTTTGTTGTTACCATTACCTCTGTCTTTTTGCTATTAAGGCCAAGTCCTTTCTTTTTGCTTTCTTTCACTATAATGTCCAACATTTCTTGTAACTCATTTTCACTCTTAGCGATTAAGACTACCATCAGTATGCCTTAGATTATTTATATTATGACCTCCAATTGTTATTCCAGGCATGTCCCTTATGGATCGTAAAATAATCTCACTATACATATTATACAAATCTGGTGACAGCACGCAACCTTGTTTAACACCATGTCAGTTTGGGTAATTTTACCTGCTACTGTATACAGTAAACAGTACAATCTGTGGCTGCCTTGCAGGTAAGCTCGGGAGAGTAAAAGGCTAAGGGCGGGTACCCCGAAGTAAAACAACCCCACTGCCTTGTGGGCGAGACTTTTTAGTGCTAGCGGAGTCAACCGTAAACAAACCAACGGAAGGCAACAGAAAACCACCGTCGTAACTTCTTTGTATAATCATGAATCGTCACAAAATATATATATCCACATATATATCATCATCATGTCTCTCCACAACTTTCGATCTCGACAGTTATTTATTATTTTTGTTGTTGACTTCTGCCAAGCCATTCTCTTAAGCTGTCTGGTATCTTTTCTCTTTGCCTCCCTCTATTTCTTCGTCCTTCAACTTTCTCAAATGTTACAATATTTTCCAGCTGTTCCCCTCTTATTAAATGGCCATGATGATTGTTTCTTCATAATATTGGTTATTAACTTTCTTTTCTTTTTTTTTTTTTTTGGCTTTGGCTTCTTTCAGAAAGTTTTCATTACTCTTCTTACCTGTCCATGGTATTCTCAACATTCTTCTGTAAAACTACATTTCTACAGCCATTTGTCTTCGATTCACATCAATATGTTACGACTGGCTTTACATAATATTTAAGAACTCGTTTTCTTGTTTATATTGTCAAAAAATGATAACTGTATTTTAAATTTTTTTTAGAAAGCTGCTTTTGCCTGAGCTATTCTGCATCTCACCTCTGTTGTACATCTACCATCTGAGATTAACATTCCAATATTTTTTAAATTCATTTACCTGTTTTAATATTGTTCCACCTAGCTTTACTGTGCATTGCGGTGAAATTTGTTTCTTTGTTCCTACCATTACTTCTGTCTTTTTACTATTAAGTCCTTCATTTTTGCATTCCTTCACTATAATGATTAACATTTCCTGTAACTCATTTTCACTCTTAGCGATTAAGACTGTATCATCAGCATACCTTAGATTATTTATATTATGACCTCCGGTTGTTATTTCAGGCATTCTCCTTAAAGATCTTAAAGTTATCTCTCTATACATATTAAATAAATCTGATGACAGCACACAACCTTGCCTAACAGCCTGTTTTTTTGTTTCTTGAAACATTCCCAATTGATTTCTAGTTCTTATAGCTGCTGTTTCTTGCCAGTACATGTTCTTTATTATTCTTAGAGCTTTGTTCTCTACGTTTATGACTTCTACAATTTTGAATTTTTCTTGATCCTTCACTTTGTCAATCGTTTTGGTGTAATCTATGAAACATAAGTATAGATATGTTTTCACCTCCATGACCCTTTCTATTAATGATCTTATGATGTATATGTCATTGCTCGTTCCTTTACCTCCAACAAAACTACACGGAACATCGCTAATTTCTGAACTGATTGTGTTTCGCACTCTTCGCATGATGATAGTAATGTCTTAGTCATGTGACTCATAAAAAGGCTTAGTGTGAGATTATCATCGCATTCCATCGCACCAGATTGTTTCGGTATTGCTATGAATATTTATTTTAGCATGCCGTCTGGTATGTATCCGCTGTTGTAGATATTCAATATTTTTGTTATTATCTCTATTGCAGAATCACCCAAGGCTTCAATCTCTTCTTTACTTATATGATCTGGTCCTGGAGCTTTTCCTGCTTTCATATGCCACAAAACGCCTTTCACTTGTTCTTACAGTATTTCTAGACCTTCCCCATTATCCTTAATATTTGTTTCTGTTCTTTCATCATTATAAAGATCTTTAATGTATTCTGTCCATCGTTCCCTTATGTTTTCTTCTTCAATCAATAGTTCTCCTTCCTGTGAAAGATCTTAGGATCTATTTTTTTATTAGGTTTTTCTTCCTGTTAATTCTTCAGTTTGTTTGTATATAACTTTTACCATTGGCGTATTCTCTATGCTACCGCCAGTAGCCTGAACATATTAACGAAATACAAAAGGAAATGATAATTTATTATATTTTTTTCATAATTATATTACAAATTTTCGAATATTCTATTACACATTTCGTAGGCCAATATGATTTATTTGCTTTGATTTGCATTTATTAAATCAAGGTTTTCCAATTGCCACTATAACGTTTGTGAATGAAATCGAAACTTATCTATATATAGTACATGAAACCGCTAATACCCAAAGGTACAGTTCTCTTCTCTCCGACTTTGAATTAATGACCTTGACATTCACAAATTCTAGTGAAAATAATACGGGAGGAAGCTACCGCTAGAAGAATGCGGTTTCATGGGTTATTTTTAGCTCTAGCCAATCAGAAGCGTTCGCCAGTGCGCAGCCGGGGCCCGAAAGGGGAGTAAAGAATAGTGGCGCTGTACCCTACCAGGCATGTTCGAAAGAGGCGAGAAAGGAGGGTTGGGCATGGGACTGGCTATCCCATACTGTAAAAAATAAGCCGAAAAAACTTCACAAACATGGACAAGTCAAAGAGAGAAAAAGTAAATCCGCCATCCAAGAAACAGAAGGGCTCTCTGTCTAAGAGACATATGACGCAAGCCGGAGAAAGCCGTAAGGATTCCGGGTTGCCGACTCACCCTTTGTCTACCAGGAAATCCTCCAGAATTGGCACCTAGAATGTTCGTACTCTAAACGAACAAGGAAAAGCTGCACAGATAGCAGCAGAAATGACAAACTGCAAGATAGATATTCTGGGAATGTGTGAAACAAGATCGCTATGAACGGGTAAAATAAAACTAAATACAGGATAGATGATTTTATCATCAGGACACCAGGAACCTGGAGCACAGCATAGTGAAGGGGTAGCTATAATGCTATCAAGGAATGCACAGAAAACACTGATAGAATGGGAAGCAGTAGGACCGAGACTAATGAGAGCAGCATTTAAAACAATCAAAAACAAAATAAAATTACACATTATCCAATGCTATGCACCAACCAACGATAAAGATGATTAAGTTAAAGATTATTTCTATAAACAGCTACAATGTCAGATGGATGCAAGACGAGCCAAGGATATTATAATCTTAATGGGAGACCTAAATGCTAAAGTAGGACCAGACAACAGAGGCTCCGAAGAGATTATGGGAAAACATGGACTTGGAGATGTAAACAAGAATGGAGAGATATTTGTGAATGTCTGCGCCCTTAATCAAGTGAACCTAGGAGGAACAATATTCTAATATAAAAGAATACACAAAGCTACATGGGTGTCACCAGATCATAGAACAGAAAATCAAATTGATCACATATGTATTAATAATAAGTTTAAGTCATCCTTACAGGATGTAAAAGTATATAGAGGGGCAGATGTAGCTTCAGATCATCATCTTCTGTTAGCCAAACTTAAAATTAAATTAAAAAGGTATACTACAACGAATAAGGGTAGAAAGTATTTCAATGTAGGGTTTCATAAAGAACAAGGAATTAAAGATAAATTCGCAGTCACAATATCAAACAATTACCAAGTCCTCCAACATCTAGAAAATACAATAAATATAGAAGATCATTGGAAACAGGTATAAGATATATGGAAAGAGAAATGCGAAGAAACACTAGGGAAAAGAAAACGCCAGAATAAGGTATGGATGACAGCAGAGACCCTGGGCAAAATTAAAGAAAGAAAGAACAAGAAAGCAGACATAAAAAAAGCAAAACGAGAAGTAATAAAGCCAAGACACAGGAAGCTTACACAGAGGTGAACAAAGCAGTGAGAAGATGCATTAAAAGGGATAAGATGAAATATATAGATGAACTAGCTAAAGAGGCAGAAGAAGCAGCAAATGAAGGGAATATGAAAGAACTGTACAACTGCACAAAGAAATTAAGTGGAAAATACAAACAGATCGATGCCTTTAATAAAGATAAGAAAGGAAATCTGCTTAATAATATAAGCGAACAAATGGAGAAATGGAAAGAGCACTTTGAAGAACTTTTGAACAGACCCTGCTCAAATAATCCTCCAGATATACTACCAACATAAGAAGAATTACACGTTAACTGTGGAAAACCAAGCATAGAAGAAATAATGAAAGCCATCAAACTATTAAAAAATGGTAAAGCCACAGGACCAGATGCAATTTCTTCGGAAGCCATCAAAGCAGATATTAACACCTCTACCAAGATGCTACATAATCTATTAGATACAATTTGGAAGAGGGAAGAAATACCTAAAGACAGGGAGAGAAGGTTATATGATCAAACTACCAAAGAAAGGAAGTTTACAGGAGTGCACAAATTATAGGAGAATTATGCTACTATCAGTGCCAAGTAAAATAAGCAGAATAATTCTGGAGAGACTAAAAGAGGCCATAGAGAAACATTTGAGAGATGAACAAGCAGGTTTTAGAAAGAACAGATCATGTACTGTTCAAATAACTACTCTACGTATAATAGTTGAACAAAGTTTAGAACTAAAATCCCCACTTTATATTGGATTCATAGATTACGAAAAGCCATTTGATAGTTTAGACAGAAGAATGCTTTGGAAGTTGCTGAGTCATTACGGAATCCCCATAAAGTTTATTAACCTGATAAAAACAATGTATGAAGGAACAAAATGTAGTGTGGTGCGTGAAGGACAGATTACAGAAGCATTTGAAATAAGAACAGGAGTAATGCAGGGATGAACAACAGCTAGGACTGAAGATTAATAGAGATAAGACCAACATTATGAGAATTAATACAGTTGGCAATAACCAAATAAAACTAGAAATACCTCTACTAGACGTACAATCTTACATATATATGGGCAGTAATATAGATAAAGAGGGAGGAACAGAAAATGATACCAAAATAAGGATATCAAAAGCAAGAGGAGCTTTCATTGCACTGGAAACATATGGAAATCCAAAGAAATTAGGTTAAATACAAAAATAAAAATTTCAACTCAAATGTTAAGGCGGTCCTATTATATGGCTGTGAAACATGAACAACAAAACTGACAAGGAGGTAGACCACGGAATTTTTGGAGAAGACAGTAGAATCAGAGATGAAGATGATGGGAAGACATGGAATGATGTTAAAAGAATGGCAAAAAAACAGAACAACTTGGAAAGTGTTTGTTGGAGACCTATGCTGTACTGGGAGCTAAAAAGGTAGAAGAAGAATCAGAAGCGTCACAAAGTGAAAGTGAAACTATGTCTGATTACCGGAACTTCCTATCCTATTTATAACTACGTTATGCGCATCAGCATCTGTAGAAAGAACTTTTTCTGTCTAGTGAATCAAATCTTATTGTCGCTCAACTCAGACACAAGAATACTTATCTATATCAAGATCCAAAATCTACAATTTTGAATGTATGACCTGCACAACCATTTTTAAGAAACTCATATAACTATTATTGTAATGTTTTCGTTGTAGTTTTAAGCTTATCTCAACATATATAGTATCATATACGATATATACCAGAACTGTCTTGCCGAAGTGGGGGTTTTTGTTTGGTCGAGGAAGTAAATCTTGATGCCACTGAGCGAACCAGACCGAGAATTGTAACGTTATAGCTGGAGCACGTAAATCTGGCTGTGTTCTTGGTTTCACTGGAGTATATTTCAGGATAAAAGTAAGTGAAAATAGTTTATGTGCATCAACACACTGGATTATCATCGTCATCGAGTGCCTTCTCGGCAACAACGAAGGTTGGCTACCATTGAGCGCCATTCTGCTCTGTCTCTTGCTTTGATGGGCCAGGTTGTCATAGGCTGACTTGTCCATCTTTTGATGTTACTCGTCGTGACACCCCCCCCCCCCCCCTTGTGTATATTCGACATTTATTAGTCATACAACAAATGGTTTTTAGAGTTTCAACATTATAAATCTAGCATTAGACTAAATGAACACAAAACAACCGATTTCTAACTTCCAATATAAGAAGCTCATACTCTCATGTGATTTAGAGTACTTGGTACTTCCCCCCAGCGGATATGAGTCTCGCCTTTACTCTTCCGTACATTTGGTGAAGCGTCCCAGATAATTTAATGAACGCAGCTCAGTTTTGATTAGAATGGAAAATACGTTCTATTGAAGTACATTTTCATACAATGACATTTAATTAAAGCAACTATTAAATATAAACGGAAACTGTGTTCATAATGTTTAGATTTACAAACGTGAAGTTTACACAGAGTAGATAACTGCAAGCTCATATCAGGATGTTAAAACACAGAGGGACACTGTTGGATATTGTTAGAACAGTGCATCAAATGCTAATATTGTAGATTTAATTTATGGTTTATGGTTATGGAAGGCCCCGGTATCACTGCAAACGAATTAAAATTCATGATTGCTCAACCGCCTATGCCAGTGGAATCATCCGAATTACTATTTCATCTCCCAAACAAAGAAAGGTAGCTGTAGTTCCCATCATAGCATTCTCAACACACGTCAAAAGACATAAGGCGAAACCGCACAGAAAGTGAACACAGCCATCTGTTCCCTGTCATACGATACCATCATTCATCGCAAGCAATCGGAATATCGAAACACGATAAAAACGGATGAAACACACAGCTCACGGTGTGCACAGAGCACTTAACTCAGTAGCTCCTGTAACAAGCCGGACTTGGAATATGAGGAAACTGCAACAAGGAACACTTTTTAAACACAGTCTTTAATTGTTCCTGCCGCCTATCCACCAAATTGACCGGAAGTTCACGTCCTCCTGAAAATGATGATCGTCATATTTTTTTTTCGGAGGCGAAGGCGCGCCCCACCCAGCACCAGAGCTGGAAGTCGTCAGTGACTCATAACTGTTGGCTTGCGCCAGGATCGGTGAACCAGAACCATCCAGACCCTGCTACACCTCTCCGCGGTGCCTCCAGAAACAGACTAATCTGTCTAGTCTGGCCAAGCGAGCAGGGATCTAAGAGGGAAGACAAACCCGGTACTCAAAAATGTCGACTGAAGTCGGATGTGTTGGGCCGAAAGGCGCAGATATCACAGTGTTACACTGCAAACTTCAACACAACGTAACTACGTCCACTTAACGTCCTTTTAAGGGCGGATGACGAGGAGGAAGTCTACGGTTCGTATCCGCTAGAATACCTCAAATCATCGGGCGACCGCATCATCATCATATTTTTTTTTATGCATAACGCTTGATGATGTTAGGACACTGTTTTTGACTTCAACTCCGAACATTTGAAACACAGTTAGTCGTCGGATTATCCCTGTCGCACATCGAACAACAGACCGTACGATCTCCTTGCAATGTGACTTGTGAAATGATAAACCCGTTCATAAGTCTACCCTTAATCTGGCAGTAGCCAGCTTGAATCTAGACAATATCCCTCCTGACATGAAACTCCGGAGTCACACCAGGGCTGCAAAAGAATGAACAATACTTCGTTATTTCGCCCTGCATTATTAATGTACGGCCGGTGTAGTGATATACGATCAGCCATTTCAGTTGCTCCTTCTTACACAAACTAGGATACTTTATTTCAAGAAAAATGTAGTAACAGGAAACTCTATATACATAGCTCTATAGAAGCAGACAAACTGATCATCAGAAGCGACTCACTCGTCAAGCATGTTTTTAGGCTCCTTAGTTTCTTGATACTCTTCTTCTTGGGGCTGGGATATGGGTGGGCCAGTCTGGGTCATGACTCCCACGTGTCGACCACCTGCTGCATTGAAAATGAAGACTCACACTATGTTCGGCATATAATAATAATAACAACAATAATGATAATAATAATAACAATAATGATAATAATAATAATGATAATAATAATAAAGTCACATATAATAAATAAATTATTCCACGCAAAATTTATGATCGAATCTACTGCCCGTAACTGGTTTTTTTATGTTGATGGATTGCCACGAGTTGATGCGAGTTGTTGCCCTTTGACTCATAAGATGCGGCGCGTCGTAATGGCTTTCTTGACATTCCCGGCTCTTACTGGAGAGGTTGGATTTCGTCTGTCCCAGGCTGCGCTGGGAATCTACTAGTCCAGCCCAGAGGTACTGCAACAATGGGTCCTCTATATCAGTAACAGCCACCACTACAGGGAACACGGCGATCCTAGCTTCTGTTAGCCAGTCTGGTTTGACGCACACTGTTTCCAGGGGAGACCACGAGGAGGTAGAACTGCTAGGTCTTGGTCGGCTGATGGTGCGCCGACCCTGTTATTGCGACCGCAGGTCGCAAGCGCTTATGCTTCCCCCCCCCCCTTCCCCCTGTAACTGATTGCACACGAATGTTTTTAACTTGCCACAGTGATGTCACTTGGTGCAGTAAGTAAGTAAAGTAAAGTACCCCCCGTCACGCCAAGTGGCGTATAGGGAAATATGGTGTTAGTGACCCTATATTTTACAGACCTTCAGCACATGATTTTTGGGGTAATGTGGTCGGTATTACGCCCGTGCTGCTTTACTTTCCCAGAAAAAATCCGGTACCCATTTAAGGCTGGGTGAACCCGGAGCCGTCGGTAGGAATCGAACCCTACCCCTTGTCCGTAGTAGTCCAGTTCACTAACCACTGAGCTATCTCGGCTCCCACTAATTTTTAGGGAATTAGTAAAACCCAGGTGTCCTCGCCAGGGTACGAACCCCGGCTGTTGCCGTGGTAAGCCAACCGCCTATCGATTGCGCTAACCGGACACCCCACTTGGTGCAGTAGGCTGTCTAAAATGGCATGCTACAACCCGTGGCAACTGTTGGCTCATTGTCTATCAACAAACACAAAAATTACAAATCACAAACGTTTCAACTATGAGTTCTGACTGAGGTTGTGCTTATCTTCCTTAATATTTAGTTTGTCCGACCGGATGGTTTGGCTCACAGTGTCAGTTCCAGTGTCACTGTACAGGCAATAAATGTGATCAAGTTGATGGTCACTGTGTTGATGGCGCCAAGTGTCAGAGAGGTTGGTTTGGACCAGATTGTCAAGAATGTAAGTTCTCAGAATGTGTTTTCAACATAAACTCTATTTACTGTTTACACATAAACTAATAACAACTCTATTTTATTTTATTCCTTTAACAATCATCATCATCGAGTGTCATCTCCGCATCGAAGGTTGGCTACCATGGAGCGCCATGACAAGGTGACAAAGCTTGTGTGACAAAGTGACAAAGCTTGTGTGACAAAGCTTGTGTGACGAAGTGACAAATCTTGTGTGACAAAGTGACAAATCTTGTGTGACAAAGTGACAAAACTTGCGTGACAAAGTGACAAAGCTAGTGTGACAAAGTGACAAAGCTAGTGTGACAAAGTGACAAAGCTAGTGTGACAAAGTGACAAATCTTGTGTGACAAAGTGACAAATCTTGTGTGACAAAGTGACAAATCTTGTGTGACAAAGTGACAAAGCTTGTGTGACAAAGTGACAAAGCTTGTGTGACACAGTGACAAAGCTTGTGTGACACAGTGACAAATCTTGTGTGACAAAGTGACAAAGCTTGTGTGACAAAGTGACAAAGCTTGTGTGACAAAGTGACAAAGCTTGTGTGACTGTGAGGCTTACACAGACTTGACTGGTCAGTAATAATATAACGATACGTGCATGTCTTGAAACACAAGATTGTCCATGATTCGCTTCCATAGGTCAGAAATGGTCAGTAATAATATAACGATACGTGCATGTCTAGAAACACAAGATTGTCCATGATTCACAATCATGTCTTACCATCGGGAAGATACATACCATCATTAATTTGAATTGTGTGTCTTCCTAACCTTGTGCCACGTTTGGATCTCACTATCAGGTCTTTGATGGGAGCCGCGATAGCTCAGTGGTTAGTGAACTGGACTACAAAGGACAAGAGGTAGGGTTCGATCCTGATCGACGACTTCCGGGTTCACCCAGCCTTAAATAGGTTCCGGATTTTGTGTGTGAAAGTAAAGTGGCACGGGCATAATACCGACCACATTACCCCAAAAATCATGTGCCGAAGGTCTGTAAAAATTATGGTCACCAACACCATATTCCCTATACGCCACTTGGCGTGACGGGGGCTCTTTACATTTTTAAAATATGAGGACTGTGCGTTTTGTTATGTGAGCACACCATCAAGGACAAATAAACAACATGATCTGTCAGATAAAATATAAATCTTTAGCAGAGAAAGACTGAGAGAAAAAATAAATTCAACGTTTGTTACTTTGTATTCACCAAATATATTTCATAAAACAGTCAAATGTGTTATATTGTCTTGAATTATGATAATAGACTGAACTTTAACATCTGCTGTCAGTGAATAAAGAATGTAACATGGATAACACGAAAATTATCACTGAAAAAAAAGAAGTTAAATCAATAGGAAGACACATTAAGACATTAAATATAAATAAACAGCTAGTTATAAACCTTAAATATCTGGAAATAACATTCACTGATGATGGCAAAATCGATGAAGAAATACACAATAGATAAAACTTGGTAAGTCAAATATCGGGACACTTATCCCTTATACTTCAACACAATGCACTACCTACTACTACTATAAAGAAATATATTATACAGGGTATATTCATTCCCACGTTGGGGGGGGGGGGTGCTAGTTGGACTCAAGACATAGAGGTTGTGGGTTCAAATCCTGGCTGCACCGGTTGGGATTTGTATTTATGATTTCTCTCTGCGGCAATCATACCCTGGTCTCAGCAGCGAGGTCTGGCTTGAAACGTCAATTAGTCATCGACGGAAAAAATATGAGTACATCCGAAGTCGGAGTTATCTGCCTGTACGGCAAGGGACCCCTGGGCACACGGCTGCCAGAGAAAAAACGGATTAACACGCAAAGTTCAGTTCCTAGTCTCTAGGGACTTCGTCAGAGGTAAAAAGCTGGCAAACGCATTAAAAAAAAAAAAAAATTCACACGTTGTGATTCCAATATCAAACATGGGCATCACTTACGTCTAAGAATAAAAGAAAATCCACAGAGATGAGATGTGTGAGAAAGGCACTTGGAGAGACCAGAAAGGACAGAATCAGAAGCGATATTTTAAGAGAAAGAAGACATTGAACCAATTCTAAGCTACTCACAGGAACACAAAAACACAGGTTTACCCATCAAGAAAGACTGATATGTTATTCCTTACCATAAAAAAGTATATATTACAATACAAGAAGGGAGAAGAAAAAGGGATAGACCCAGATTAAGATGGACAGACAATAGTAAAAAGATGAAATAACATCACGTGACAATGATTGAAATCGGGTAAAGGTCAAGAACCAGAAATTTGCATCTAACTCGCGATACCCGAACGCGTGAAGGGAAGTGAAGAGGAAGATGAAGAAGGAGAAGAGGAAGACGAGGATGAAGAAGAAGAGGAGGAAGGAGGGGAAGAAGAAAAAGTGGAAAGAGGGGGAAGAAGAAGAAGATGAAGGTGAAGAAGATAAAGATGAAGAAGATAAAAGATGAGAAGATGAAGATGAAGAAGGAGAGAAGAAAATAAGAGGAAGAGGAAGAAGAGGAAGCAGAAGAAGGAGAAGAAGGGGAAGAAGGAGAAGAAGGGGAAGAAGGGGAAGAGGAAGGAGGGGAAGAAGAAGGAGGGGAAGAAGAAGGAGGGGAAGAAGAAGGAGGGGAAGAAGAAGGAGGGGAAGAAGAAGGAGGGGAAGAAGAAGGAGGGGAAGAAGAAGAAGGGGATGAAGAAGAAGGGGATGAAGAAGAAGGGGATGAAGAAGAAGGGGAAGAGGAAGGAGGGGAAGAAGAAGGGGAAGATGAAGAGGAAGAAGAGGAAGGAGGGGAAGAAGAAGAAGGGGAAGACGAAGAAGGGGAAGAGGAAGGAGGGGAAGATGAAGAAGGACGGGAAGATGAAGAAGAAGAAGAGGAATAAGAAAAAGAAGAAGAATAGACAAATCACTTACAAAGTGTCAACCTCCCTCACAGGCAAACACAACTCTAGCACAGAGACACAAAGGCGCGCCTATCATCACACATATATCCAGCCATAAATACAAATTCCATTGATTTACACAGGTGACCTAGCTCACAGTGACAGCGTTGTCAAAACCACAGCATGGGAGGTAATTAGTGATGGCGATGAGGCCACTGCTCTTGACTACGGGGTCGAACAAGTAACTCTAGCCTGGAAAGTTTCCCATCACATTAAATGGTGTCGTGTACATGTCAAAGATCCCAGTAAGTGAACATTCAAATAAAAGATAATAATATTGAATACATTACGCTATTAATGATTGAAGTAAGACATCTCCTTTGCTCCGCTAGTCTTCGGGACGCCCCTGGGCAAGGTGGAGCTCCCTTTTAGTCCCCCTATCAGGGTTATGTGAAGCCATTGGAGCAGGTGGTGGATGGTGTTGTGGGAGCAGCCGACAAGTAGTGCCGGTTATGGTCCCCACACCGCGATGGCAGGCAGAGGATCTCATGTGTAGAGACAATGGCTGCGATCACCGACTTGTACAGTCACTGCCAAGAAGGAAAGGAATGGCAAACTACCTTCTTAAATTGCCTGGAATAATCATGACAAAACACAACCTTATATTTACAGCTAACGACGTTAATGGGGGTTTCACAGCCACCTCGTCCGGTAGGGAGCGTCATGTGCTACAGGTGACACCCGATCGTCATCGAGCTACTGTATGCAAGATCAAAAATAAAGAGACACTAGCAATAGGAACTTGGAACATTAGATCAGCATTCCAGGTTGGAAAACTAGAAAACATCAGCCAAGAAATGAAGAGAATGAAATTGAACATCTTGGGACTGTGTGAAATGAGATGGAACGTGAGTCTGGGTGGTCTAAAGGTAGAATGTAAGCCTGGGTGGTCTAGAGGCTGGGCGAGTGTCTAGGTGGGGAAGGACGTGTGTCTGGGTGGTTTAGAGGTAGGACTTGAGCCTGGGTGGTCTATAGGTGGGACGTGAGCCTGGGATGGCAAGGACGTGAGTCTGGGTGGTCTAGACATAGTACGTGAGCCTGGGTGGTCTAAACATAGTACGTGAGCCTGGGTGGTCTAGAGTTAGGAAGTGTGCCTGGGAGGGGAAAGAAGTGAGTCTGGTTGGTCTAGACGTAGGACGTGAGCCTTAGTGGTCGTGGGAAGGACGTGAGCCTGGGTGGTCTAGAGGTAGGACGTGAGTTTGGGTGTTCTAGTGGTAGGATGTGAGCCTGGGTGGTCTAGAGGTGGTAAATAAGCCTGGGAGGAGAAGGACGTGAGTCTGGGTGGTCTAGAGGTAGTAAATAAGCCTGGGTGGGGTAGAACGTGAGTCTGGGTGTTTTAGAGGTAGTGCATGAGCCTGGGAGGAGAAGTACGTGAGTCTGGGTGGGGAAAGACGTGAGTCTGGGTGGGGAAAGACGTGATTTTGAGTGGTCTAGAGGTAGGACGTGAGCCTGGGTGGTCTAGAGGAAGGGCGTGAGCAAAGGTTGGGTTAGGACGTGAGTCTGGGTGATCTAGAGGTAGTACATGATCATGTATGGTCTAGAGGTAGGACGTGAGCCTGGAAGGGGAAGGACGCGAGTCTGGGTGGTCTAGAGGTAGGACGTGAGCCTGGGTGGTCGTGGGGAAGGATGTGAGTCTGGGTGGTCTAGAGGTAGGACGTGAGCCTGGTGGGGAAGGACGTGAGCCTGGGTGGTCTAGAGGTAGGACGTGAGCCTGGGTGGTCTAGAGGTAGGACGTGAGCCTGGGTGGTCTAGAGGTAGGACGTGAGCCTGGAAGGGGAAGGATGCGAGTCTGGGTGGTCTAGAGGTAGGACGTGAGCCTGGGTGGTCGTGGGGAAGGACGTGAGTCTGGGTGATCTAGATGTAGGACGTAAGTCTGGGTGGGGTATGACGTGAGTCTGGGTAATCTAGAGGTAGGACGTGAGCCTGGGTGGTCTAGAGGTAGGACGTCAGCCTGGGTGGTCGTGGGGAAGGACGTGAGCCTGGATGATCTAGATGTAGGACGTGAGCCTGGGTGGTCTAGAGGTAGGACGTGAGCCTGGGTGGTCTAGAGGTAGGACGTGAGCCTGGGTGGTCTAGAGGTAGGACGTCAGCCTGGGTGGTCTTGGGGAAGGATGTGAGTCTGGGTGATCTAGATGTAGGACGTAAGTCTGGGTGGGGTATGACGTGAGTCTGGGTAATCTAGAGGTAGGACGTGAGCCTGGGTGGGGTAGGACGTGAGCCTGGGTGGGGTAAGGACGTGAGCCTGGTGGGGAAGGACGTGAGTCTGGTGGGTAAGGACGTGAGCCTTGTGGGGAAGGACGTGAGCCTTGTGGGGAAGGACGTGAGCCTTGTGGGGAAGGACGTGAGCCTTGTGGGGAAGGACGTGAGCCTGGTGGGGAAGGACGTGAGCCTGGTGGGGAAGGACGTGAGCCTTGTGGGGAAGGACGTGAGCCTTGTGGGGAAGGACGTGAGCCTGGTGGGGAAGGACGTGAGCCTTGTGGGGAAGGACGTGAGTCTTGTGGGGAAGGACGTGAGCCTTGTGGGTAAGGACGTGAGCCTTGTGGGTAAGGACGTGAGCCTTGTGGGGAAGACCGTGAGCCTGGTGGGGAAGGACGTGAGTCTGGTGGGGAAAGACGTGAGCCTGGTGGGGAAAGACGTGAGTCTGGTGGGGAAGGACGTGAGCCTGGTGGGGAAAGACGTGAGTCTGGTGGGGAAGGACGTGAGTCTGGTGGGGAAGGACGTGAGTCTGGTGGGGAAAGACATGAGTCTGGTGGGGAAGGACGTGAGTCTGGTGGGGAAATACGTGAGTCTGGTGGGGAAAGACGTGAGCCTTGTGGGGAAGGACGTGAGCCTGGTGGGGAAGACCGTGAGTCTGGTGGGGAAGGACGTGAGTCTGGTGGGGAAAGACGTGAGTCTGGTGGGGAAGGACGTGAGTCTGGTGGGGAAAGACGTGAGTCTGGTGGGGAAAGACGTGAGTCTGGTGGGGAAAGACGTGAGCCTGGTGGGGAAAGACGTGAGTCTGGTGGGGAAGGACGTGAGTCTGGTGGGGAAAGACGTGAGCCTGGTGGGGAAAGACGTGAGTCTGGTGGGGAAGGACGTGAGTCTGGTGGGGAAAGACGTGAGTCTGGTGGGGAAAGACGTGAGTCTGGTGGGGAAAGACGTGAGCCTTGTGGGGAAGGACGTGAGCCTGGTGGGGAAGGACGTGAGCCTGGTGGGGAAAGACGTGAGCCTGGTGGGGAAGGACGTGAGTCTGGTGGGGAAAGACGTGAGCCTGTGGGGAAGGACGTGAGTCTGGTGGGGAAAGACGTGAGCCTTGTGGGGAAAGACGTGAGTCTGGTGGGGAAAGACGTGAGTCTGGTGGGGAAAGACGTGAGTCTGGTGGGGAAAGACGTGAGTCTGGTGGGGAAGGACGTGAGCCTTGTGGGGAAGTACGTGAGTCTGGTGGGGAAGGACGTGAGCCTTGTGGGGAAAGACGTGAATCTGGTGGGGAAAGACGTGAGTCTGGTGGGGAAAGACGTGAGCCTGGTGGGGAAAGACGTGAGTCTGGTGGGGAAGGACGTGAGTCTGGTGGGGAAGTACGTGAGTCTGGTGGGGAAAGACGTGAGTCTGGTGGGGAAGGACGTGAGCCTTGTGGGGAAGGACGTGAGTCTGGTGGGGAAGGACGTGAGTCTGGTGGGGAAGGACGTGAGTCTGGTGGGGAAAGACGTGAGTCTGGTGGGGAAAGACGTGAGCCTGGTGGGGAAGGACGTGAGCCTTGTGGGGAAGGACGTGAGTCTGGTGGGGAAAGACGTGAGCCTGGTGGGGAAAGACGTGAGTCTGGTGGGGAAGGACGTGAGCCTGGTGGGGAAAGACGTGAGTCTGGTGGGGAAGGACGTGAGTCTGGTGGGGAAGGACGTGAGTCTGGTGGGGAAGGACGTGAGCCTGGTGGGGAAAGACGTGAGCCTGGTGGGGAAAGACGTGAGTCTGGGTAATTTAGATGTAGGACGTGAGCCTGGGTGGGGTAAGGACGTGAGCCTGGGTGGGGTAAGGACGTGAGTCTGGTGGGGAAGGACGTGAGTCTGGTGGGGAAGGACGTGAGTCTGGGTAATTTAGATGTAGGACGTGAGCCTGGGTGGGGTAAGGACGTGAGCCTGGGTGGGGTAAGGACGTGAGCCTGGGTGGGGTAGGACGTGAACCTGGGTCGTCTAGAGGTAGGATGTGAGCCTGGGTGGTCTAGAGGTTGAACGTGAGCCTGGGTGGGGTTGGACGTGAGACTGGATGGGTTGGGACGTAAGCCAGGGTGGTCTAGAGATAGGATTTGAGCCTGGGTGGCCTAGAGGTAGGACGTGAGCCTGGGTGGTCTAGAGGTAGGACGTGAGTATGGGTGGTCTAGATGTAGGATGTGAGTCTGGGTGGTCTAGATGTAGGATGTGAGTCTGGGTGGTCTAAATGTAGGACGTGAGCCTGGGTGGTCTAGATGTAGGACGTGAGCCTGGGTGGTCTAGAGGTAGGACATGAGCCTGGGCGGTCTAGAGGTAGGATATGAGTCTGGGTGGGTTAGAGGTAGGATATGAGCCTGCTTGGTTTAGAGGTAGGAGGTCGGCCTAGGTGGTCTAGAGGTAGCACGTGAGTCTGGGTGGTCTAGGGATAAGATATCGACTTTTGAATAATAATCTGGTTCAAATTCCCTTGCGGAGTTTTCTTGACATTTCGAGACGAAAATTGAGACACATGTATTCGTCTTGAGCGCAATAATGGTAACTTTAACATATCATATCTTGGTAGAAGTTATGATAACCTTAACATTAGATATTTTGGTAATCGTTGTGATAACCTTAACTTAACGTATCTTGGAAAAAGGTAAAATAACATTAACGCAATATACATTGATAGAAGTGACGATAAACTTAGCATACCATATTTCGGTAGAAGTTATGATAACCTTAACATAACACATCACACATCTTGGTAGAAGTGACAAGAACCTTAACATAACACATCGTGGTAGAAGTGACGAGAACCTTAACATAACACATTTTGGTAGAAGTGGCGAGAACCTTAACATAACACATAGTGGTAGAAGTTACGAGAACCTTAACATAACACATCTTGGTAAAAGTTATGATAAACTTAACATAACACATCTTGGTAGAAGTGACGAGAAACTTAACATAACACATCGTGGTAGAAGTGACGAGAACCTTAACATAACACATCGTGGTAGAAGTGACGAGAACCTGAACATAACTTATAGTAGTAGAAGTGACGAGAACCTTAACATAACACATCTTGATAGAAGTGAAGAGAACCTTAACATAACACATCTTGATAGAAGTGAAGAGAACCTTAACATAACACATCTTGGTAGAAGTGACGATAACTGCCTTAGTGACTTAACTTTGATAGTAGAAGAGATAGCAACAGTCGCATTAGCAGTCCTGTGACACATGCATGTCTTAGGAGCATGAAGTATTTAATGTCACCGAACTAATTCACATCATTTCGATGCTTGGTTTTCATTGCTCTTGACACATATTTATATTTATACATTAATATACATTTAACCGGGAATAAAATCAAGGAAACCATAGCATCGAATTACAGTGGTTCAGTTCAGTGTAATTCTATATGAACACGCGCGTATATATATATATATATATATATATATATATATATATATATATATATATATATATATATATATATACGTAGGGAGGTCAAAAAGTACTGCACACCAATTTTTTTTTCTCGGAAACTATTCGGGCAAAATGTGTGAAATTTTCACAGATTGTAGCTGAACATCCCCTTTACAATACCTATTTTTCAACATAATCCTCGTCCAAGCGTATTGCCTTACGCCAACGCGAAACTAGGTCATGTATGCCTCGTTTGTACCAAGTTTTGTCCTGCTCGCGTAGCCATTTTTTAACTGCACGGATCACATCCTCGTCATTGTCAAAGTGTGTCCCACGCAGGAATTTTTTGAGTGGTCCAAACAGATGGAAATCTGAGGGAGCCAGATCAGGGCTGTAAGGAGGATGGGGCAGTACAGTCCAACCAAATTTGTTGATTGCTTCCCGTGTTACCAGACTTGTGTGAGGGCGTGCATTGTCATGTTGAAGCAACAAATCTGCAGATGGCTTATTAGGCCGAACTCTGTGGAACCGATTTTTGAGTTTTGTCAGTGTATTGATGTAAGCTGTCGAGTTGATTGTCTCACCTCTTGTCATTACATCAACAAGAATCACACCATCAATGTCCCAGAAGACAGTGATCATCACCTTTCCGGCTGATGGAGATGTTTTGAATTTTTTTCTTTTTGGTGACTGCGGATGATGCCATTCCATTGACTGCATTTTTGTTTCAGGCTCATAATAATGTGCCCACGTTTCGTCACCGGTAACAATTTTTGACAAAAACATTTCTCCTTCAACACCGAAACGCTCCAACAATTCAGAACAGAATGTTTTCCTTTGAACTCTGTGATCATTTGTTAGGCACCGAGGAACCCATCGAGCGTAAATCTTTGAATATCCGCGAGTTTTAAAAATTGCGATTGCACTTCCCTTGCTGACTGTAAGCTGCAATGTCAATTGCTGACTAGTGATACGCCTATCCTTACGAATAATGGCATCAGCCCGGTTTAACATGTCTGTGCTGGTAGCCGAGGCAACACGTCCAGAACGCGGTAAATCATGCAGCTCCTCTCGTACACTTTCTGCAGCTTTAATTCTCTGAACCCAGCGACTAACTGTGCTCATATCGACTGCAGAACATTTGTACACTGCACACAGTCGTTTATAAATGTTTGCCACAGTTTCTTTCTCCGCAACCAGAAATTCTACGACAATTCGCTGTTTGTAACGGACATTGTTGACAAGCTCCATTTTAACGGTTCATAGATTGCGTAATATTTTTCAGAATGCTGTGCAATTTGGTGCACATAATTGGAACATGTCATATTCCAAGTGTGCAAAATTTCATATTTCTATCTTTATTATTAGCCGAGAAAAAAGTAAGTGCGTGCGTGCGTGCGTGCGTGTGCCGTTCGTAGCACATGGAGAGCAAACATAAGTGGCACAGCAACTTTCGAGACAGTGCTGATGTCAAATTAATCATGTCTCATATCTTTCTGTATGTATGTGTTTAGTAATATCTCATATCTTAGTGTGTATCTGTGTTGGTCATGTGTCATATCTTTGTGTGTGCATGTTTGGGTTAGTGCTATCTCATATCTTTGTGTGCATGTTTATGTTAGCCATATCTCATATCTTTGTGTGTGCATGTCTGTGTCTGTCACATCTCATATCCTTGTGTGTGCATGTCTATGTTAGTCACATCTCATATCTTTGTGTGTGCATGTCTGTGTTAGTCACCTCTAGTGACTCGGGCAGATGGTGCTCGTAAACCTGGGAAGGCCGACCATCTAAGGGCAGAATCCCCCTACAGAAAAGATCATCTGCTGCCTTGCACGAAGATTGGGGACAATCAAAGGCTAAGGAATGCAAACCTGAATAAAATGCTGGCTGAAATCGGATGCACTGGGCCACTGGCGCAGAACACAGTACAACGTTTTAACGGGTGTTCAATCAGAGTGGATCTGGCGGACTCTAATTGTGATGTTCTGTCTGCGGGGGCGATCAACACACTTAACCTTACAACTGACTTCATGTGAGAGTCTGGAATCCTACTCTGATTGAGTCTTGATTGCAGAGAGAGAAATTCAGAAGACAAAAAACGCAAGAGAAACGAGACAAGGCCGAGTACCGCGGGAACACCTTGCTCGTTCTGTGGATGGATCTGTCTGTCCAGGATTGGCAAATTCAGCCACGAGAAAAGATGTTCAGTAAAGCAGCACCCAGTATGAGACACTAATGCTTTACCAAACTACTGACTTATCATGACTGCTTGCTACCAACCGTTTGTCAAGACGCCAAAGGCCATTTATATATATATATATGGCCCTTTTCGACTTGTCAGACGCTCTAGTGAAGGCTATTATGTATTTTATTTTGTTTTTGAGGTTTTGTTTTTGACGAACAGCTTCTCTCGTAGCTAATTCTACCAATGTTTGACAAACACACACGGCCACAGAATGAACAAGTCAGGTCCATAGGGTTTTCCTTCCTTTTTCATGTGTCTTTTCTTCTTTTATGTTTTGTCTTAGCACAGTCTCAAATGATGTTATACCGTTCCTTATACATGCTCTCCATGATGTGCGATCACTTGCCAGATGTTGCCAGTCGTTTTCACAGATGGAGAAGTCATCCAGAGATGATTTACAAATATTTCTATATCGTAGTTTAGGTCTGCCGATTTGTCTTTTTCCATGTATTAGTTCACCATATAGTATTTGCATGGGAATACGTTTTTCTATAATTCGCTGGACGTTCCCCAGCCATCTTAGTCTTCGGCATTTGAGTATGTTGTTTAGGTTTCAGATAAATATAATACTGTGCTAAACACACAAGTCTGATTTATTAAGAGTTTGGTCTTCAGTGTTAATCTCATGTTGTTCAGGGCCCTTTCTGCGAGTTTGTCATAGGTCGTAGCTGCCTTATCAATTCTGCTGTTTATTTAATCATCAAGAGAAGTGGTAAATAAATACACATATTTATATTTGTAGTCAGTGTTTATATATAATACATATGTATGTATATATATATATATATATATATATATATATATATATATATATATATTCCGCTTGCCAGCTTTTACCTCTGACGAAGTCCCTAGAAAACTAAGAACTGAGTATTGCGTGTTAATCCACTTATCCCTGGCAGCCGTGTGCACACGGGTCCATCGCCGCATAGGCAGATAACTCCGACTTCGGAGGTACTCATATTTTTTTTTTCCGTCGTTGAGTAATTGACGTTTTAAGCCGGGTCTCGCTGCTGAGACCAGGGGTAGTTGCCGCACAGAGAAATCATAAATAAAAATCCCAACCGGTATAGCCGGGATTTGAACCCACATCCTCTCTGTCTCGAGGCTGACGTCTTGCCTCAAGACCAACCAGTCCCCGATATGTATATAAACACATATACATTCACTCACACAAATGCACACATATGTATGTATGTATACATACATACATACACAAATATATATTACATATACATACACGTGTGTTTGTGTGTGTTATCAACAGAACTCCTGCAAAGTTTAAAGTTTGCGTGTTTAAGTGACGGCAATCAATGGCCAGTTCCATGTGTAAGCAACAGAAAGGTTGAAGTCAGTGCTACTGCAATGGATGTCTACTTTGATATGAACTCCAAGATAACAAAAATTACTATAACAGGAGAAGGCGTCCACTCGTTGTGTTCACTTTACATCAGTGGAGGTAAGGTTCGTCATTGCACATCAGTGGAGGTAAGGTTCATCATTGCACATCAGTGTAAGTAAGGTTCATCATTGCACATCAGTGGAGGTAAGGTTCATCATTGCACATCAGTGTAAGTAAGGTTCATCATTGCACATCAGTGGAGGTAAGGTTCATCATTGCACATCAGTGGAGGTAAGGTTCATCATTGCACATCAGTGGAGGTAAGGTTCATCATTGCACATCAGTGGAGGTAAGGTTCATCATTGCACATCAGTGGAGGTAAGGTTCATCATTGCACATCAGTGGAGGTAAGGTTCGTCATTGCACATCAGTGTAAGTAAGGTTCATCATTGCACATCAGTGGAGGTAAGGTTCATCATTGCACATCAGTGGAGGTAAGGTTCATCATTGCACATCAGTGTAAGTAAGGTTCATCATTGCACATCAGTGTAAGTAAGGTTCATCATTGCACATCAGTGTAAGTAAGGTTCATCATTACACATCAGTGTAAGTAAGGTTCATCATTGCACATCAGTGGAGGTAAGGTTCATCATTGCACATCAGTGTAAGTAAGGTTCATCATTGCACATCAGTGTAAGTAAGGTTCATCATTGCACATCAGTGTAAGTAAGGTTCATCATTGCACATCAGTGTAAGTAAGGTTCATCATTGCACATCAGTGGAGGTAAGGTTCATCATTGCACATCAGTGTAAGTAAGGTTCATCATTACACATCAGTGTAAGTAAGGTTCATCATTGCACATCAGTGTAAGTAAGGTTCATCATTGCACATCAGTGGAGGTAAGGTTCATCATTGCACATCAGTGGAGGTAAGGTTCATCATTACACATCAGTGGAGGTAAGGTTCGTCATTGCACATCAGTGTAAGTAAGGTTCATCATTGCACATCAGTGTAAGTAAGGTTCATCATTGCACATCAGTGTAAGTAAGGTTCATCATTGCACATCAGTGGAGGTAAGGTTCATCATTGCACATCAGTGGAGGTAAGGTTCATCATTGCACATCAGTGTAAGTAAGGTTCATCATTACACATCAGTGGAGGTAAGGTTCGTCATTGCACATCAGTGTAAGTAAGGTTCATCATTGCACATCAGTGTAAGTAAGGTTCATCATTGCACATCAGTGTAAGTAAGGTTCATCATTGCACATCAGTGGAGGTAAGGTTCATCATTGCACATCAGTGGAGGTAAGGTTCATCATTGCACATCAGTGGAGGTAAGGTTCATCATTGCACATCAGTGGAGGTAAGGTTCATCATTGCACATCAGTGGAGGTAAGGTTCGTCATTGCACATCAGTGGAGGTAAGGTTCATCATTGCACATCAGTGTAAGTAAGGTTCATCATTACACATCAATGTATGTAAGGTTCATCATTACACATCAGTGGAGGTAAGGTGCATCATTGCACATCAGTGTAAGTAAGGTTCATCATTACACATCAATGTATGTAAGGTTCATCATTACACATCAGTGGAGGTAAGGTGCATCATTGCACATCAGTGTAAGTAAGGTTCATCATTGCACATCAGTGGAGGTAAGGTTCATCATTGCACATCAGTGTAAGTAAGGTTCATCATTACACATCAATGTATGTAAGGTTCATCATTACACATCAGTGTAAGTAAGGTTCATCATTACACATCAATGTATGTAAGGTTCATCATTACACATCAGTGTATTAAGGTTCATCATTACACATCAGTGTATTAAGGTTCATCATTACACATCAGTGTATTAAGGTTCATCATTACACATCAATGTATTAAGGTTCATCATTACACATCAATGTATTAAGGTTCATCATTACACATCAATGTATGTAAGGTTCATCATTACACATCAGTGTATTAAGGTTCATCATTATACATCAATGTATGTAAGGTTCATCATTACACATCAATGTATGTAAGGTTCATCATTACACATCAATGTATGCAAGGTTCATCATTACACATCTATGTATGTAAGGTTCATCATAACACATCAATGTATGTAAGGTCCATCTTTACACATCAATGTATGTAAGGTCCATCATTACACATCAATGTATGTAAGGTCCATCATTACACATCAGTGGAGGTAAGGTCCATCATTACACATCAGTGTATGTAATGTCCATAATTACACATCAGTGTATGTAAGGTCCATCATTACACATCAATGTATGTAAGGTCCATCATTACACATCAATGTATGTAAGGTCCATCATTACACATCAATGTATGTAAGGTTCATCATTACACATCAGTGTATGTAAGGTCCATCATTACACATCGGCATATTGGAACCTCTAGTAGACATTTAACTGTAATGCAATAAATGTGCGCTGTTGACGAGCTTTAACTTGTAAATTATGCCCACAGTTTAAATCAACTGTTATCATCTGTAACGCCACAATCTTCTTCTACCGTTCAGCTCCCTGTGGAGCATAGGTCTTCAACAAACACTTTCCAAGTCGTTCTGTTTCTTGCCATACTTTTAAGATCATTCCATGTCTTCCCCATCATCATTATCTCTGATTCTGTCTGTCTTCTCCAAGAATTTCTTGGTCTTCCTCTTTGTCTTTTCCACTGGGGATTCCTTTGGGTACGTACATTCCAGGTGCCAATTCCGGAGGATTTCCTGGTAGACAAAAGGTCGGCAACCTGGACTCCTTACAGCTTGCGTCATGCGTCTCTTAGGCAGAAAGCCTTTATCTTTCCTGGATGGCGGGTTTACTTTTATTCGTTTCTTTGACTTGTCCATGTTTGTGAAGTTTTTTCGGCTTATTTATTTACAGTATGGGATAGCCAGTCCCATGCCCTACACTCCTCTCTCGCCTCTTACGAACATGCCTGGTAGGGTAAAGTAAGTAAAGTACCCCAGTCACGCCAAGTGGCGTATAGGGAATATGGTGTTAGTGACCCTATATTTTACAGACCTTCAGCACATGATTTTTGGGGTAATGTGGTCGGTATTACGCCCGTGCTGCTTTACTTTCCCAGAAAAAAAAATCCGGTACCCATTTAAGGCTGGGTGAACCCGGAAGCCGTCGGTTGGGATCGAACCCTACCCCTTGTCCTTTGTAGTCCAGTTCACTAACCACTGAGCTATCGCGGCTCCCGCCTGGTAGGGTACAGCACCAAAATTCGTTACTCCCATTTCGAGCCCCGGCAGCGCACGGGCGACATCACATAACATGACAATTTTCTAATCTCTTTAAGGTTAGCTTCTGTTGCAGTGATATTTGAGATAAAAGAGCTTCTTATATTAAATGTTTCATGCGTTAAATATACAAAGTGGAATATTAACTTGTAACCAAACATGATAATACGATTGTAACTATTGTAACGATCATCATCAAGTACCATGCATGCTGGCGTAGGTGATCATGTCTCTCCACAACTTCCGAACTCTATAGTTATTTATTATTATCATTTCTGTTATCGGTTCAGTTATCATTTATGTTGTTCACCGCCTGCCAAGCCACTCTCTTAAGCTGTCTGGTATATGTTCTTTTTGTTTCCCCTTTATCTCTTCGTCCCTAAAATTTTCTCGATTGTCACAATATATTCCAGTTGTTCCTTTCTAATGCATAGGCAAAAGATAATTGTTTCTTCCTAATATTGGAAATTAGCTCTCTCTTTGCTTTGACCTCTTTCAGAACGATTTAATTACTCTTCTTCGCTGTCCATGGTATTCTCTACATTCTTCTTTAAAACCACATTTTCACAGCCTCCAGAAATGTACATGTCTGTTGTCCTATTGTCCATGATTCACATCCAATTGTTAAGACTTGCACTACATAACATTTAAGAACTATTTTCCTTGTTTATATTGTCAAAAACGAATTGCACAGTATCTTACTCATTTTCTTTTTGGAAAATTCCTCATCTCACCTCTGTTGTACATCTACTATCTTAGGTTAACATTGTTCCCATATATTTAAATTCATAGTAACAATAATTTATAATAAATAAACTGCAAAAGTAGCATCGATTAATATTACAACTTGTATATAATTAACGCTTCTCAAAAGAGCAAAGAATAGAACTATACAGGCCAATAACATTGGTCTTTTTTTTTTGGCATTGGTTATGGTTATTCGAATGCCCGGGTATCACTGCAAACGAAAGGAAATCCATAATTTCTCTACTGCCCGTGCCAGTAGAATCATCCGAATTAACACATCGAATATCCAAACAAAGAAAGGCAGTTGCAGTCCTCATCGTAGCAGATGCAGCACACGGCAAAAGACATAAAGGCACAGTAGCACCGCATCTGAACTGTCCTTTGTCATACAATGTCATCATTCATCGTAAATAATCGGAATTTAGAAACACCATCAGGATGAATGTTACAAGACACATCAGCCTACTAAAAGTAATCCTGGAGGGGAAAATACAAGGTAAAAGAGGCAGAGGCAGACCAAGACTAACATGGACGAGTAACATCAAAAGATAGACAAATCAGCATATGACAACCTGCAACATCAAAGCAAGAGACAGAGCAGAATGGCGCTCCATGGTAGCAACCTTCGTTACGGAGACGGCAATCGATGATGATGATCAGGATGAAACACACAGCTCACGATGTGCACAGAGCACTACTCAGTAGCTCCGGCAGCAAGCCGGACTTGGAATATGAGGAAACTGCAACAAAGAACTATTTTCAGACAGTGACTCAATGGTTTCCTGTAGCCTATCCGTCATATTGACCGTAAGTCCTACTATATTTAGTTTGTAAAGCTAAAGATAAAGTACGAGACTTGAACCGGCGTCTTAGCACGCGAGTTTCCACCCATATGTGCTCGGCCGACTATCCAGAAATGTTCGGAGATTTCTGTATAGTGTCGCCTCAAGCATCGAAAATCACGATGCGAGGTGACATTCCTCACCTTCCCAAGGTAATACCCTGGTACCTATTTCTGCCGACGAATGGGTCGACCGTGGGGGTATTTTTTTTTTCCAACCACGAGTACAACTCACACTGCTCCCAGTGGGAATCGAACACGGGTTGTCTAAACGTCGGTAGTCCAGTCGGCGAATCAATTCAGAGAAAGAGTTATGTTTACAGCACTCGGGAAAAGTGACAAATAATATAGTCCAGTCGGGTGGTTTTCCCAACTAGGCTATCGAGGTCCCCTCATCATCATCATTGCGTGCCTTCTCCGCAACGAAGGTTGGCTACCATGGATCGCCATTCTACTCTGTTTCTTGCTTTGATGGTGCAGGCTGACATAGATTGACTTGTCCATCTTTTGATGTTACTCGTCCATGTTAGTCTTGGTCTGCCTCTGCCTCTTTTACCTTGTATTTTTCCTTCCAATATTACTTTTAGTAGGCTGTTGTGTCTTTTAACAAGCCCCAACAATTGCATTTGTCTTGTCTTGATTGTATTTAGTAGTTCTCTTTTTATTTTCAGCTGTTTTAAAACTTCATCGTTTGTTATCTTTTGTTTCCATCTAATTCTACCTATTCTTCTATAAATCCACATTTCAAAGGCTTCAATTTTCTGTTCTGTTTTCTTGTCTAATGTCCATGTTTCTGCACCATACAGGAATATTGAGAAGACGTAACATTTTGCCATTCTTAGTTTCAGCCCTGCTGTTATTTGTTTTGTTGTTAGTATATTTTTCATGGCATTAAAATTACTTTTTGCCATACCTATTCTTTTGTTTATTTCAGTTTTGCATTTTCCATCACTGGTTATAGTATGTCCCAGGTAGTTGTAGTTCTGGACTGTCTCCAGATGTATTCCCTCAACTGTGATATTTAATTGAGGTCCCCTCATAGTTTGTTTAAAATAACAAACATGAACAGTACTTTTCGTTATGAGTCAAATTCTACTTTTCTTTTAACAGAGAACAATGTTCTGTGACAGGAGTTAGCTGTTGTGCTCGCTGTGCTCCAAAATGTGGACACTTTATGTTCATTTTCAAGTTACACGCATATTTATACTACCACACATTTATATTTTATGATGTCACTTTCTGGTCTGGTCAGGTTATTTTACCCGCTACTGTATGCAGTAAACAGTACAACCTGTGACTGCCCTGCTGCCTTGCAGGTAAGCTCGGGAGAGTAAAAAGCTAAGGGAGGGTACCCCGAAGTAAAACAACCCCACTGCCTTGTGGGTGAGACTTTTTAGTCAAAGGCTAGCGGAGCCAACCGTAAACAAACCGACGGAAGGCAACAGAAAACCACCGTCGTAACTTCTTTGTACAATCATGAATCGCCACAAAATAGCTGCCGAGATCGAAAGTTGTGGACAGACATGACCACCTACGCCAGCGGGCCCGGTACTTGATGATGATGATGATGACACAAAACAGTGAGTGAGACAAATACACAATGAAATAAAAACATCAATTGAAAAGATTCCGAAAAAAAAATAATTTAAATACGAGTATGTTAATGACAAAATGACATCAAGAACTTCTCAATTTTGGTGTCTTAAGGTCATAATAGAAAAGCCAATGAAGGAAATACAAAACTGGTCGATAGATAATGCACAGAATAAAATACTGGGAAAGAGTATAACAAAATAACAAACAACATGAACTATAGGAAAGTATGTTGCCAAAAAAAAAACAGCGTACTAAGAAATACGATACAAGTAATACAAGTGGTTAATGTGTGATAAATTTTAAAATATATGTTTTTAAGTTCACATAAAAATGAAGTATACCAAAAAATACTTTTCTTTGTTAAGAAACAAGAAAGTTATCTTGATGAAAGAAAGTGGATTGATTGAATGGAGAAGGCTAAAGCTCAGAGTACTGACTGTGTTTAGTATTCGAGCGACTGGTCTGCTTTCCAGCTTATACGGTATTCATTTTAGAAAAGGGAGACAATCTTGGCGAGAAAACTAAGTTGTGACTTTTATCTAACAAGGCAGTACTAATATGTCTTTTTAAGATCACTAGGAAGATATAATCATAAATGTGGGATTGTCATGGAAACCTTCCAGTGTAGTCATACCGCAGAGTACTAAAAGCTTCTGTTCAATATGGCGGATGGGTGGCAAGGAACAGTTGAGACACTGTCTGGAAAGTTTCATTGTTGCAATTTCCTCATATTCCAAGTTCGGCTTGCTGCAGGAGCTACTGAGATTAGTGCTCTGTGTAAACCCTGAGCTGTGTGTTTCATTGGATGTTGTTTCTATATTCATATTGCTTACGATGAATTCATTTGCGTTCACTAACGGTGCTACTATGCCTTTTGTCTTTTGACGTGTGCCATGTTTTGCTATGATGGGGACTGCAACTTCTTTTTTTTTTTTTTTTGGATATTCGATGAGATGTTATTTTTGTTGATTCCACTGGCACAGGCGGTTGAGCAAATATGGATTTTAATTCGTTTGCAGTGATACCGGGTCCTTCGACTAACTATAACCATATGCTTGTATTATATTTCATGCATTTATAAAGTCTATCATTCATTTAAGCATTATTACTGCATTCGTTCATTTTCTATTTTTGGAACATAGAGCAGAATTCATAGAAACCTACAATTATGATTGTCTTGCTGCTAGTTCTTTTATGTCTTGGTTGTTTCTTAGTCCCATGGTTGATCTTTCCCTAGTAATTGTTCTGCGTAGTGATTCTCTAGGTCAGACTTGTTATCTTTTACCAGATGGTTTCCATGTGAATGCCTGATTGGGAAGTCTTTCTTCATTCATTCTCAGCACATGACCGATGTATTTCCAACGCTTTTTTATTAAAAAAAGCTCGACACGTATTCTTGTTTAGATTCAACTCTTATCTTTTCATTTGAAATGTATTCAATCTAGCATTTGTATGAGAACCTACAGAGACATTTGTTATAAAAGACATACAATTTCCTATCTAATGTCTGAGTGAATTTCAAACTTTCACATTCATTATGCTAACACTGGTATCATATCAAATCAATACTCATCATGTGCATACAAGTTGGCGTAGGCGATCATGTCCTTCCACAATACTCTATCTAAAATGCATCGTATCAGTTCTGTTGTTGACTGTTTTCCATTCCATGACACCAAACTATCCAGTATTTTCTCTCTTTGTCGTCCGCGATCTCTTTTCCCCTGGATTTTGCCAGTTGTAACCAAGCATTCCAACTTTCCTCTCCTCATGATGTGCCCGAAAAATATTGATAGTTTCTTTCTAATGTTTCTTAGGAGCTCCCTTTTTGTGTTGGCCTCTTTGAGAATTTCCTCATTGGTCTTTTTAGCTGTCCAGGGAACTTTCAATATTCTTCTGAGAAATACCATCTCTGTGGCCTCTAACCGTCTTTTCATTTGTTTGTCTACTGTCAATGATTCGCTTCCATAGGTCAGAATTGGTTCTATATAGCACCGATGGACTCTTTCTCATTTTTACTGACATAGATTTGTTGCATAAGATATTTTTCATTTTCTGAAATGCTATTTTGGGCTGAGCCATTCTGCTTTTTATTTCTGTGGTGCATCTCCCATGTGATGTCATTATTGTGCCCAAGTATTTGAAACGTACTTGTTTCAGATTTGTCCTGTTTATTTTTATATCATTTCTTGTAGCTCATTCTCTGTCTCTGCTATTAAGAATGTGTCATCCGCATATCGCAAATTATTTATATTGTGACCGTTGACTTCAATCCCTTTTTGGTCTCCTATTAATCACAAATATGTTCGCTGAAAAAGTGAAAACAAATCCGGCGACAGAACACAGCCTTGTCTGACTCCTTGTTTTATATATTGAAATTGTTGTTTGGTTGCTAATTTGAAAGGCTGCTGCTTGTTGCCAGTACATGTTTTTTTTAATGATTCGCAGATCTTTGCCATCAATGTTTAATTTCTCCAGTATATTGATTATTTCCACATGCTTTACTTTGTCAAATGCTTTTGTGTAGTCTATAAAGCACATATATAGATCTTTCTTTACCTCTATAGCTCTTTCTATAAATGTTCTAAAGGTGTGTATTGTATTATTGGTGCCCTTTACTCATTCTTCTTCTTCCGTTTTAGCTCCCAGTGGAGTATAGGTCTTCAACAAACACTTTCCAAGTCGTTTTTTTTTGCCATTCTTTTAAGATCATTCCATGTCTTCCCCTTCACCTTCATCTCTGCTTCTATCTGTCTTCTCCAAGAATTCCTTGGTCTTACTCCTTGTCTTTTACCCCTGGGGATTCCAAAAAAGGGCCTGTTGTGCAATACTCTCAGTTGACTTCCGTAGTGTGTGTCCTATCCAGCGCCATCGTCTTCGCTGTATTTCTTTATCCACTGGATAGTAGTGTGTGTCATATCCACCTTTACTCATTAATCAATCCAAATCAATCTTGCTGCGAAAAAAAAAGAATTTGAAAACTTGTAGACAAATCAGCTGGCGTTTTGTGAGTGATGTCCAATTACGGAGACACAGTGATTCAATATATGGTGGTGATACATTTACCGTCATCTTATAGTTATGTCTGAAGCTTCAGTGTAATTGGGCGCAAACAGCGCTCAAATGGTGTCGCCAAATAAATTATGTCAGTCCCGATTACATTTCCGTGGTGCAGAACGTACCCAGCAATTAAATATCTCACTTGGCGTGATAGCCTCACTTGGCGTGATAGCCTCACTTGGCGTGACAGCCTCACTTGGCGTGACAGTCTCGTCTCACTTGACTTGACAGTCTTACTTGGCGTCAAAGCCTCACTTGGCGTGACAGTCTCACTTGGCGTGACAGTCTCGTCTCACTTGACTTGACAGTCTCACTTGGCGTCACAGCCTCACTTGACGTGAGAGTCTCATTTGACGTGACAGTCTCACATCACGTGACAGTCTTACTTGGTGTGACAGTCTCACTTGGCGTTACAGTGACACTTGGTGTGACCGATCTTTTAATATTTTCAGGTCTGGGTGGTCAGACACTTCAACGCAGACAAAAGTTAGATAAAAGTATCATTAGCAAAAAACTACCTACCTGGGACATACTATAACCAGTGATGGAAAATGCAAAACTGAAATAAACAAAAGAATAGGTATGGCAAAAAGTAATTTTAATGCCATGAAAAATATACTAACAACAAAACAAATATCAGCAGGGCTGAAACTAAGAATGGCAAAATGTTACATCTTCTCAATATTCCTGTATGGTGCAGAAACATGGACATTAGACAAGAAAACAGAACAGAAAATTGAAGCCTTTGAAATGTGGATTTATAGAAGAATAGGTAGAATTGGATGGAAACAAAAGATAACAAACGATGAAGTTTTAAAACAACTGAAAATAAAAAGAGAACTGCTGAACACAATTAAGACAAGACAAATGAAATTTTGAGGGCATGTTAAAAGACACAACAAACTACTACAAGTAATTTTGGAAGAAAAAATACAAGGTAAAAGAGGCAGAGGCAGACCAAGACTAACAAGGACGAGTAACATCAAAAGATGGACAAGTCAATCTATGTCAGTCTACACTATTAAACAGAGTAGAATGGCGATCCATGGTAGCCAACCTTCGTTGCGGAGAAGACACGCGATGATGATCAAAAAACAGTATTGGCCCATAGGCTGAAGGATCAGTAGCAACCACCCAACCCACCCACCTAACATGTCACAGCACAGCCTCATACATTCACCAACTTGAATTACAACCCACAAACCAATGAGATCAGAAGTGTTCATGGATACAACTTTAGATAGCGAAACAATGTCCGGTACAGTCGAATAATGAAGAAATAAGTGAACATTTATATAACAAAAACAATGACTGGTACAACCGAATATTGAAGAAAGAAGTGAACATTTATATAAGAAACAATGACTGGTACAGCCGAATGTTCAACAAAGAAGTGAATATTTATACAGGGTGTTCGTAAAATCGCAGTGCAGTGAATATTTCTAATATTCAGTAAATGACGTAATCATCATCTACGTACCACAATTTTGTAAACCACATTTATGAACAAACCGCTGCTTCCTTTAAGGTTTTATTTACGTAAAGGACGGGCACTACGTTACTTTCACTGTCTCATTGCTTGAAGGAAATGGTGTTGACGATTGAAAACAGGGTATTTCTGGTTGAGCATGTCTTTCGTAATGGCGGTAAATATACGGATGAGGTCATTAGACAATTCGTGACGAAATTTCCAGACTCACAAGTCCCTCACCGAAATTCTGTTACAAAATTGATCAAAAAATTTCGTGAAACCGGTAGTTTGGTAGATGCATACCGATCTGGAAGACCTTCAATTTCACAAGACCAAATTATGGAACTCCAAGACAGAATTACAATGAGTCCAAATGCATCTTTAAACCACTTGTCTCAACAGGTGCAAATGTCTAAGAGTTCTGTTCACAAGGTTTTAAGAAGTGAACTACACTATCGTACATACAAATTAACTGAAGTGTCTCAACTCCAAGAAAGAGATTATGAATCCCGTTTAAACTACTGCATGTGGTTTCAGAATTTTATTTATGAACATGGCCCTGCCATCCTTGACGTCACTTTTTTCACTGATGAGGCCTGGTTTCATTTATCCGGTTATGTGAACAGTCAGAACAATCGGCTGTGGAGCAGTGAAAACCCCATGAATTTCATCAAGTGCCGCTTTACGATCAAAAAGTCGGAGTGTGGTGCGCTATAAGTCGTATGCGGATAATAGGACTTATATTTTTTAATGAAACAATAAATGCAGAACGTTACCGTACTTTAATTCTGGAACCGTTCATAGCACACCTTACAGAACGGGAAATTATGGAATCCTGGTTTCAGCAGGATGGGGCAACAGCACACACAGCCACAACAACACTCAATTATTTAGAAAGCATATTTGTAAATCGCATTATTTCACGTGGAATCTGGCCTGCTCGTTCACCAGATCTAACACCCCCAGATTATTATCTGTGGGGGGCATTGAAGGGGAAAGTTTATGAAAATAATCCGCAGACAATTAATGACCTAAAGACTGAAATAGTAGACAAGATTAAACAAATATCACCAGACATTATTCTGAAGGTTTTCGCAAATATGGAAAGACGAATCGCGACATTTCTTGAGGCCCGTGGTGGACATTTTCAACATATGCTTTAGGCACAACTTTATTGTGTTAATACCAACATTACCCATTATAAGCTCGCCGATAGCAGTCAAGTATATTTGAATAATACCATTTATTTTACAATTTGTGTGACGCATTAGTTAACCGCATTTCTGGTGACGTTTTTTCTTTAGAGAGTAGAAATTCACTGCACTGCGACTTTAAAAACCACACTGTATAAGAAACAATGACTGGTACAGCCGAATGTTGAAGAAAAAAGCGAACCGTTATATTTTTTTTAAAATCATTCACAGCACTATAAAGAAACAAATAATTAAAGTTCTGCGGTATAGCCACGGTGCAAAGAACGGGCATTATATAAATGGTATTCTAACTTCAAACTTCCACCCTCATTTCCTATCCAGTATTTTCTCAATGACTACCCTGGTTCCCCACAAAAAGTTCGGTAATTTTCATTAATATTTTTTCTTGTTTAGTTTTACTAGTTGTATTGACTTTCTTACATGTAGTGAGATTAAATTTCCTCTGTGTGTCTGTTGGTTTTTATTTTCGTTGTTTTCTGATGCCTACATTTCAATAATTTTATATTGTTCTATGTAAAGCTATCACCATACACTTTGTTGACTCGATTTCCATTTATAGCACGAGTTTTAGTGTGAAAGTAAACGCCATGACACTTTTCAATCTCATTACATTTTAGGTCGGAACGTGGCACTGAAAGGAAAAACCAGTCAATCAAGCACTTTAACTAGAGGTTCTACTACATTTCATTCTTCATACGCTGTAGATGGTGACTTCAAAACTTACTGTCAAACAAAGGAAGACGACGATACACCAAACGTGAACGTCACCTTCAGTCATCCAATGACAGTTCAGAGTTTGACTCTCTACAACAGAGACGGTGGTAGTTGTAAGTAATTTTAGCTTTAAAGTGAGTAACCAGCAGAATCCAAGAAGTAGAGCTATAATCTGTCGCGGTATTCTTTATTCACGGACGCATGCGCGCGCGCACACACACACACACAAACGCACACGCGTTTTTATACAATGGCATCTCTTCATTTGTATATATATCAAATGTAATTTCCAAAATCAGTTTTTTTGTTTAGTGTTGCAGATTTGTATAGCGCAGCAAAATATGCTTCTCTTAATCATCAAAAGAAGAAAACTTGGAAATCTGGAATCAGCTCGTAGCGCTTGGAGATTATCACAGAACAGCAACACTCGTGAAGTTAAAATTAGAGACAAAATACTCCCGGGAAAAGGAGATATGGTTAGGCACCACAAACGCATCTTGTTCATTCTGCGGAACCATCTGTCTATCCAATATCGGCAATTTAAGTCACGAGAGAACATGTTCAGTAAAACAGTATCCAGCATAGGCTACTAGTATATAATCAAACTAATGACTATTCGTGGATTGCTGACTAACAAACATCACTGAAGACGTCAAAGGCCAGAAAAAGTTCTTAATTATTGGTTCTCTTATTAACGTTATTGAGTAATTTCATTCGTAGGTCAACTGTAATATACGTAATGCTTTCATTCATATGCACGGTTAAGACCTTAATAAGACTGGTAATGTTTGTAATCCTGCGAAATATAGTAGCCAGAGACATGTATAGGTTCCCGGTTTCAAGATGGCGCGGTCACGTTTATGTCAACGTTCACTGTTACATTTTGTGCAGGAAAGTGTTTAATTCTATCTTTCCAATGCAAATAAGTGTATAGATGGGGTTAAGGCAAAGAAATACAAATGTATGCATAAAAATGCGAAGCTGCAGTAAAGCTAAATGCGAGGGGAAAATTGAAAAAAATGGTAGTGCTTGGTGTATATCTCTTCTCCCTTAGTTGTTTCTTTATTTGTAATTAATTATGATTTGATCTGCAGGCACATTATTTGCAATTTCACAATATACTTTTTTACAATATACCTTTCAGATTAATTTTCCTATAATTGGGAATTTGTTGCAGTTTTTTTCAACTGCTGTGAAATTAGAGATTAATTTAAAACAAATTATTACTTTACTGCGGGAATGTTCTAATTTATGTTGTCGTACAATCAATTCATGAGTTTAGACACTGAAGTATCGCTACATTTGTTGGAGTGCGGTGTCCGCGAAACACAAATGGTGACCGTGTGTTCAAAAGGTTGTTGTGTGACCCCAGACATTACGATACCTGGGAATACAGTTTGATCGAAGTCTTGCTTTCACTCAGCACATAGATCAAGTGTGAATGAAGGCTGGAAGTGTGTCTTAAAACTGAATGTAATGACGTGGCTGGGTGTGAACTTCTTGTCTTTCTGTACCTAAGACTGGTGGTTTCAACTACTGAGTGTGCACCAGCGGCGGACATTCAGAGGAGGCAACGAAGGACACGACTCCTCAAACATTTGATCAGAATACATAACACAATCACATTCCAGCTTACTGAGTTCAATGTCAGTGTACAACGGAGACCACGACTCCTCAAACATTTGATCAGAATACATAACACAATCATATTCCAGCTTACTGAGCTCAATGTCAGTGTACAACGGAGACCACGACTCTTCAAATATTTGATCAGAATACATAACACAATCATATTCCAGCTTACTGAGTTCAATGTCAGTGTACAACGAAGGACACGACTCCTCAAACATTTGATCAGAATACATAACACAATCATATTCCAGCTTACTGAGTTCAATGTCAGTGTACAACGGAGACCACGACTCCTCAAACATTTGATCAGAATACATAACACAATCATATTCCAGCTTACTGAGTTCAATGTCAGTGTACAACGGAGACCACGACTCCTCAAACATTTGATCAGAATACATAACACAATCATATTCCAGCTTACTGAGTTCAATGTCAGTGTACAACGGAGACCACGACTCCTCAAACATTTGATCAGAATACATAACACAATCATATTCCAGCTTACTGAGTTCAATGTCAGTGTACAACGAAGGACACGACTCTTCAAACATTTGATCAGAATACATAACACAATCATATTCCAGCTTACTGAGTTCAATGTCAGTGTACAACGGAGACCACGACTCCTCAAACATTTGATCAGAATACATAACACAATCATATTCCAGCTTACTGAGTTCAATGTCAGTGTACAACGGAGACCACGACTCTTCAAACATTTGATCAGAATACATAACACAATCATATTCCAGCTTACTGAGTTCAATGTCAGTGTACAACGGAGACCACGACTCCTCAAACATTTGATCAGAATACATAACACAATCACATTCCAGCTTACTGAGTTCAATGTCAGTGTACAACGAAGGACACGACTCTTCAAATATTTGATCAGAATACATAACACAATCATATTCCAGCTTACTGAGTTCAATGTCAGTGTACAACGAAGGACACGACTCTTCAAACATTTGATCAGAATACATAACACAATCATATTCCAGCTTACTGAGTTCAATGTCAGTGTACAACGGAGACCACGACTCCTCAAACATTTGATCAGAATACATAACACAATCATATTCCAGCTTACTGAGTTCAATGTCAGTGTACAACGGAGACCACGACTCCTCAAACATTTGATCAGAATACATAACACAATCATATTCCAGCTTACTGAGTTCAATGTCAGTGTACAACGAAGGACACGACTCTTCAAACATTTGATCAGAATACATAACACAATCACATTCCAGCTTACTGAGCTCAATGTCAGTGTACAACCAGCCACCGTATTCGAGTATGTCGTTATGTCATTTAAACAATTCGAGTTGTTGCTAATAAATAGGCTTCAATGTCTGTAAGGAGGTCAAATCTACACCAAACTTATACCTGCATATATCGACCTCGTAATGTGTATCAAAACTAGGTAGGTCATTTCTTAGCAGCACCTGGTTGCCATGCTAACAGGGGATTAACTAACAAGGTGGCGCTCTATCTCTTTAAACATATAGAAGTAGAGCATGTAAGAGACAGATTTATCCATAGCATACTTAGAATCAATTCGCTGCGTCTTTTATAAAAAACACATGAAAAAAACACTTGAAAAAAAACACTTGAAAAAAAAACACTTGAAAAAAAAACACTTGAAAAAAAACTTCCCTTCCCTCCCCCTCCCCATCCCCTTCCCTTCCTCCCTCTCTTCCTTCCTTCCTCTCTCCCTTCATCCTTCCTTTTTCCCTCCTTCCTTCCGTATCGCTCTCCCTCCCTCCCTTCCTCCTTCCGTCCTTCCGTCCTTACTTCCATTCTTTCTTTTGTCTTATTACTTTCTTTCCTTCTTTTTCTTTCTTTCTTCCTAAATGTGCACTTCGCTGTAACCAATAATTATTTCTTAATAATCTACAGCCAACTCTACACATAGACTCCACAGATTTATACTAACAGCCTACGATGAGAACAACAAAGAACTGTTTAGACACGTGAATAATGAGTCAACTCCCCTCAACATATACACAATACATCCGGATCAGTTGCTGTCCGGTGTTGTCAGCGTTAAAGTGGAAGCTACAACGCTTGATGGCAGCAAACCAAAGATTCTAACCATCTGTGAACTTCAAGTATTTGGAGGTGTGTACTTTGTTTGAACGAATGAACTTTTCTTTACATTTTCGTTTGTTTTTACTTTATTTTCTTTGAGCTCTGAAATGGTTGTTCTTGATAACACACGCGTATCGTGCAGCAATGCATGTCGTCACCACTTGTTTTGTGGATGACAAGAATGTGCTGTTAATGGCTGGACGTGTCCCCTGTCCCTGTGTGATGATTCCTTTACGTGGAAGCAGTGAAGTAACAGGTGACCCAATGATTCTTCTTGTGGCTGTTGTGTCCAGTATTTCATTTATGCAAAGGGGATTATTATGTTGAGGTTCTTTTATGACTTAAGTGTAGGGTTGCCAGAACCTTCGAAGCAGAAAGCGGGACAAATGGAACTTTTTTAGACGCGAAAGCGGGACACATCATGTAAAGCATAATAGCCATAGGAAAAGTCAGAGATAGCACACACATAGACTAATTATTATTACATTATAATTCCTCCAGCCTCCAACACATAAAGAAAGAATGAAGCCAAAATTTCTTCTTGCTGCTGGTGAGGATGGCCCGATGTTGTTGAATGAATTATTAGCGCCTACAGAAATACGACAAGGACAAAAGCATGCAGATTGTCACGTAGGCACAGATCACGTGAGCGGTGAGCGGTGAGATGGGTAGAGTAAGGCTCGGCGCCTCGGCTAAGAGTCGCCTAAGAGTAAGACGAAGCCGAAGACGTCATCTTTTGTAAATTTTTAAATAATACCGCCTTCCGCACTAACAATTTTGTGCTGGATATTCTCAAATGAGTATTTATGAGTTGTATCTACAAACTTTATTATTAAACAGCGATAGCGCAGGACTCTACAAATAGACGTTTCGGACTAAGAAGCTTCATTTTGTAACAAAACTCAAACCAATAATAAATAATTTAAGAAAATATTAAAATTTGTAGGTGAAAAATTTGGCTGGATTAAAAAGCGGGACAAATTGCTGTCCCCCAGACCCTTAGGCGGGACAATTAATTTTTGATGAAAAAGTGGGACAATCCGGAAAAAGCGGGACGGATGGCAACCCTACTTAAGTGCGAATATAACAGTGGATAACATTATATATATGTATACCTGCATTTATCCCTAACGGAAAAGAAACACTGAAAAAATGATTGACCCTGGGTCTGCAACCATGAACAGATGTGATGGCGCAAGTCGAGAAATACCAGACGCAAGTGCTACGTAGAAATCTTAAGGAGACTTACTAACCAACACAACCCCGTTATGGTTAGTCTCTACATATTGAGATATATACTTTGGAAGAAATCTGACATGTTCGATGTGCAATGGTGATCACCTAAAACTAAATAAATCTAAAACTAAACTGAAAGAAAACTAAAACTAAAACTAAACTTAAAACTAAAACTAAAATTAAACTAAAAATAAAACTAAAATTAAAGCTAAAATTAATGCTAAAACTAAGACTAAAACTAAAACTAAGACTAAAACTAAAACTAAGACTAAAACTAAAACTAAAGATAAACTAAAACTAAATATAAAACTAAAACTAAAACTAAAGATAAAACTAAAACTAAAGATAAAACTAAAACTAAAGATAAACTAAAACTAAATATAAAACTAAAACTAAAGATAAACTAAAACTAAATATAAAACTAAAACTAAAGATAAAACTAAAACTAAAGATAAACTAAAACTAAATATAAAACTAAGACTAAAACTAAAGATAAAACTAAAACTAAAGATAAAACTAAAACTAAAACTAAAGATAAAACTAAAACTAAAATTAAAACTAAAACTAAAACTAAAGATAAAACTAAACTAAAGATAAAACTAAACTAAAGATAAAACTAAACTAAAGATAAAAATAAACTAAAGATAAAAATAAACTAAAGATAAAAATAAACTAAACTAAACTAAACTAAACTAAACTAAACTAAACTAAACTAAACTAAACTAAACTAAACTAAACTAAACTAAACTAAACTAAACTAAATTAACTAAACTAAACTAAACTAAACTAAACTAAACTAAATTAACTAAGCTAAGCTAAGCTAAGCTAAGCTAAGCTAAACTAAACTAAACTAAACTAAACTAAACTAAGCTAAACTAAACTAAGCTAAACTAAGCTAAACTAAACTAAGCTAAACTAAACAACTAAACTAAACAACTAAACTGAACTGAACTGAACTAAACCAAACTAAACTAAACTAAACTAAGCTACACTTACAACTATTTGAAAGAGTATAAATTATGTTAATTTTGTGACTCATTGCTATTAAACGTTGAAGAGACAATCAAGAAGATCAAAAGAAAGCCTGAAGAAAGGTATAAATAAATAAAAACAATCCCACAAAATAGAACAATTGTAGCAAAACAGAACTTGCAATTTTATAAACTTGTACTTTTCCCATGTGTCTGTGAAAAACATGAACCATCATATCGACAGACATACTTTAGTGCCTTCCAGCACAAAGTGTTAAAGAAATACACTCAGAGTTCCATGGACGGACAAAGAAGAAGCACGTTCTTTCTTTTCTTCTTTTCACTTTCTCAATGGTAGCTCGTTTCAAAACATTTGCCCAACTTCAAAACGCTATTACTCTCTAACCGTTTGTTAAATACTTTTGAAATTTTCCATATGTTATTAGAATGCAAAAGACCCTTTAAATCTACATTTAACAAATATCTTGCAGCTGCAGTTTTCTTAAAGCGGCGATATTTCTTTGATGTTTGTCAAAATTGTAAATTGTGAAGCCCTAAAGAATAGAAATTACCGTAGTTGCTGGTCTACGATTAATTTTCACTAGGTAAAGGCGTGGCCGTAATGGGGAAATAACTGGATAAAACAAAACACCAGGAGAATTATTGTCTGCTCAGTTCGAGGACGGACGATAATATCAAGGTATACCTGTATGTCCAATTTTCATAGTTGTGTGGTCCTGAAAAGGACCGTTTGTTGAAATAATTTAAGGTAATATAGGGGCCAACATTGTGGGGGCTATATACTTTCATTCTGAATCAGACGAGTCTAAAATATTAATAACTGTTTGGGGTTGAACATTCCACAAACCATCATTTTTCCAATATTCCTCTTCCTGTTTTAAGACGTGGTCTTCACATTTAGCCCAATAATCTTTGTCTATATTTAATAAAGCGAGATTAGCAAGAGTCTTTACATCGCCTATTTTGAATGTTGTATTTTCATCTGCCACTTGTCCTTTTAATTTTGCCCAGATTAGTTCTATTGGATTTAAATGAGCATGGTAAGGTGGCAGCCTCAAACTTATATGACCGTGCTCTTGGATAATCTTATCTATTTGAAAAATCTTTGTCCTTTGTTTTTGCTTTACTAGAGATAGTAATTCAGGTTTTAAGTACATGTTATTAAATTGTATGTGCTCCTTTGTGAGCCATATCTTAATAGCATCTTTTGTACTGGATGACGTCGGGACTTTATCTTCAAGTGCAACAATGTTGTGGTACGCTGCATTGTCCATTATTAGGCAAGATGGTCGATCTAGTGATGGGAGAACAGAATTTTCAATCCAATGTCTAAATATGTGACCATTCGAGTGATAATCCCGATTGTCTATGGATTTTGAAAGAAAAATGAGCTCTGCATTCTGTATTACATATTGCATGTTGTCGACTACCTGCATGAGCAATTATCAAGCGCTGTCCTTTGCTGCTAGGTATTAATCTCTTAATCTTTCCATCTGATGACTGCCATTCCCTTTGGTTAGTGTGGTGAGCATTGATCCATGTTTCATCCAAGTACACAATATCATAACCTTGCTTGCGCACCTCTTTTACTTCACGTAAGTACTTGCTTCTCATGACTACTATCTGTGGCTTCTCACAGATGATGTTTCGTCCATTGGAATACTTTCTGAATGTAAAGCCTGCAGCTCTCACATTCCTCCATAATGTAGACTTTGATATTTCAATACTGTTGTTCTTTTTCAGCGATACTTTTAATTTTCTTATTGTAACAGTTTCATTCATACCCAACATTTTGCGAATTTCACTTCTAATAAGTTCACTGTCGAAATTATCCAACATTTTTGCTCTTCCTTGTGATTTTGTATATTTGGAACATTGACGGTCACGTGCTTGAATCCAGCGATTAAATGACCGTTTAGATAAATCCAAAATGTGTCTTGTCCTATTCTCTGGGTTTTCTAAAGAATGAAATAATCTTCCTCGTTTAGCCTCTTTGCAAAAATAGTCATACATTTTTATTGCGATGTTTTGTAAACTGCAGAATTTCATTTTAAGACTCATGATAAATGTTACCGTTCCACGTCTATACCTATGCATGAACGGAAATGGAACACACAATGCCTCGTGTTTTCTACAAGTGTCTAATTGTGTCAGACAACTCACGGGGAAAGCTTGGAAATACGTCAATTCTACAGTGTATAGATTTGTACTCGCTATTTTTAGTTTAAAATACTGTAAACATTAAGTTTTGACTACATCAATGGGTCGTTATAAATTTATATAAATCAAATAAGCAACAATAATAACCAAATGTTTTTTTTTAATGAAATTAATTCCCTGTTGGGTTCTAATCATTATAACTTTACATGCAAATTTTGAAAAAATTACAAAAAGAGATTAAAAAGATATCGATTTTAAAAGTTGGGCAAATGATTTGAAACGAGCTAAATGTCTCTGTCACTGTTACCGAAAAGGTGTCGTGGTTATATTATTTCTTGTTCTTGAGCTGCGCGAACTGTCTGAATTAGTGATTTTCCTTTGTTGTTACATGTCTCGCATATACACGAAGAACGCCCTTTATGGTGATTGATATGGATTCATTCTGACCAGGTGGCCAAACCATTTAAGTAAAAAAAAAAATTAAATTGTCAAAATCGTAAAATTGTATAATAAAGAAGAAAGGGTAATACAATATACTTGTGTATAGAAAAAAACAAATAAATAACTTGATGAATGTAAACAACTGCATGTGTTCAAGAAAATCAACAACATGTATGACCAAGTAGAGTGATCTGGTCAGTTTAATTTAAGACACAAATTTAATAGAACAATTATTCACAATTTAAGTGATCTTCTTAGTATTCTTCTACTTCATTTCCTTCTACCTCTTCTTCCTCTACTGCTTCTTCATCTTCCTCTTCTTCTTCTCCCCTTCCTCTTCTCGTTTCCTCTTCTTTTTTCTTTTACTTCCTTTTTCTTCCTCTACCTCTTCTTCATCTTCTTCCCTCTTTTTCTTCCACTTCCTCATCTTCTTCATCTTCTTCCCTCTTTTTCTCCCACTTCCTCATCTTCTTCCCTCTTTTTCTCCCACTTCCTCATCTTCTCATCTTCTTCCCTCTTTTTCTCCCACTTCCTCATCGTCTTCATCTTCTTCCCTCTTTTTCTCCCACTTCCTCATCTTCTTCATCCTCTTCCCTCTTTTTCTCCAACTTCCTCATCTTCTTCATCTTCTTCCCTCTTTTTCTCCCACTTCCTCATCTTCTTCATCCTCTTCCCTCTTTTTCTCCCACTTCCTCATCTTCTTCCCTCTTTTTCTCCCACTTCCTCATCTCTTCATCTTCTTCCCTCTTTTTCTCCCACTTCCTCATCGTCTTCATCTTCTTCCCTCTTTTTCTCCCACTTCCTCATTTTCTACATCTTCTTCCCTCTTTTTCTTCCACTTCTTCTCCATTTTCTTCCCTCTTTTCTTCCACTTCTTCTCCATTTTCTTCCCTCTTTTTCTTCCACTTCTCCTTCTTCCCTCTTTTTTCTTCCACTTCTCCTTTTTCTTCCCTCTTTTTCTTCCACTTCTTTTTCTTCCCTCATTTTCTTCCACTTCTTTTTCTTCCCTTTTTTTCTTCCACTTCTTTTTCTTCCCTCTTTTTCTTCCACTTCTTTTTCTTCCCTCTTTTTCTTCCACTTCTCCTTTTTCTTCCCTCTTCTTCCTTCTCCTCCTCTCCTTTTTCTTCCTCTTCTTCCTCCTCCTCTCCTTTTTCTTCCTCCTCCTCTCCTTTTTCTTCCTCTTCTTCTCCTTTTTTCTTCCTCTTCCTCTTCCACTTCTTCTCCTTTTCTTCCTCTTCTTCCTTCTCCTCCTCTCCTTTTTCTTCTACTTCTTCCTTCTCCTCCTCTCCTTTTTCTTCTACTTCTTCCTTCTCCTGCTCCTCTTTTTTCTTCTACTTCTTCCTTCTCCTCCTCTCCTTTTTCTTCTACTTCTTCCTTCTCCTCCTCTCCTTTTCTTCTACTTCTTCCTTCTCCTCCTCTCCTTTTTCTTCTACTTCTTCCTTCTCCTCCTCTCCTTTTTCTTCTACTTCTTCCTTCTCCTCCTCTCCTTTTTCTTCTACTTCTTCCTTCTCCTCCTCTCCTTTTTCTTCTACTTCTTCCTTCTCCTCCTCTCCTTTTTCTTCTACTTCTTCCTTCTCCTCCTCTCCTTTTCTTCTACTTCTTCCTTCTCCTCCTCTCCTTTTTCTTCTACTTCTTCCTTCTCCTCCTCTCCTTTTTCTTCTACTTCTTCCTTCTCCTCCTCTCCTTTTTCTTCTACTTCTTCCTTCTCCTCCTCTCCTTTTTCTTCTACTTCTTCCTTCTCCTCCTCTTCTTTTCTTCTACTTCTTCCTTCTCCTCCTCTTCTTTTCTTCTACTTCTTCCTTCTCCTCCTCTTCTTTTCTTCTACTTCTTCCTTCTCCTCCTCTCCTTTTCTTCTACTTCTTCCTTCTTCTCCTCTTCTTTTCTTCTACTTCTTCTTTTCCTCTTCTTCTGCCTCTTCTACTTCGCTTCCTCATCTCCTTTTCTTCTTCCTCTTCTCCTTTTTTCTTCTCTTATTTATTCTTCCTCTTCTTCCTCTTTTCTTCCTCTTATTTTTTCTTCCTCTTATTTTCTTCTATTTCTTCTTTTTTCCTCTTCTTCTTCATGATAAAACTCTGGGAGTCGTTGGGGCTTCACTGAAAAATGTCAATTTTTCCCATTTCTATTTCCATGTCTTCAGTCATTATTTGGGACTCTGCAAAGTCGAGATCTGTCTATTCTTTGACGTTATCCTCCCATCACTTTCTCTACCAACCTCTCCTTCTCGCTATTGTCACAATTTCATGCAGAATGGTCTTTACGAAACCAGACAATCAAGACACGTGATCGAAATTTGTTTTTGCGCCTCTCATCATCATCATCATGTGCCATACCGGTTGATGTAGGCGATCATGTCCTTGCACAAATGTATATCTACAGTTCAACGTATCAGTTCTGTTATTGACTGTTTTTCATGCCATGACACCAAGCTATCCAGTATTTTCTGTCTTTGTCGTCCGCGATCTCTCTTAGCTTTTATTTTGTAAGTTGTAACCAAGTTTTCTAACTTTCCTCTTCTCACAATGTGCCCGAAAAATGTAGATTGTTTCTTTCCGATGTTTTTTAGGAGCTGCCTTTTTTGTGTTGGCCTCTTTGAGAACTTCCTCATTGGTCTTTTTTAGCTGTCCAGGGAACGTTCAACATTTGCGCCTCTCACAAAATAAAAAATAAAAAAATTCATCATGTACTCCGATTCTCTGTTGTATCCTGGCGCGAACTTTTTTCATTTGAGAAACGATCCATCTAAGAGATGTCCAAAACCTTCATCATCATCATGTGCCATACCGGCTGGCGTAGGCGATCATGTCCTTCCATAATCTTCTATCTACAGGGTATCGTATCAGTTCTGTTGTTGACTGTTTTCCATGCCATGACACCAAGCTAACCAGTATTTTCTCTCTTTGTCTTCTAATTCAAAACCTAACGGTAACATTTCACATCCATAGCTTGTATTTTATTCTGAAGAAACGCTTTAAGTGTCCATATTTCTAAAGCTTATATATTTGTCAATTTTAATTTTTGTTTTCGCCAACGTTCACGTCTGGCGATGTCCCTAAAATATAGAAACTAAATTGTACGCGTTAATCCGCTTTAATGTAACAAACAACACAAGAAGAGATAGAATACCAAATGAAAGCATAAGACAAATGGTAGGAATAAAACAAGAATATATAGAACAACAACTTAAATGGTTTGGCCACCTGGTCAGAATTAACCTTTACCAATCACCATCAAGGGCGTTCTTCTCCAGAATGCATGAAAAAAGACTAAGAGGAAGACCCAGAAGAAGATGGATAGATGCAGTGATAGAGACATGTAACAACAAAGGAAAATCACTAATTCAGACAGTTCGAGCAGCTCAAGAACGACAAATGATATAACCACGACACCTTTTTGGTACTAGTGAAAAAGAGAAAGGAAGAAGAAAGAAAAGTAGAAGAAAAAAAAAGAAGAAGAAAGGAAAGAAGAATCAGCTTTTCCCTGGCAGCTGTGTGTACAGGAGTCCCTCGATACCCAGGTAGATAACTCCGACTTCGGAAGTACTCACATTTTATTTGCGTCCATGAGTAATTGACGTTTCAAGCCAGACCTCGTTGATGAGTAATTGACGTTTCAAGCCAGACCTCGTTGATGAGTAATTGACGTTTCAAGCCAGACCTCGTTGATGAGTAATTGACGTTTCAAGCCAGACCTCGTCGATGAGTAATTGACGTTTCAAGCCAGACCTCGTCGATGAGTAATTGACGTTTCAAGCCAGACCTCGTCGATGAGTAATTGACGTTTCAAGCCAGACCTCGTTGATGAGTAATTGACGTTTCAAGCCAGACCTCGTTGATGAGTAATTGACGTTTCAAGCCAGACCTCGTTGATGAGTAATTGACGTTTCAAGCCAGACCTCGTTGATGAGTAATTGACGTTTCAAGCCAGACCTCGTCGATGAGTAATTGACGTTTCAAGCCAGACCTCGTTGATGAGTAATTGACGTTTCAAGCCAGACCTCGTTGATGAGTAATTGACGTTTCAAGCCAGACCTCGTTGATGAGACTTGGGGAGGTTACCACAGAAAATAAAATCACAAATTAAAATCCTAACTGCTGCAGCAGGGATTTGAACTCACAACCTTTCTGTCTCGAGACCAGCGTCTTACCCCGAGACCAACTAGTCTGCAAGCGTATATGAAAACTGATATAATAAAGTGAGTGCATCAGCCTGATTATAGAGCCATGATTATTAGTCTTACCTTTCCAAATTGTTCTGTGACGGGCGACGGGGATAATCCAACTAACTTGCTTTCATGTGTTCAGATTTGGCGTCAAAAACGATGTCCTAACATCATCAATCGCTATACATTTTAAAAAAAATATGACGATCATCATTTTCAGGAGGACGTGAACTTCCGGTCAATATGGTGGATAGGCGGTAGGAACCATTGAAAGCTATGTCTGAAAAGTGTTCCTTATTGAAATAAGTTATTGCAGTTTCCTCATATTCCAAGTCCGGCTTGTTGCAGGAGCCACTGAGTTAAGTGCTCTGTGCACACCGTGAGCTGTGTGTTTCATCCGTTTTTATCGTGTTTCCGATTGTTTACGATGAATCATGATATCGTATGACAAGAAACAGTTGGCTGTGTTCACTTTCTGTGCAGTTTCGCCTTATGTCTTTTGGCGTGTGCTGAGACTGCTATGATGGGGTCTTCAGCTACCTTTATTTGTTTGGGAGAAGAGTTAGTAATTCGGATGATTCCACTGGCACGGGCGGTTGAGCAATTATGGATTTTAATTCGTTTGCAGTGATACCAGGGCCTTCCATTACAATAACCTTTCCAAATAGACTAACTTTGCTAGGGTTGTTGTCAGTTGCTATTTTCTAGTCAGTATTTCAATTTTCGGGACTTCACATTTCCAAATGTTTCAGAACTTCATTGTTTTTTCTTCTTGTCTTCCCATCCAGTTTTCCCTATTTTTCTATCAATCCAGAATCCAAGGCATCAATTCTATGCTCTATTTTCCTATTTAATGTTCATGGGTCTACATCCTAAGGGAATGTTGAATAGATGTAACATTTTACAAATAGTTGTTTTAGTTCAGATGTTACGTTGATGTTGTCGAATGTTACAGTATCTAATATCTAATTTTATATTTTATAGCGGAGCTATGTGTTTTTGTTTTTGTTTTTTTTACAAAATCTTTTTTTTTAACTCTATTTTGTAGAGTGTAGGTAAGAACTATAGACATTTACATGTCATATATTATATAAGAATACCATGGACAGCTAAGAAGAGTAATGAAAATGTTCAGAAAGAGGTCAAAGCAAAAATGAGAGATAATTTCCAATTAATATTAGGAAGAAACAATCATCATTTTTTGACCATGTAATGAGAAGAGAACAACTAGAATATATTGTAACAACTGGAAAAATTGAGGGACGAAGAGATTGAGGGAAGCAAATAGAAAATTACCAGACAGCTCAAGAGAATGGCTTGGCAGAAGGTCAACAACAGAAATGATAAATAACTGTCGAGATCGAAAGTTGTGGAGAGACATGATCACCTACGCCAGCAGGCCCGGTACTTGATGATGATATTATATAATAATATATGTAATATTTAGTACTACATTATTTCCATTATTTGTTTAAGGGAGGTAGAATTGCAGCGTGGCGCTGAGAAATGTTGTCTATAAATAGTGGATCCTAGGTGAAAAACTGGATTTTACATTATTTACGTCCAGTTTTAGGAGACACTGTAATCCTAGTTTTGTAAGGTTTAAATCTTCCATCATCATTTCTTCACAGACATTGATTGTCCGCATGGTCGGTTTGGTAGAGAATGTGAATTAAACTGTAGATGTAAAAACAAACTTGAGCAGTGCTTCGTCAGTACTGGTGGATGTATTGGCGGTTGTACTGACTGGTACACTGGAGTAGGATGTCAGCAGAGAAGTAAGTGAAAATTAATGTAAAGGTCACGGTCAAGTAAATTAGGTTAAATACAAAAATTAAAATTTCAACTCAAATGTTAAATCGGTCCTATTATATGGCTGTGAAACATGGAGAACAACAAAATTGACAATCATGAAGATACAGACTTTCATTAATGGATGTTTACGCAGAATAAAGGGATGGAAATGGCAGGACAAAATCACTAACATAGAATTATGGAAATGTACCAGTCAAATGCCAGTGGATAAAGAGATACAGTGAAGACGATGGCACTGGATAGGACACACACTGCGGAAGCCAACTGAGAGTATTACACAACAGGCAACTTTTTTAAAATCCCCCAGGGGAAAAGGCAAAGAGGAAGACCAAGGAATTCTTGGAGAAGACAGATAGAAGCAGAGATGAAGATGATGTGGAAGACATGAAATGATCTTAAAAAATGGCAAAAAACAGATCGACTTGGAAAGTGTTTGTTGAAGACCTATACTCCACAGGGAGCTGAAAGTGTTTGTTGAAGACCTATGCTCCACAGGGAGCTGAAAGTGTTTGTTGAAGACCTATGCTCCACTGGGAGCTAAAAAGGTAGAAGAGGAAGAAAGGTAAAGTACGAGACTTGAACCGCCGTCTTAGCACGCGAGTTTACACCCATATGTGCTCGGCCGCCTATCCGAAATAGTTGGAGATTTCTAGATAGTGTCGCTTCAAGCATCGAAACTCAATATGCGAGGCGACAGTCCTCACCTTCCCAAGGTAATACCCTGATACCCATTTCTGCCAACGGCTGGGTCGACCGTGCTGGTATTTTTTTTCCAACCACGAGTACAACTCACAATGTACCCAGCGGGAATCGAACACGGGTTGTCCGAACTTGGGTAGTCCAGTCGGATGGTTTTCCCAACTAGGTTACCGAGGCTGCGTACATCAACTAACTGACGATTGTGTGTGAGGTCGCTAGTTATTTATTCAAGAAATTTCCCTGAAGATAGCAAGTTAGCTAGTTTAGATGTTGTGATTTTATATAAGGGACTTGGTGCCTTGAGAGGCTGATAGCAAGCAATCATCATTAGTCAGTAGCTTGGTAAAAGATTATTGTCTTATACTAGACGTTGTTTTACTGAATAGCTTTTGTCCTGGCTGAATCTGCTAATATTGGATAATCTGATCCGACCGCAGAATCTGCTTCTACCGTTCAGCTCCCTGTAAAACATAGGTCTTCAACAAACATTCTCCAGGCCGTTCTGTTTCTTGCCATTCTTTCAAGATCATTCCGTATCTTCCCCATCATCGTCATCTCTGCTTCCATCTGTCTTCTCCAAGATTTCCTAGGTCTTCCTCTTTGTCTTTTTTCCTGGGATCCCCAAAAGGGCATGTTGTGTAATATTCTCAGTTGGCTTCCACAGTGTGTGTCCTATCCAGCGCCATCGTCTTCGATCTAACTACCGACCACATAAATATTAAGATATATTTGTGATGCCTGGCCTCCTTTCTCACGTGCCACTTGTCTTACGAATTTAATATAAACTCTTCCTCGAATGTTGTTCGAATGAAAATGGTGGAGAAATTCGCTTCCAGTGTTTAACATTATGACGGTTCGGCTTACGTGTATATTTGTTATTTTCTAAGGAAAAGGTCAAGGTCAAGTACGAGACTTGAATCGACGACACAAATCCACATAAAATTGATTTCACACACAAGAGTCTCGTAACATAAGAATAGAATACTATATTTTCACAGTCCACTGAACATATCTCAATACAAAATCCAGACGGCGTGGATGACCGCTCAGGTACCAAAGTAGTGCTAAGGAGGTTTCTACCCACTCCTACTAATGTTAACTAATCTCATAATCTATCGCACACAAGGTATCAATCACTTCTGTCCACTTCTCTGAACCTGTTACACACTCAGTAAACATCCTAATGTCCACATCAGAACTTCTATCATGAATCTATCGTAACTGCCACTCACTCCCTAGTCTACCTCATATCACTAACTGGCAGTATTCACGAACCTCTTACTTCATCACTACGGCTCTAGTATCACTAACTGGCAGTATTCACGAACCTCTTACTTCATCACTACGGCTCTAGTATCACTAACTGGCAGTATTTACGAACCTCTTACTTCATCCCCACGGCTCTAGTATCACTAACTGGCAGTATTCACGAACCTCTTACTTCATCCCCACGGCTCTAGTATCACTAACTGGCAGTATTTACGAACCTCTTATTTCATCCCCACGGCTCTAGTATCACTAACTGGCAGTATTCACGAACCTCTTACTTCATCCCTACGGCTCTAGTATCACTAACTGGCAGTATTCACGAACCTCTTACTTCATCCCTACGGCTCTAGTATCACTAACTGGCAGTATTTACGAACCTCTTACTTCATCCCTAGGGCTATAGTATCACTAACTGGCAGTATTTACGAACCTCTTACTTCATCCCTAGGGCTCTAGTGTCACTAACTGGCAGTATTTACGAACCTCTTACTTCATCCCTAGGGCTCTAGTGTCACTAACTGGCAGTATTTACGAACCTCTTACTTCATCCCTAGGGCTCTAGTGTCACTAACTGGCAGTATTTACGAACCTCTTACTTCATCTCTACGGCTCTAGTATCACTAACTGGCAGTATTTACGAACCTCTTACTTCATCACTACGGCTCTAGTATCACTAACTGGCAGTATTCACGAACCTCTTACTTCATCACTACGGCTCTAGTATCACTAACTGGCAGTATTTACGAACCTCTTACTTCATTTCTACGGCTCTAGTATCACTAACTGGCAGTATTTACGAACCTCTTACTTCATCCCTACGGCTCTAGTATCACTAACTGGCAGTATTCATGAACCTCTTACTTCATCCCTACGGCTCTAGTATCACTAACTCCTGGTAAACCTACTTATGTTCTCCTTGAAGGAAATGTACATCGTCTAGAACTTTGGCACACCAATAATCACTACGGCTTTTGCCTTGTTGCTACTAAAGGTATCCATTTAACGAACAAGTCATCTAGCAGTGGCTTTCTACTGTGCTTCTCTGAGTCGTCCCACAATCTCTCAGTTCCTTCTCTTTACTATCCTAATCACTAATACTAGAAGGGTCCACGCACACCGGCCTAACCTAACTACTCCGTGGAACTACATGTGAAGTGACTTTTTCTGCACATCTCCTTGCTGCTGTTGTTATTATGGATCCAGCGACCTTTGAGCTGATGCCCTTCGGCCCAATGCCATGTAGTAGTATCTGCAGGTATTTTTAAGTTCTGCTGTGGTTCTGTACAACACGTTCCATTTGGATGGTCTTTGAGGAAATAGTGTTGTTCTGATGTCAGTGAGCTTTGGACATTGAAACAGGTGGTGTTTTACATTTTCTTCTGGGTGATGACAGAGTGGACATACTGGGGTATGGTTTTGTTGTATTCTATTAATGTGGTTATTCAGCATAACATGTCCTGTTCTCAGTCTGAAGATGGTGGTTTGGTCTCTTCTTGTTAGGTTGTTGATGTTGTCTTGTTGATTTGGTCTTGCCATATATTTAAAAAAGCTCTCTACCTGTTTTCCCTAAGGCCCATCCATGTGTCTGGATCCTCTCTTAGCTCACGTATTTGCCTTATTATTTCCTGGTATATTTGAGTGTCCCGGGATCTATTGCATTGCTAATCTTATGTATTTCAATGAGTCTGTATCTATGATAAGCTGTGCGAGTTCTGGTTTGATTCCCAGTGCTTGCAGAGCCGATTTGGAATCAGACTGTGTTTGTTGTCTTCGATGGTGTGATATCGCCTGTTGCAGGTCCACTAGGATGGCTAGAGTATGTTGTCTCTTCTGTAATCCATCTTGGACCTGTTGTATTAACCTGAGGATTTGGTCTTCTGTGTTATTGCCTGCCCTGAAACCAGCTTGTTCGTAGCACAGAGTATTAGAGGTTTCCAGATACCAGTATAGTCTGCTATTGACCATACTCTCAGCTATGTTACCTATGTATGATGTTAAGGAATAAGGACGATAGCTTCTTGGGTCATGTGGAGGCTTGTTCTTCTTGAACAATGGCACTATATAGGCATTTCTCCATGTCTTGGGAATTTTGCTTTCTTTCCATAACTTGATCAGTCTGAGTAATGTTTCTTTCCTTGACTTGCCGAGAAGCTTTATCATCTCATTGTGTACCTTGTCAGGGCCTGGGGATTTTCTACATTTTAATTTTCTTAATGCCTTTTCTAGTTCCCGCATGTTAAAATCTTCTTCAAATATTGCAGCATTTGTTATTGGGGCTCTTTCAATTAATTTTAAATTATGTAGCTGAATTTTATCGCTATCTGTAAGTTTGCTCGTTCTGTTGACTGAAAGGCATTACATTTGTTAACTATATTTTATTTAGAGCTGATGATTTCATTATTAAATTTGATTGTTTTAGTGTTTGGTTCTCTTTTATCACCAGACAAATGTTGCATAAGTCTCCATGCTCTACTTTCTTCATGTCGCAGATCAAGTTTATTGCATGTTTCTTGCCATTTCTCTTTCTTTGCTTTTTTATTAACTAGTTTGACCTTAGCACTAACCTTGTTATAGCTTATTTTATTATTCAAAGTTGGGTTCTGCTCAAGCTAAGTTCTGGCTTTCTTTCTTTCTGATACTGCTGTCTCCAGTTCTGTGTTCCAAAATGGTCGATATTGTGTTCTACATCCTTTAGGTATAGTTTGTTGTGCCGTGTTGAGTATTATTTGTGTGAACATCTCGATTATTTTATCCACGCTGTTGTCTGTCAGATTGTTCAGGAGTTGGTCGGAATTTGCTTTCTTGAAATTCCATCTCGTTATCTGTTTTGTTTGCATTTTTCTTGTTTTGGTGTATATTATGGTGACTATGGGTCTGTGATCACTGCCTATGTCATCAATAACTTCAATGGGGCAGTAGCTTATGAGATCAGCAGAACAAATGGTCAAATCGTGTCTACTAAGGGAGAGATGAGCTCTATGTAGGAGAGTTGGTGTTGATTCTGCGTCCTGCATGATTGTAAGATTAGTTGATTGGCAAAGATTTTCTATGTATTTTCCTGTGGGATTTGAGTTAGAATATCCCCATTGTGTTGAATGTCCATTACAATCTCCAGCCAAGATAGTTCTATGGTAGTTGACTTGACCAAGTTCTGTTATGTTACAATTTGTGCCTGGTGGGTTGTAAACAGTATACATATTATATTTGCTGGATGCAAACCAAATTGTGGCTTTCTGAACATCTGTTAGTTCTGCATTATTTAGTGGCACTACATCTCCCTGTATATTGTTTTTGATGTAGGTGATTATACCCCTGCAGTTGTTGGTACACTTACATGGATAGCTAGTGTAACCTGTTATATGTGTGTCTATGTTCTTGTGTAGTGTTTCCTGCAGTAGGACAATATGGATCTGGTATTTGCACATGGTTTTAGTTAGCTCTGTTTTCTTGTTTTTGAGGCCTGAAATATTAATTTGTAGTATGTTTAGTTTATTTGTCTTTCCACTCTGACCAATCTTCATGATATTTATTCCATTATGATATTTATATACTGAAGTTTGTTGAATCCGAGGTTTCTGGTTTTTAATGAATTGTTTGAGTTTCTTCCAGTAGCTTATTAATCGCGCAGTCCAGCCTGGTCGCTCACTGTCTGGCGTGGACCTTGTTGACCGAGGCGGCGTCCAAGCTCGTATTGGTTTATATTCTTGATGTACATGGCATTGTTAAAACTGTGGGACCTGTGGGCTATCTTCCTACCCCAGGGTGAAGGTTTTGCAAATCCTCGCCTCAATTCCATCCATGGCATGTATTGTGTCTCTGTCTCTGCTGACATATCATCCATGGCATGTATTGTGTCTCTGTTTCTGCTGACATATCATCCATGGCATGTATTGTGTCTGTTTCTGCTGACATATCATCCATGGCATGTATTGTGTCTCTGTTTCTGCTGACATATCATCCATGGCATGTATTGTGTCTCTGTTTCTGCTGATATATCATCCATGGCATGTATTGTGTCTCTGTTTCTGCTGACATATCATCCATGGCATGTATTGTGTCTCTGTTTCTGCTGACATATCATTCATGGCATGTATTGTGTCTCTGTTTCTGCTGACATATCATCCATGGCATGTATTGTGTCTCTGTTTCTGCTGACATATCATCCATGGCATGTATTGTGTCTCTGTTTCTGCTGATATATCATCCATGGCATGTATTGTGTCTCTGTTTCTGCTGACATATCATCCATGGCATGTATTGTGTCTCTGTTTCTGCTGATATATCATCCATGGCATGTATTGTGTCTCTGTTTCTGCTGATATATCATCCATGGCATGTATTGTGTCTCTGTTTCTGCTGATATATCATCCATGGCATGTATTGTGTCTCTGTCTCTGCTGACATATCATCCATGGCATGTATTGTGTCTCTGTCTCTGCTGACATATCATCCATATGTTCACATTCTAGGCCCTGTATTCAAGCAGGATTCACAGCAGCCCATGCCCCGCCACCTACTGTCACTGGCACTTACTCCGTTCATTCAGGTGTATCACATGGAGGCCAAATGTATCGACAGAGGATCGTCACGTCCTGGGTCACTTGTGTCTATGCGATGTACTACAGGACTGTTAAAGGGAAAATGATGGACTTCTAGTCAGTACTAGGGTCATTTGTCTTCAAGTATGCCAGAAGATGGTCTCGAGGCGGTTTCGCTGAACTTCTCCCCTGTCCACATGGGGGGTTCCTATAGAAATAGTAATAAGATAGAAGACAAGAAACTCACTCATGGGGGAGTTAGGGTGACTAGATGAGGGCCATGGCGTATACCACATGTTGGTTGGCTCTAGCCCTGCATCTATAGGGGCTCACCTCCTCCCGGCCCAGTTATACCACATGTTGGTTGGCTCTAGCCCTGCATCTATAGGGGCTCACCTCCTCCCGGCCCAGTTATACCACATGTTGGTTGGCTCTAGCCCTGCATCTATAGGGGCTCACCTCCTCCCGGCCCAGTTATACCACATGTTGGTTGGCTCTAGCCCTGCATCTATAGGGGCTCACCTCCTCCCGGCCCAGTTATACCACATGTTGGTTGGCTCTAGCCCTGCATCTATAGGGGCTCACCTCCTCCCGGCCCAGTTATACCACATGTTGGTTGGCTCTAGCCCTGCATCTATAGGGGCTCACCTCCTCCCGGCCCAGTTGTACCACATGTTGGTTGGCTCTAGCCCTGCATCTATAGGGGCTCACCTCCTCCCGGCCCAGTTATACCACATGTTGGTTGGCTCTAGCCCTGCATCTATAGGGGCTCACCTCCTCCCGACCCAGTTATACCACATGTTGGTTGGCTCTAGCCCTGCATCTATAGGGGCTCACCTCCTCCCGGCCCAGTTGTACCACATGTTGGTTGGCTCTAGCCCTGCATCTATAGGGGCTCACCTCCTCCCGGCCCAGTTATACCACATGTTGGTTGGCTCTAGCCCTGCATCTATAGGGGCTCACCTCCTCCCGGCCCAGTTGTACCGCTGGGAGCTCGGTCGCGCCCAAGTACAACTTTGCGATATCAGAGGGACCACGTGTAGGTGTGGCCTTGGACACGGTTGCCCAGTGGAGTTGAATTTAGTCCATCCAAACCAGGAGAGGATTTTGCAAAACAGAGAAGATTTTGTCATCCGATATCCACTGAGCCTGGTAAATGAGAGGCTATGAACGCTTCAAATACATTTTGAGGATGTCAAGAGCGGACATTATTCCCCCCCCCCCTTACCTTGCGCATATCCTTAAAAGCCTCCTGTTCCAACCAATGAAATCTCGACACGTCACACACAGACTCGATCCCACTTCAATCTCTGAATTTCAATCACTCCTCATGTCTCTCACATCTTTCTTAATATCCCAGAGAGCCACCTACATCTCAACTCTAGTCCACTGTCACTCACCTACATCTCAACTCTAGTCCACTGTCACTCACCTACATCTCAACTCTAGTCCACTGTCACTCACCTACATCTCAACTCTAGTCCACTGTCACTCTTAACTCGTGACCGCTCTCAGCGACCCTCTCACTCCCAAACTTCATGCACGATTCTTGCTCGTGCCCTACCCCCATGAGTCTCAGTCCTTTCTTAACACACCAAGATTATCTCCACCTTCTTACACCCTTAAACTCCCTACTGCATTCATCGGTTTGGCTGAATGTGTAGTTTTCATGTTGTGTTATTCTAAATGAGAATTTTCAGCAGAATATAAAAGGTCACATGCTGAAGAGCTGTATGGCAGCGGTTAGCTGGTCTTTAACGTAGAGATGGTTGCTGGACCATGCGACCGAGTGAGTGCACGTGAGTCCAGACGATACTTGGCGAACTGCCAACGATCAACAACAAATATGGCGACGAGAGGTGGAATGAAACAGATAAGGCCTAAACTACAACATCGAAGAAGGAAGAATAACAAGTGACAAACCCGCCGTAATTTGTCAGAAACGGTCGAAGTGCGCGAGGCTACGCCTAAAGTATGTGCGCTTGACATATTGCAATTAATCAACGACGAGTCATTCTTAACAAGCTACTGTGCCGCACCGATTAAATGATCTTCCAGGGAAAACTTCTTGGTAATAAGAGAGTTAATTCCCTGGATTTCACTGATTCAACAATAAACGACACATTGGACTGGCCATCCTTGTGCGAAACAATATGGTGGCAGCTGAGGTTGATATGTCTGCGTAGGAGAGTGAACAGTTGCAGTTGCATTCGGTTAGGCTGCAAACTCCAGTTGCTTTCAAGGTTGTAATGGTGTATACCTGTAATGGGAAGGTGGGCAGGCAACAATGGCAGAGTCTCTTTGCGCTTCGTGAGGAGTGTTTTCATGTCCGGTCACCAGGTAAAACGAGAAAATAATTTACAATAACAGATGATTTATTGCACAATTGCCAGTAGTATACAAGGGTCCATTTGACTTGTATTGTGGCGCTAAAAAAACAAAGATATATAGGGCGGCGCGCGGCGCGCATAACACGTGCGGCGCAGGGGGAGTTAACCGTGACCTCTGGTCCGGTTGACCCCGTAAGTGACCTGTTTATGTCTGGTGTATGCTGACTTTGGAGTTCTTGATCGACAGTGATAGGTTAGTAGATTATACAACATCAATGAAAAACATTAAATATAAAACAAAAGACAAAGATATATTTTATTCTTTTATTATCTCAATAGGTGTATAACATACAATGGATATTATATAACATTACAAAAATATTCAGTACATTGAGTAAATATATAGTACAAGTATAACATTTATTTATAGCTATGTAGTTGGATGTCTGCTTAGCTCTATGTCATAAATGAATCATAAGGGGTGAAACTTGTTAGAGATTGCTGGTCAGTCCATGCTGGTAGTGTAAAGAGTTAAATATCTAGAGGCATAGTCGAGACGTTATCATCAGCTACCTTTCTTTTTATATAGAAATAGGAAAGAGCATTTCTTGTTTGACTGTAGGAAAATATGGAATTATTTAAGACTTTGAAACCTACATTTTTCCCACCCTTAGCCTTTTGCGTAGCGAGAACCTCTAAAAACATATCTTTATCTAATTTGTTGTGTTGCTTGCTTAGCCCTTTACAACTGATTTTATCGTAATCCCCACTACAATGGTACGTCTTACTACATAAGCTAACAAGAGCTGTCCCTTCGTACTCTAGTTTAAAAAGCCCAGGCGTTCGTTTGGTGTACGCTTTAACGCCCTTACAGTTTATACAGTCTGTCTGGCTAGTATGTTCATCGCAGCGATGGTTGTATAGGGGTCGTCTAGTGTGTCGTGATGGGTGCATGGAGGTCGGCTAGTATATCGTGATGGGTGTACGGAGGTCGTCTAGTGTGTCATATTGGGTGTATAGAGGGCGTCTAGTGTGTCGTGATGGGTGTATAGAGGTCGTCTAGTGTGTCGTGATTGGTACAGGGAGGGCGGGTAGTGTGTTATGATGGGTGTATGGAGGTCGTCTAGTGTTGTATGAGGGGTGTATGGAGGTCGTCTAGTGTGTCGTGATTGGTACAGGGAGGGCGGCTAGTATGTCGTGATGGGTGTACGGAGGTCGTCTAGTGTGTCATATTGGGTGTATAGAGGGCGTTTAGTGTGTCATGATGGTTGTATAGGGGTCGTCTAGTGTGTCATGATGGTTGTATAGGGGTCGTCTAGTGTGCCATGATGGGTGCATGGAGGTCGGCTAGTATGTCGTGATGGGTGCATGGAGGTCGGCTAGTATGTCGTGATGGGTGTATGGAGGTCGTCTAGTGGGGTATGATGGTTGAATGGAGGTCGGCTAGTATGTCGTGATGGGTGTATGGACGGTGTCTAGTGTGTCATGATGGGTGTATGGAGGTCGTTTAGTGTATCGTGATGGGTGTATGGAGGTCGTCTACTGTGTCGTGAGGGGTGTATGGAGGTCATCTAGTGTGGTATGTGGGGTGTATGGAGGTCATCTAGTGTGATATAAGGCTGTATGCCGGGCGTCTAGTGTGACATGAGGGCTGTATACCGGTCGCCTAGTGTGGCATGAGGGCTGTATGGCGGTTGTCTGGTATATCATACTTTAATCAACCAATAAGAACACATGAAAAAACGAAGGAATTCAACATTACTTATCTTAACTACTTTACATCAATACAGTTTAATAACGTGTTATCGTTAAGTCTTACCATACTTTAAGAGAAAACATTCAAACTTACAGCGTAAAATATAGTCTCAATCATCTACACCGAATATAACCTGTTATCGATAAGCCTTAACATACGTTAAGAGAAAACAAGCCAACTTACTGTGCAAAACTCCGCTAGACTGAAGTGTAGTATGACCTTCCTTGAATCAACCAAACTTATAACGCCGTCTAGTTTAAATATATCCTGGTAGCAGATTTTAACCAATCAGCGAGTGACTACGTCAACATCGCCTGATATCCATATTAACCAATCAGAGAAGAATATTAACATCGGAGGCGGGGCAAAGAAATGACTGACAGGTGGATTAACCAATCAGAGAAGTGCGTTAGCCCAAGCGTAGGTAGTGGCTGGCGGGTCAGAAGTGGGGGAAAAATGTTGGGTGGTGGGTTACTTGAACTCGTTTTGACCCTGAGGCAATTCCATAAGAGTTTTATGACCTCATTTTGACCGCTGAAGGCTTTAATACCAGTGTTGCCCACTTCAACGAACGACAGACATCATTAAAGGTGATTACTTCAGCTCTTAGACTTTGGAGTTCCATATCTTTATCACTTCAACGAGTGACAGATAACAGTAAAGGTGATCATTTCAGGTCAGAAAACTTAGTTCCAAACCCCAAAATTTCGACTCATACTCACAAAGTTGAACACGAACTCTACAAATTTAGGGCCAAAGTTGTAATTGTTAGACACGAAAGTCGTAAATGTTATATGCAAAGTCCAAAAGTTTGTCAAAAAGACAACATAAACTCAAAATAGTTAGACACAAAGCCCAACAATTTATATGCAAAGTCTAAAAAGTTACTCCAAAAGACAACTAATGTAACACTTAATCCCAAAATTTCGTCTCATAACCAAACAGTTGAACTCAAAACCCTAAAAACTTAGTCCCAAAGTGGTACTAGTTCACCACAAAAGGCGTAAATGTTATATTCAAATCCAAAAGTTTGTCAAAAAGACAACCCAAACTCAAAATAGTTAGACACAAAGCCCAACAATTTATATGCAAAGGCCAAAAAGTTACTCCAAAAGACAGCTAATGTAACACTTAACCCCAAAATTTCGTCGCATAACCAAACAGTTGAACTCAAAAGCCTAAAAATTTAGTCCCAAAGTCGTAATTGTTCGACACGAAAGTCGTAAATGTTATATGCAAAGTCCAAAAGTTTGTCAAAAAGACAACCTAAACTCAAAATAGTTAGACACGAAAGGTCAAAAAAGTATATGCAAAGTCCAAAAGGTTACTCCAAAAGACAACTAATGTAACACTTAACCCCAAAATTTCGTCGCATAACCAAACAGTTGAACTCAAAAGCCTAAAAATTTAGTCCCAAAGTGATACTAGTTCGACACGAAAGACCAAATAGTTATATTCAAAGTCCAAAAGTTTGTCAAAAAGACAACCTTAACTCAAAATAGTTAGACACAAAGCCCAACAATTTATATGCAAAGGCCAAAAAGTTACTCCAAAAGACAACTAATGTAACACTTAACCCCAAAATTTCGTCGCATAACCAAACAGTTGAACTCAAAAGCCTAAAAATTTAGTCCCAAAGTCGTAATTGTTCGACACGAAAGTCGTAAATGTTATATGCAAAGTCCAAAAGTTTGTCAAAAAGACAACCTAAACTCAAAATAGATAGACACGAAAGGTAAAAAAAAAGTATATGCAAAGTCCAAAAGGTTACTCCAAAAGACAACTAATGTAACACCATTGCACAAAAACTTCGTTGCGTAACCAAAAAGTTGAACTCAAAACCCTACAAAATTTAAACCCAAAATCAAAATAGTTAGACACGAAAGACCAAATAGTTATATTCAAAGTCCAAAAGTTTGTCAAAAAGACAACCTTAACTCAAAATAGTTAGACACAAAGCCCAACAATTTATATGCAAAGTCCAAAAAGTTACTCCAAAAGACAACTAATGTAGCACTTAACCCCAAAATTTCGTCTCATAACCAAAAAGTTGAACTCAAAACCCTAAAAAGTGTCCACTTATCAACCAAAGTCTTTAATACAGCTGAGAAAACCCTAATAAATAATTACAATTTACTAAAAATGTTGCACTTGATGATAGCTGCGACTGTGTCTAAATCATTATTGAAAATATTCATAGAACTCTAGTAAAAACCACACTAAAACACCACATTGAAAGAATGAACTTAAAGTTCACGCCCCTGTCACAACTCTGCTAAGAAAAGTACGGCAAAGCATGAAAGTTATGGCCCCTGCTATAATTCTACTAAACGAAAGTATTACCAAACACGTAGGTTAAACTCCTACCATAACCCACTAAGAAAAACAAGATTTTACTTAAAATACCACATTTATGATTGTTACGCCCCTTGGGCCTTTATGAGGGGTACGCCCATGAAACTGTTAGAAATAGTAAATTTACACTCTAGGGCTACTCCAAACTTTACATTAAGCATCCCCGTATCAAGAATTTACTTAAAAGTCACTTTTAGGGTTGTTATGCCTCTTGACCCTTTATGAGGGGATGCCCATAAAACTGTTAAAGATAGTAAATGTAACCTCTAGACATACCCCAAACTTTATATTAAGCATCCCTGTATCAAGAATTTACATAAAAACAACTTTTGAAATTACTACCCCTGTACCCATTTTTGGCGGTTACGCCCATGAAACTGTTAAAGATAGTAAATTTAACCTCTAGACATACCCCAAACTTTATATTAAACATCCCCGTATCAAGAATTTACTTAAAAACCACTTTTATGAGTGTGGCCCCCTTACCCATTTTTGATGGTTACGCCCATGAAACTGTTAAAAATAGTCAATTTAACATCTAGACATACCACAAACTTTATATTAAACATCCCCGTATCAAGAATTTACATAAAAAACAACTTTTGAAATTACTACCCCCGTGCCCATTTTTGGCGGTTACGCCCATGAAATTGATAAAAAAATTGAAGTTTAACCTATTGGCATACATCAAACATAATATGTGACACGCCCATGTATCAAATTTGCCTAAAAAAAATCAACCAAAAATTAGTAGTGTATATTGGTACTTAGGATGGATAGACTATAAGGAAAAATGTAGACTCTCATATAAGGAAAAAGGGCACACAAAAATGTGCCTCGTTCTGCGTGTAGACTATTTATATAAGAAATATGGTGCCTTTAAAGACACATTTGTTGCATCTAAGTGCCAATATACACTACTAATTTTTGGTTGATTTTTTAGGCAAATTTGATACATGGGCGTGTCACATATTATGTTTGATGTATGCCAATAGGTTAAACTTCAATTTTTTTATCGATTTCATGGGCGTAACCGCCAAAAATGGGTACGGGGGTAGTAATTTCAAAAGTTGTTTTTATGTAAATTCTTGATATGGGGATGCTTAATATAAAGTTTGGGGTATGTCTAGAGGTTAAATTACTATTTCTAACAGTTTCATGGGCGTAACCGCCAAAAATGGGTACAGGGGTAGTAATTTCAAAAGTTGTTTTTATGTAAATTTTTGCTATGGAGATGCTTAATATAAAGTTTGGGGTATGTCTAGGTGTTAAATTTCAATTTTTTATCGATTTCATGGGCGTAACCGCCAAAAATGGGTACGAGGGTAGTAATTTCAAAAGTGCTTTTTATGTAAATTCTTGATATGGGGATGCTTAATATAAAGTTTGGGGTATGTCTAGAGGTTAAATTTACTATTTTTAACAGTTTCATGGGCGTAACAGCCAAAAATGGGTACAGGGGTAGTAATTTCAAAAGTTGTTTTTTATGTAAATTCTTGATACGGGGATGTTTAATATAAAGTTTGTGGTATGTCTAGATGTTAAATTGACTATTTTTAACAGTTTCATGGGCGTAACCATCAAAAATGGGTAAGGGGGCCACACTCATAAAAGTGGTTTTTAAGTAAATTCTTGATACGGGGATGTTTAATATAAAGTTTGGGGTATGTCTAGAGGTTAAATTTACTATCTTTAACAGTTTCATGGGCGTAACCGCCAAAAATGGGTACAGGGGTAGTAATTCGTCTAGTGTGTCGTGATTGGTAGTAATTTCAAAAGTTGTTTTTATGTAAATTCTTGATACAGGGATGCTTAATATAAAGTTTGGGGTATGTCTAGAGCTTAAATTTACTATCTTTAACAGTTTCATGGGCGTCCCCTCATAAAGGGTCAAGGGGCGTAACAATCATAAATGTGGTATTTTAAGCAAAATCTTGTTTTTCTTAGTGGGTTATGGTAGGAGTGTAACCTACGTGTTTGGTAATACTTTCGTTTAGTAGAGTTATAGCAGGGGCCATAACTTTCATGCTTTGCCGTACTTTTCTTAGCAGAGTTGTGACAGGGGCGTGAACTTTAAGTTCATTCTTTCAATGTGGTGTTTTAGTGTGTTTGGTTTTTACTAGAGTTCTATGAATATTTTCAATAATGATTTAGACACAGTCGCAGCTATCATCAAGTGCAACATTTTTAGTAAATTGTTATTATTTATTAGGGTTTTCTCAGCTGTATTAAAGACTTTGGTTGATACGTGGACACTTTTTAGGGTTTTGAGTTCAACTTTTTGGTTATGAGACGAAATTTTGGGGTTAAGTGCTACATTAGTTGTCTTTTGGAGTAACTTTTTGGACTTTGCATATAAATTGTTGGGCTTTGTGTCTAACTATTTTGAGTTAAGGTTGTCTTTTTGACAAACTTTTGGACTTTGAATATAACTATTTGGTCTTTCGTGTCTAACTATTTTGATTGTGGGTTTAAATTTTGTAGGGTTTTGAGTTCAACTTTTTGGTTACGCAACGAAGTTTTTGTGCAATGGTGTTACATTAGTTGTCTTTTGGAGTAACCTTTTGGACTTTGCATATACTTTTTTTTTACCTTTCGTGTCTAACTATTTTGAGTTTAGGTTGTCTTTTTGACAAACTTTTGGACTTTGCATATAACATTTACGACTTTCGTGTCGAACAATTACGACTTTGGGACTAAATTTTTAGGCTTTTGAGTTCAACTGTTTGGTTATGCGACGAAATTTTGGGGTTAAGTGTTACATTAGTTGTCTTTTGGAGTAACTTTTTGGCCTTTGCATATAAATTGTTGGGCTTTGTGTCTAACTATTTTGAGTTAAGGTTGTCTTTTTGACAAACTTTTGGACTTTGAATATAACTATTTGGTCTTTCGTGTCGAACTAGTATCACTTTGGGACTAAATTTTTAGGCTTTTGAGTTCAACTGTTTGGTTATGCGACGAAATTTTGGGATTAAGTGTTACATTAGTTGTCTTTTGGAGTAACCTTTTGGACTTTGCATATACTTTTTTGACCTTTCGTGTCTAACTATTTTGAGTTTAGGTTGTCTTTTTGACAAACTTTTGGACTTTGCATATAACATTTACGACTTTCGTGTCGAACAATTACGACTTTGGGACTAAATTTTTAGGCTTTTGAGTTCAACTGTTTGGTTATGCGACGAAATTTTGGGGTTAAGTGTTACATTAGTTGTCTTTTGGAGTAACTTTTTAGACTTTGCATATAAATTGTTGGGCTTTGTGTCTAACTATTTTGAGTTTGGGTTGTCTTTTTGACAAACTTTTGGATTTGAATATAACATTTACGCCTTTTGTGGTGAACTAGTACCACTTTGGGACTAAGTTTTTAGGGTTTTGAGTTCAACTGTTTGGTTATGAGACGAAATTTTGGGATTAAGTGTTACATTAGTTGTCTTTTGGAGTAACTTTTTAGACTTTGCATATAAATTGTTGGGCTTTGTGTCTAACTATTTTGAGTTTATGTTGTCTTTTTGACAAACTTTTGGACTTTGCATATAACATTTACGACTTTCGTGTCTAACAATTACAACTTTGGGCCTAAATTTGTAGAGTTCGTGTTCAACTTTGTGAGTATGAGTCGAAATTTTGGGGTTTGGAACTAAGTTTTTCTGACCTGAAATGATCACCTTTACTGTTGTCTGTCATTCGTTGAAGTGATAAAGATATGGAACTCCAAAGTCTAAGAGCTGAAGTAATCACCTTTAATGATGTCTGTCGTTCGTTGAAGTGGGCAACACTGGTATTAAAGCCTTCAGCGGTCAAAATGAGGTCATAAAACTCTTCTGGAATTGCCTCAGGGTCAAAACGAGTTCAAGTAACCCACCACCCAACATTTTTCCCCCACTGCTGACCCGCCAGCCACTACCTACGCTTGGGCTAACGCACTTCTCTGATTGGTTAATCCACCTGTCAGTCATTTCTTTGCCCCGCCTCCGATGTTAATACTCTTCTCTGATTGGTTAATCTGGATATCAGGCGATGTTGACGTAGTCACTCGCTGATTGGTTAAAATCTGCTACCAGGATATATTTAAACTAGACGGCGTTATAAGTTTGGTTGATTCAAGGAAGGTCATACTACACTTCAGTCTAGCGGAGTTTTGCACAGTAAGTTGGCTTGTTTTCTCTTAACGTATGTTAAGGCTTATCGATAACAAGTTATATTCGGTGTAGATGATTGAGACTATATTTTACGCTGTAAGTTTGAATGTTTTCTCTTAAAGTATGGTAAGACTTAACGATAACACGTTATTAAACTGCATTGATGTAAAGTAGTTAAGATAAGTAATGTTGAATTCCTTCGTTTTTTCATGTGTTCTTATTGGTTGATTAAAGTATGATATACCAGACAACCGCCATACAGCCCTCATGCCACACTAGGCGACCGGTATACAGCCCTCATGTCACACTAGACGCCCGGCATACAGCCTTATATCACACTAGATGACCTCCATACACCCCACATACCACACTAGATGACCTCCATACACCCTCACGACACAGTAGACGACCTCCATACACCCATCACGATACACTAAACGACCTCCATACACCCATCATGACACACTAGACACCGTCCATACACCCATCACGACATACTAGCCGACCTCCATACAACCATCATACCCCACTAGACGACCTCCATACACCCATCACGACATACTAGCCGACCTCCATGCACCCATCACGACATACTAGCCGACCTCCATGCACCCATCATGGCACACTAGACGACCCCTATACAACCATCATGACACACTAGACGACCCCTATACAACCATCATGACACACTAAACGCCCTCTATACACCCAATATGACACACTAGACGACCTCCGTACACCCATCACGACATACTAGCCGCCCTCCCTGTACCAATCACGACACACTAGACGACCTCCATACACCCCTCATACAACACTAGACGACCTCCATACACCCATCATAACACACTACCCGCCCTCCCTGTACCAATCACGACACACTAGACGACCTCTATACACCCATCACGACACACTAGACGCCCTCTATACACCCAATATGACACACTAGACGACCTCCGTACACCCATCACGATATACTAGCCGACCTCCATGCACCCATCACGACACACTAGACGACCCCTATACAACCATCGCTGCGATGAACATACTAGCCAGACAGACTGTATAAACTGTAAGGGCGTTAAAGCGTACACCAAACGAACGCCTGGGCTTTTTAAACTAGAGTACGAAGGGACAGCTCTTGTTAGCTTATGTAGTAAGACGTACCATTGTAGTGGGGATTACGATAAAATCAGTTGTAAAGGGCTAAGCAAGCAACACAACAAATTAGATAAAGATATGTTTTTAGAGGTTCTCGCTACGCAAAAGGCTAAGGGTGGGAAAAATGTAGGTTTCAAAGTCTTAAATAATTCCATATTTTCCTACAGTCAAACAAGAAATGCTCTTTCCTATTTCTATATAAAAAGAAAGGTAGCTGATGATAACGTCTCGACTATGCCTCTAGATATTTAACTCTTTACACTACCAGCATGGACTGACCAGCAATCTCTAACAAGTTTCACCCCTTATGATTCATTTATGACATAGAGCTAAGCAGACATCCAACTACATAGCTATAAATAAATGTTATACTTGTACTATATATTTACTCAATGTACTGAATATTTTTGTAATGTTATATAATATCCATTGTATGTTATACACCTATTGAGATAATAAAAGAATAAAATATATCTTTGTCTTTTGTTTTATATTTAATGTTTTTCATTGATGTTGTATAATCTACTAACCTATCACTGTCGATCAAGAACTCCAAAGTCAGCATACACCAGACATAAACAGGTCACTTACGGGGTCAACCGGACCAGAGGTCACGGTTAACTCCCCCTGCGCCGCACGTGTTATGCGCGCCGCGCGCCGCCCTATATATCTTTGTTAATTTAGCGCCACAATACAAGTCAAATGGACCCTTGTATACTACTATTGCCCACATTCTTCGTAAAACAAATAAGGTTTCTCATTTAAAAAGACGATGTTCAAATCACTTACCACTATTCAATTGCTAGGAAACACTGTGCACTATATTGAGATAGATTTGTTGCAAATTTACGCTTAATTTTAGACTTTACAACGAAATAGCTATGGACTCTTTCTAAATCACAGGTAAGAAAGACTAATACATGTGAGATGCGATGCTTGAGAAAAGTAACAAACAACACAAGAAGAGATAGTTAACCAAATGAAACCATAAGAAAAATAGTAGGAACAAACCCCTGCCAAGAATATATAGAACAACAACAACTTAAATGGTTTGGCCACCTGGTCAGAATGAATCCTTACCAATCACCATCAAGGGCGTTCTTCTTGAGAATGCATGGAAAAAGACCAAGAGGAATACCCAGAAAAAGATGTATAGATGCAGTGACAGAGACATGTAACAACAAAGGAAAAACACTAATTCAGACAGTTCGAGCAGCTCAAGAACGACAAATGATATGACCACGACACCTTTTAGGTATCAGTGAAAATTGAAAAGAAGAAAAAAGAACGATATGGCTACAATGCATGTATGACATTCCCATACCTGCTCAGCGAACATCCAAGTAACCAAAAGAGTGGTCATTCTGATCGTTCAAAGTGCACTAGTGATCATATGTTTCGACAAATTGAGCGCAATTCGTGGTGCTCATTTCCGCGTGGCTGTATCGACCGTCGAGGGTAACACACTTCCAAACTACCAACCGCTGTCTCCGTATACGAAAAGACTGACCAGAAAGAATAATTGAAATCAAGCTTAACTCAATTGTTATCATATCTCTTCAGACGAATCTTGTCCAGGTGGTTTTTTTGGTCCAGAATGCACATTTGAATGTCACTGTAACAACAAAACCGAGAATTGCAATTTCACAACTGGAGCTTGTATATCTGGCTGTGCTACTGGTTTCATTGGAGTAGGATGTCAGGATATAGGTATGTGAACACAAACGAATACGTGCATCTACTAACCGCATTGCTATTTTGTCGTTTGCTCGTTTTTCGAACATTATTTTTCTGAAGACGACCATGTACGTCCATTAATATTTATGCTTATATGCACATGTAACAAATATTTAAGATGCCTTAGATAATAAAAGAGATCAATAAAGAAATATTAAGACGCCGCTTAAACATTCAAGAGAACTGGTTTTTAAACATCAAACTACAGAGATAATTAAAATACTAAGGCCACGACATAAGATACAGAGGGCTAGAACGAACAGAAACGGAAGGCTAGTTTCCTCGACAACTCGGCAGATGCAGACCGACAAGAAAGTGGTATCAAGACAGGAAAGAGACCTTGACAATGCAATGACAAGAGAAAAAGTGGTTAGGTTGAGAGATACTTTCATGCGGGCTGTCTTCGTCTCATTCTACCTTTTTAGCTCCCAGTGGAGCATAGGTCTTCAACAAACACTTTCAAAGTCGTTCTGTTTTTTTGCCATTCTTTTAAGATCATTCCATGTCTTCCCCGTCATCTTCATCTCTGCTTCTATCTGTCTTCTCCAAGAATTCCTTGGTCTTCCTCTTTGTCTTTTCCCCTGGGGATTCCAAAAAGGGGCCTGTTGTGTAATACACTCAGTTGGCTTCCGTAGTGTGTGTCCTATCCAGCGCCATCGTCTTCTCTGTATCTCTTTATCCACAGGTGTTTGACTGGTACATTTCCATAATTCTATGTTAGTGACTTTGTCCTGCCATTTCCATCCTTTTATTCTGCGTAAGCATCCATTAATGAAAGTATGATTCTTCGTGATTGTCAATTGTGTTGTTCTCCATGTTTCACAGCCATATAATAGGACTGCTTTAACATTTGAGTTGAAAATTTTTATTTTTGTATTTAACCTAATTTCTTTGGATTTCCATATGTTTCCCAGTGCAATGAAAGCTCCTTTTGCTTTTAATATCCTTATTTTGGTATCATTTTCTGTTCCTCCCTCTTTATCTATATTACTGCACAGATATATGTAAGATTGTACATCTAGTAGAGGTATTTCTCCTAGTTTTACTTGGTTATTGCCAACTGTATTAATTCTCATAATGTTGGTCTCATCTCTATTAATCTTCAGTCTTAGCTGTTGTGAGCTCTCATCAAGTATGCTCAATTTTATCCTGCATCTGTTGATGGCTGTGTGATAGGAGAGCTATGTCATCAGCAAAGTCTAAATCATCAAGTTGTTTGGTCAGTGACCACTGGATCCCATTTCTGTTGTTTTGAGTTATTTTCATAATCCAATCTATGGCCAGTAGAAAGAGAAATGAAGACAGAAGGCATCCCTGCCTTACTCCTGTTCTTATTTCAAATGCTTCTGTAATATGTCCTTCATGCACCACACTGCATTTCGTTCCTTCATACATTGTTTTTATCAGGTTACTAAATTTTATGTGGATTCCGTAATGATTCAGCAACTTCCAAAGCACTCTTCTGTCTAAACTATCAAATGTCTTTTTGTAATCTATGAATCCAATATAAAGTGGGGATTTTAGTTCTAAACTTTGTTCAACTATTATACGTAAAGTAGTTATTTGATCAGAACATGATCTGTTCTTCCTAAAACCTGCTTGTTCATCTCTCAGGTGTTTCTCTATGGCCTCTTTTAGCCTCTCCAGAATGATTCTGCTTAATATTTTTCCTGGCACTGATAGTAGCATAATTCCCCTATAATTTGTGCACCCCTGTAAACATATGTTTCGACAAATTGAGCGCAATTCGTGGTGCTCATTTCCGCGTGGCTGTATCGACCGTCGAGGGTAACACACTTCCAAACTACCAACCGCTGTCTCCGTATACGAAAAGACTGACCAGAAAGAATAATTGAAATCAAGCTTAACTCAATTGTTATCATATCTCTTCAGACGAATCTTGTTCAGGTGGTTTTTTTGGTCCAGAATGCACATTTGAATGTCACTGTAACAACAAAACCGAGAATTGCAATTTCACAACTGGAGCTTGTATATCTGGCTGTGCTACTGGTTTCATTGGAGTAGGATGTCAGGATATAGGTATGTGAACACAAACGAATACGTGCATCTACTAACCGCATTGCTATTTTGTCGTTTGCTCGTTTTTCGAACATTATTTTTCTGAAGACGACCATGTACGTCCATTAATATTTATGCTTATATGCACATGTAACAAATATTTAAGATGCCTTAGATAATAAAATAGATCAATAAAGAAATATTAAGACGCCGCTTAAACATTCAAGAGAACTTTTTAAACATCAAACTACAGAGATAATTAAAATACTAAGGCCACGACATAAGATACAGAGGGCTAGAACGAACAGAAACGGAAGGCTAGTTTCCTCGACAACTCGGCAGATGCAGACCGACAAGAAAGTGGTATCAAGACAGGAAAGAGACCTTGACAATGCAATGACAAGAGAAAAAGTGGTTAGGTTGAGAGATACTTTCATGCGGGCTGTCTTCGTCTCATTCTACCTTTTTAGCTCCCAGTGGAGCATAGGTCTTCAACAAACACTTTCAAAGTCGTTCTGTTTTTTTGCCATTCTTTTAAGATCATTCCATGTCTTCCCCGCCATCTTCATCTCTGCTTCTATCTGTCTTCTCCAAGAATTCCTTGGTCTTCCTCTTTGTCTTTTCCCCTGGGGATTCCAAAAAGGGGCCTGTTGTGTAATACACTCAGTTGGCTTCCGTAGTGTGTGTCCTATCCAGCGCCATCGTCTTCTCTGTATCTCTTTATCCACAGGTGTTTGACTGGTACATTTCCATAATTCTATGTTAGTGACTTTGTCCTGCCATTTCCATCCTTTTATTCTGCGTAAGCATCCATTAATGAAAGTATGATTCTTCGTGATTGTCAATTGTGTTGTTCTCCATGTTTCACAGCCATATAATAGGACCGCTTTAACATTTGAGTTGAAAATTTTTATTTTTGTATTTAACCTAATTTCTTTGGATTTCCATATGTTTCCCAGTGCAATGAAAGCTCCTTTTGCTTTTAATATCCTTATTTTGGTATCATTTTCTGTTCCTCCCTCTTTATCTATATTACTGCACAGATATATGTAAGATTGTACATCTAGTAGAGGTATTTCTCCTAGTTTTACTTGGTTATTGCCAACTGTATTAATTCTCATAATGTTGGTCTCATCTCTATTAATCTTCAGTCTTAGCTGTTGTGAGCTCTCATCAAGTATGCTCAATTTTATCCTGCATCTGTTGATGGCTGTGTGATAGGAGAGCTATGTCATCAGCAAAGTCTAAATCATCAAGTTGTTTGGTCAGTGACCACTGGATCCCATTTCTGTTGTTTTGAGTTATTTTCATAATCCAATCTATGGCCAGTAGAAAGAGAAATGAAGACAGAAGGCATCCCTGCCTTACTCCTGTTCTTATTTCAAATGCTTCTGTAATATGTCCTTCATGCACCACACTGCATTTCGTTCCTTCATACATTGTTTTTATCAGGTTACTAAATTTTATGTGGATTCCGTAATGATTCAGCAACTTCCAAAGCACTCTTCTGTCTAAACTATCAAATGTCTTTTTGTAATCTATGAATCCAATATAAAGTGGGGATTTTAGTTCTAAACTTTGTTCAACTATTATACGTAAAGTAGTTATTTGATCAGAACATGATCTGTTCTTCCTAAAACCTGCTTGTTCATCTCTCAGGTGTTTCTCTATGGCCTCTTTTAGCCTCTCCAGAATGATTCTGCTTAATATTTTTCCTGGCACTGATAGTAGCATAATTCCCCTATAATTTGTGCACCCCTGTAAACATGTGTTTCGACAAATTGAGCGCAATTCGTGGTGCTCATTTCCGCGTGGCTGTATCGACCGTCGAGGGTAACACTCTTCCAAACTACCAACCGCTGTCTCCGTATACGAAAAGACTGACCAGAAAGAATAATTGAAATCAAGCTTAACTCAATTGTTATCATATCTCTTCAGATGAATCTTGTCCAGGTGGTTTTTTTGGTCCAGAATGCACATTCGAATGTCACTGTAACAACAAAACCGAGAATTGCAATTTCACAACTGGAGCTTGTATATCTGGCTGTGCTACTGGTTTCATTGGAGTAGGATGTCAGGATATAGGTATGTGAACACAAACGAATACGTGCATCTACTAACCGCATTGCTATTTTGTCGTTTGCTCGTTTTTCGAACATTATTTTTCTGAAGACGACCATGTACGTCCATTAATATTTATGCTTATATGCACATGTAACAAATATTTAAGATGCCTTAGATAATAATAGAGATCAATAAAGAAATATTAAGACGCCGCTTAAACAATCAAGAGAACTGGTTTTTAAACATCAAACTACAGAGATAATTAAAATACTAAGGCCACGACAAGATACAGAGGGCTAGAACGAACAGAAACGGAAGGCTAGTTTCCTCGACAACTCGGCAGATGCAGACCGACAAGAAAGTGGTATCAAGACAGGAAAGAGACCTTGACAATGCAATGATAAGAGAAAAAGTGGTTAGGTTGAGTGATACTTTCATGCGGGCTGTCTTCGTCTCATTCTACCTTTTTAGCTCCCAGTGGAGCATAGGTCTTCAACAAACACTTTCAAAGTCGTTCTGTTTTTTGCCATTCTTTTAAGATCATTCCATGTCTTCCCTATCATCTTCATCTCTGCTTTTATCTGTCTTCTCCAATAATTTCTCGGTCTTCCTCTTTGTCTTTTCCCCTGGGGATTCCAAAAAAGGGCATGTTGTGTAATACTCTCAGTTGGCTTCCGTTGTGTGTGTCCTATCCAGCGCCATCGTCTTCTCTGTACCACTTTATCCACTGGTGTTTGACTGGTACATTTCCAAAATTCTATGTTAGTGATTTTGTCCTGCCATTTCCATCCTTTTATTCTGCGTAAGCATCCATTAATGAAAGTCTGTATCTTCGTGATTATCAATTTTGTTGTTCTCCATGTTTCACAGCCATATAATAGGACCGCTTTAACATTTGAGTTGAAAATTTTTATTTTTTTTTATTTAACCTAATTTCTTTGGATTTCCATATGTTTCCCAGTGCAATGAAAGCTCCTTTTGCTTTTAATATCCTTATTTTGGTATCATTTTCTGTTCCTCCCTCTTTATCTATATTACTGCACAGATATATGTAAGATTGTACATCTGGTAGAGGTATTTCTCCTAGTTTTACTTGGTTATTGCCAACTGTATTAATTCTCATAATGTTGGTCTCATCTCTATTAATCTTCAGTCTTAGCTGTTGTGAGCTCTCATCAAGTATGCTCAATTTTATCCTGCATCTGTTGATGGCTGTGTGATAGGAGAGCTATGTCATCAGCAAAGTCTAAATCATCAAGTTGTTTGGTCAGTGACCACTGGATCCCATTTCTGTTGTTTTGAGTTATTTTCATAATCCAATCTATGGCCAGTAGAAAGAGAAATGAAGACAGAAGGCATCCCTGCCTTACTCCTGTTCTTATTTCAAATGCTTCTGTAATATGTCCTTCATGCACCACACTGCATTTCGTTCCTTCATACATTGTTTTTATCAGGTTACTAAATTTTATGTGGATTCCGTAATGATTCAGCAACTTCCAAAGCACTCTTCTGTCTAAACTATCAAATGTCTTTTTGTAATCTATGAATCCAATATAAAGTGGGGATTTTAGTTCTAAACTTTGTTTAACCTATTATACGTAAAGTAGTTATTTGATCAGAACATGATCTGTTCTTCCTAAAACCTGCTTGTTCATCTCTCAGGTGTTTCTCTATGGCCTCTTTTAGCCTCTCCAGAATGATTCTGCTTAATATTTTTCCTGGCACTGATAGTAGCATAATTCCCCTATAATTTGTGCACCCCTGTAAACATGTGTTTCGACAAATTGAGCGCAATTCGTGGTGCTCATTTCCGCGTGGCTGTATCGACCGTCGAGGGTAACACTCTTCCAAACTACCAACCGCTGTCTCCGTATACGAAAAGACTGACCAGAAAGAATAATTGAAATCAAGCTTAACTCAATTGTTATCATATCTCTTCAGACGAATCTTGTCCAGGTGGTTTTTTTGGTCCAGAATGCACATTCGAATGTCACTGTAACAACAAAACCGAGAATTGCAATTTCACAACTGGAGCTTGTATATCTGGCTGTGCTACTGGTTTCATTGGAGTAGGATGTCAGGATATAGGTATGTGAACACAAACGAATACGTGCATCTACTAACCGCATTGCTATTTTGTCGTTTGCTGGTTTTTCGAACATTATTTTTCTGAAGACAACCATGTACGTCCATTAATATTTATGCTTATATGCACATGTAACAAATATTTAAGATGCCTTAGATAATAATAGAGATCAATAAAGAAATATTAAGACGCCGCTTAAACAATCAAGAGAACTGGTTTTTAAACATCAAACTACAGAGATAATTAAAATACTAAGGTCACGACATAAGATACAGAGGGCTAGAACGAACAGAAACGGAAGGCTAGTTTCCTCGACAACTCGGCAGATGCAGACCGACAAGAAAGTGGTATCAAGACAGGAAAGAGACCTTGACAATGCAATGACAAGAGAAAAAGTGGTTAGGTTGAGAGATACTTTCATGCGGGCTGTCTTCGTCTCATTCTACCTTTTTAGCTCCCAGTGGAGCATAGGTCTTCAACAAACACTTTCAAAGTCGTTCTGTTTTTTGCCATTCTTTTAAGATCATTCCATATCTTCCCCATCATCTTCATCTCTGCTTTTATCTGTCTTCTCCAATAATTTCTCGGTCTTCCTCTTTGTCTTTTCCCCTGGGGATTCCAAAAAAGGGCATGTCGTGTAATACTCTCAGTTGGCTTCCGTAGTGTGTGTCCTATCCAGCGCCATCGTCTTCTCTGTACCACTTTATCCACTGGTGTTTGACTGGTACATTTCCAAAATTCTATGTTAGTGATTTTGTCCTGCCATTTCCATCCTTTTATTCTGCGTAAGCATCCATTAATGAAAGTCTGTATCTTCGTGATTATCAATTTTGTTGTTCTCCATGTTTCACAGCCATATAATAGGACCGCTTTAACATTTGAGTTGAAAATTTTTATTTTTTTTATTTAACCTAATTTCTTTGGATTTCCATATGTTTCCCAGTGCAATGAAAGCTCCTCTTGCTTTTTATTTCATTATTTTGGTATCATTTTCTGTTCCTCCCTCTTTATCTATATTACTGCACAGATATATGTAAGATTGTACATCTAGTAGAGGTATTTCTCCTAGTTTTACTTGGTTATTGCCAACTGTATTAATTCTCATAATGTTGGTCTCATCTCTATTAATCTTCAGTCTTAGCTGTTGTGAGCTCTCATCAAGTATGCTCAATTTTATCCTGCATCTGTTGATGGCTGTGTGATAGGAGAGCTATGTCATCAGCAAAGTCTAAATCATCAAGTTGTTTGGTCAGTGACCACTGGATCCCATTTCTGTTGTTTTGAGTTATTTTCATAATCCAATCTATGGCCAGTAGAAAGAGAAATGAAGACAGAAGGCATCCCTGCCTTACTCCTGTTCTTATTTCAAATGCTTCTGTAATATGTCCTTCATGCACCACACTGCATTTCGTTCCTTCATACATTGTTTTTATCAGGTTACTAAATTTTATGTGGATTCCGTAATGATTCAGCAACTTCCAAAGCACTCTTCTGTCTAAACTATCAAATGTCTTTTTGTAATCTATGAATCCAATATAAAGTGGGGATTTTAGTTCTAAACTTTGTTCAACTATTATACGTAAAGTAGTTATTTGATCAGAACATGATCTGTTCTTCCTAAAACCTGCTTGTTCATCTCTCAGGTGTTTCTCTATGGCCTCTTTTAGCCTCTCCAGAATGATTCTGCTTAATATTTTTCCTGGCACTGATAGTAGCATAATTCCCCTATAATTTGTGCACCCCTGTAAACATGTGTTTCGACAAATTGAGCGCAATTCGTGGTGCTCATTTCCGCGTGGCTGTATCGACCGTCGAGGGTAACACTCTTCCAAACTACCAACCGCTGTCTCCGTATACGAAAAGACTGACCAGAAAGAATAATTGAAATCAAGCTTAACTCAATTGTTATCATATCTCTTCAGATGAATCTTGTCCAGGTGGTTTTTTTGGTCCAGAATGCACATTCGAATGTCACTGTAACAACAAAACCGAGAATTGCAATTTCACAACTGGAGCTTGTATATCTGGCTGTGCTACTGGTTTCATTGGAGTAGGATGTCAGGATATAGGTATGTGAACATAAACGAATACGTGCATCTACTAACTGCATTGGTATTTTGTCGTTTGCTGGTTTTTCGAACATTATTTTTCTGAAGACAACCATGTTCGTCCATTAATATTTATGTTTATATGCACATGTAACAAATATTTAAGATGCCTTAGATAATAAAAGAGATCAAGAAAGAAATACTAAGACGCTTAAACATTCAAGAGAACTGGTTTTTAAACATCAAACTACAGAGATAATTAAAATACTAAGGCCACGACAAAAGATACAGAGGGCTAGAACGAACAGAAACGGAAGGCTAGTTTCCTCGACAACTCGGCAGATGCAGACCGACAAGAAAGTGGTATCAAGACAGGAAAGAGACCTTGACAATGCAATGACAAGAGAAAAAGTGGTTAGGTTGAGAGATACTTTCATGCGGGCTGTAGCGAGAGCAAATTTTCTGGAAAGGACATGCGACCTGGGATTGATATATATCAATATACGTGTATATAAAATATCCGTTTCAAATAATTTACCATAAGCTTTGATTCGCTAGCATGGTCAGCTCTTTTGTGGTGTCACGTGCCTTAGACTATTATAAGGAACACGGCGGTTCCCGTTGGATAGGGCTAAAGGGGATCTTACATTATAAGGAACACGGCGGTTCCGTTGGATAGGGCTAAAGGGGATCTTACATTATAAGGAACACGGCGGTTCCGTTGGATAGGGCTAAAGGGGATCTTTCATTATAAGGAACACGGCGGTTCCGTTGGATAGGGCTAAAGGGGATCTTTCATTATAAGGAACACGGCGGTTCCCGTTGGATAGGGCTAAAGGGGATCTTTCATTATAAGGAACACGGCGGTTCCGTTGGATAGGGCTAAAGGGGATCTTACATTATAAGGAACACGGCGGTTCCGTTGGATAGGGCTAAAGGGGATCTTTCATTATAAGGAACACGGCGGTTCCGTTGGATAGGGCTAAAGGGGATCTTTCATTATAAGGAACACGGCGGTTCCGTTGGATAGGGCTAAAGGGGATCTTTCATTATAAGGAACACGGCGGTTTCGTTGGATAGGGCTAAATGGGATCTTTCACTATAAGGAACAAAAGGGTCAAAAATGATGTTCCATTTCAATGAAAACAAACCTTCACTTTCGTTCGTCACAGACAATGCAGTGTAAGCGTTCTTGTGTATTGCGAATTGTTTGAAATCATGGCACCGCGACAGTGAAGTTATGTCACATGGTTTCTTTAGGTACGTAGCCCAGTGTATCCGATTACAAAATCTTTAAGTATTTTTTTTCTCTTACAAACCACACCAAGGCAAGGCCGGGGACAGATTCCGATCCTTTTCAATTACATTTCAGTCGTTTACTGCACAAACCTCTGCTGGAACATGCCACACTCATTTTGATTTTGTAGACAGCTGAACCGGCATATCGCTGTCTCAGCACACGAAAATACAGACCAGAAAAGAGTACTTTTAATCAAGCTTGAATCAACTGTTATATCTTCACAGACGATTCTTGTCCGAATGGTTTCTTTGGTCCAGGATGTACATCTAAATGTCACTGTGCAAGCAATGACGAGATTTGCAATGCTGAGACTGGAGCATGTAAATCTGGCTGTGCTCCTGGTTTTACTGGAACCGGATGTCAGGATAAAGGTAAGTGAAAGTCATTTCTCTACATCCACGCAAGGAATAGGTTGTTTCTTTCGTCATCATCTAGAATTTCAAGGAAATTCGCTTCGGCCATCCATTTACGTAGCTTCTTTGTTGCGTTTGCTAGCATGCGTTCGCCCGATGACTAAAGTATTCTAGAGTGTTTGTATACTGTAGAATTCCTCTTCGTCATCCGTCCTTAAAAGGACGTTAAGTGGGCGTGTCTGCGTTTTGTTGTGGTTTGCAGTATAACTGTGATATTTGCGCCTTTTGGCCCAACACATCCGACTTCAGCACGACATTTTTGAGTACCGGGTTTTCTTCCCTCTTCGATCCCTGCTCGCTTGGCCAGACTAGACAGGTAAGTCTGTTACTGGAAGCACCGCGGAGAGGTGGAGCAGGGTCTGGATGATTTTGGTTCACCGATCCTGGCGCAAGCCATCAGCTGTGGGGCTGGGAGACGCGCTTTCGCCTCCAATTTGTTACGTTTAAGTGCTTTTATATATAACTACCCTTCAATTCTTTAGGATAATGAATAAAGATCAGTAAGGGCATAGAGAAGAGATTACATATAAGAAAGAACTGGTTTATAAACGCTATAAGCTAATAAAAACTACAGAGATAAATAAAATAATGTGTTAACATCAGAACACCGCGTTGATTCACTAGTAACTTCAGCTATGTTGTCCTGTCATGCGCAACAGACTCAGAATCTTGTGAAATGCTGTTTCTTGATTTCTTTCACTTTTATCAATAACTCTATCCTATTTTCTGAACATATTTGCAGAGGTTAACACTGGTTCCATTTGATTGAGTCAAACGGAAACTCCCATTAACATTATCAAGTTGATCAAATACTATTTTGTATTTAAGTGAAAACAATCTTTTACTTTCGTTCGTCATTGACGGCACTACAAAGTATCCATACTTCTGAAATGTGAATTACTTGAAAGCAATGCACCGCGATTTTGAAGTTATGTTACGTGTATCTTTAGGTACGTACCCGGTGCATCCGATTTCAATAGGGTACTGTACAGTCTGATGCAAACCCCTTATTTTGTTTTACGTTGGGGAGCTTGTTGTAGTTGCTTCTGTTGATTTAGCTTTTGTTGTTATGCGGTGATATAAATTATTGTACAGACTAATTTACGTCAAGTGTTTTCATGTGAGGCCACGAGATGCAAACGGGAAATTAATTCACATAATGAAATATGTTTTATATCAAATGACAATGATATTGCTTAATGTTTGGACCACGCTTCCATTATCAGGAAATACTTGAAACTATATTTCAATATGTTTGCTGCAGTTTCAGGCTTGTCTCAAGTTTTATTTTATCTCCTCAGACTTTTCTTGTCCGAAAGGTTTCTTTGGTGCAGGATGTCGTTCCGAATGTCACTGTTCAAATCACAACGAGAATTGCAACGTTATAACTGGTGCCTGCATATCTGGCTGTGCTGATGGTTTCACTGGAGAAGGATGCCAGCGAAAATGTAAGCGAAAATAATTGATATTCATCCACTCACTCAAAGTTTGTTTGTTTGTTTATTTGATTGTTTGTTTGTTTGGTTATTTGTTTGTTTGTTTGTTTGGTTACTTGTTTGTTTGTTTGTTTGCTCATTAAGTGCCCTGGTTATATTAAAATATTGTCACTAACACCATATTCAGATACGTCTAGCAAGGCGTGAAGGGAACCTTTACTTTAAGCATGTATATAATATGCATAATACAACAATAATAATATATTAATAATATATATTACATACGATATATATATATATATATATATATATATATATATATATAAATACATACAATACTGTCTTCTTCGTCTTCTCTCCTTCCTCATCTGCTTTTCAGCGTCGAAGGGAGATATAATTTGCGGGCTTTTGCTCTTCTGTTCGCCTGTGCTGCTGTTATGTTTTCTAGTGCTTCTAGTATTCCGTCAATCCATCTTTTCGTGGTCAAACCCTTGGGTTAGGTATTCTCGCAACGTTTATTGAGGGATCGTTGTGTTTTGAAAAGAAATTAGAGGATTAAATGTATAAACTGTGAGTTTTGACTGAGTTTGTGCTTATTTTCCTTGATATTTAGTTTGTTCGACCGGATGGTTTGGCTCAAAGTGTCAGTTCCAGTGTCACTGTACAGGCAATAAATGTAATCAAGTTGATGGTTACTGTGTTGATGGCGCCAAGTGTCAGAGAGGGTGGTATGGACCAGTGTGTCAAGTTTGTAAGTTAAAAAAATGTGTTATCAACTAAAACTGTCTATACTGAATATACATAAACTATTAATACACATAAACTAATACACATAAACTAATACACATAAACTAATACACATAAACTATTAATACACATAAACTAATACAAGTAGGGAACAAGCAAATAATTGCAGTGCTGCGGTAAAGCTCATAGCAAGTAATGAGGTGTACCGTATAACGTGTAATGTTTTTAGCATTGGAGATAGTACTTCGCCTTGTGGGACACCATGTTCGATTCTGGCTTTCTTACTTAGTTGGACTTGTACTTGTACTCCGGCATTTGATAATTAAAATGAAGTAGATGCTATAGTAGCCATGATAACTCAGTGGTTAGTGGATAACTGGACTACAAAGGATTGACGGCTTCCTGGTTCACCCAGCCTTAAATGGGTACAGGATTTTTTTTCTGGGAAAGTAAAGCGGCACGGTCGTAATACCGACCACATTACCCCAAAAATCATGTGCAGAAGGTCTGTAAAAATTATTGTCACTAACACCATATTCCCTATACGCCACTTGACGTGACGGGGGTTTACATCTTTTTAAAGATGCTATAGGATCTAAAATGTGTCATATCACGTCTTGCAATTGCTCAAACTCGCAAAAATTAATAAAGAAGAAAGAAATAAAGCCAGAGTTGACAAACTACAATCTTTGACATTGTTCTCTAATGTTTATGTTAACTATACTGTTTATCAAAATGCAAGATAGAAGGATCAAAACATAGGCGATGAGATGATCGAGAAATTAACTATTGTCATAAAAAGCACATTAAAATAGATGATAAAGACAGAACAATTATTACAACAAAAGATAAACTTTTGTAATAATGTGAATTCGTTTGACAAATTGACGAAGCTTGTGCTACTCTCAAACATGCATAGACTACACCAGACCTTTGATTTCAAGACCACTCAGGTTGTATTATTCGGTAAACGTACATAATATCACAAACTCTGTAACAACATTACATGTCTATCTTACAATCAGTGACTCCCAAGATTTGAACTCTGTGTATTGTATCGATATTTCACGTGGCTCAAGGGTTCTCATTTCTCTAACAGGGACCCCAAAACTGGTCCACATCACAAACTAACAACAACAGAAGATAAAGCGGTTCAGGCATCCTCGTTAAAATAAAACCTAACCAGCCACCGGTACTAACCAACAACAGCCAGAAGTCTGGCTTAAGGTTTGGGGAAGATCAAGGGCCAGAAGTGTTTACAAAATTACAAAAGTTCTGCAGCGGCCAGGTCTAATAATTGTCTGAGTGATAAACTTAACGTGAACACACAAAACCTGTTGACTTCGATAATCTGCCCTTTCAAATGTGGACATGACAGGCGAGTCAATTGAGAATGCTCAAAAATTAATCCTTAACAAAGAGACATGTGTTGATTTAGGAGAGTCAGCAAATTTGACGGTTATTTCATGAACAAAAAGGGAATAGTAAGTTTTGATATGTGAGCACATGATGTGGGAAATGTAAACAGTTACAACTGTCAAGTATAACAGGAATTTGAAATAAAAAGTTCACCTTGTGCAGACACCACGATAGTTACTTGGTAAACACTGAAGATATTTAATAGGAGAGTCACATTTGTTATATTCCCAATAGAACAGTCACATTTGTTATATTCCCAATAGAACAGTCACATTTGTTATATCCCAATAGAACAGTCACATTTGTTATATTCCCAATAGAACAGTCACATTTGTTATATTCCCAAAAGAACAGTCACATTTGTTATATTCCCAATAGAACAGTCACATTTGTTATATTCCCAATAGAATAGTCACATTTGTTATATTCCCAATAGAACAGTCAAATATGCTATATTCCAAATAGAACAGTCAAATGTGTTATATTCCCAAAAGAACAGTCAAATGTATTATATTCCCAATAGAACAGTCAAACGTGTTATATTCTTGTGTTAATATATTATATTAATAGACAGAACTTCAACAACTTCTCTTGTCCTTAAATAAAGAATAAACGATGAATAATATGGAAATAAGCACTGAAAAAACTGAAGTTATATCAATAGAAAGACAATAGAAAACATTAAAGATAGATATATAACACCTAGTTATAAAACAAGTAAACGACGTTAAATATCCGGGAGCAACATTCTCTGAAGTTGGCAATATCGATAAAGAAATAGACATCCGATGCAACAAGCAAATCTATTTGGACAGCTGTCTCCTGTACTTCGGCATAAAGCAATATCTCTTCTTACTCTTCTGCTTTCCTTCTTCATGTGCCTTTCGGCATCTAAGGGAGATATAATTTGCGCTCTTTTGCTCTTCTGTTCGCCTCTGCTGCTGTCATGTTTCCTAGTGCTTCTAGTATTTGATCAATCCATCTTTTTCGTGGTCGTCACTTGAGTCTATTATTCTCGCAACGTTTATTGAGGGCTTGTTGTGTTGTGTTTTGATCACCCTGCCATGTCACGTGGCCACACCATTTTATCTGTTGTTTCGTTATATATTCTATGACGGAGCTATTCATATATTTTTCCTCAGTTCTTCATTTCTGGTCTTGTCTCTCAGGCTGTTTCCTGTCATTCGTCTAACACATTTAATCTCATTAGAGGTTATTTTTCTTATTGTTATTGCATCTATGGTCCAGGACTGGCACTATCTATCACTACAAACAAACATCTTCTACCGAGTATCTTCATTAAAGACATGGTGGCACCAATACCAAACAAGATCACTGACGACTAAGAATAAAAGAAAGTTTGTCACCACAGACATGAGATGTCTGGGTAAAGATCTTGGAGTGACCACAAAAGTTAGAATCAGAGATGATGTTATAAGAGAAAGAGTAGGCATTGAACGAATCGAAACTACAAATAGAAACAACAAATAAACTGGTTTTCCCGTCTAGAAAGAATGTCATGCGAGTACTTACCATACAAAGCATATTAAAATAGCAGAGGGATATAGAGTAAGAGGCAGACCCAGAGCAAGATGAACAGGCAACATAAAAACAAAAAACACTACAACATCAAGTAACAATGAACGGATAAAAATGCCATAACCAGAACTTTAAATGTTAAACGACATCCGAACCTGTACAAAAGGAAGCGAAGAAAAGAATAAAAAAAAACAGAGAAAAATACATAAATCACACACATAAATAAACGCGTAATGAAAGATGCCATTGGTTTACACAGGTGACCTAGTCCACAGTGACAACGTTGTAAAAGACACAGCATGGGAGGTAATTAGTGATGGCGATGAGACCACCTGCCTTCACTACGGGGTCGATCAAGTAACTCTAGCCTGGAAAGTTCCCCATCACATTGACTGGTGTCGTGTACATGTCAAAGATCCCAGTAAGTGAACATTTATAACAGAATAATATTGAGACATACTTTCATGTAATCATGAATATACCACACGGAAGACGCTTATATTGTTGTGTACTTATTGACAGAAACTGTCAGTGACTTGGGGGGGGGGGGGGGGAGGTTAAAGACATAAAAATGCATTTAATATACATAGTAATGCGAAGATACTGTAAAGCCGATGATAAGAATGAAAATTAAACAAGGAAAAAGTCATATGCTAACAGCTTTACAGGAGAGACAAAACCAAAGCGGAACGACGTTTCTGCCCAGTAGGTCTTAAGCTGAAACAATTAACAAACAATTACAAAATTATATAATGATATGTACAGAGGTCTAATTACATGGCGATAATTATCTTCTGGAAAGTGTCCATTCAAGCATCGAAACTCACGATGAAAGGCGGCATTCCTCACCTTCCCAGAGTGATACATTGGTACCTATTTCTGCCAGCGGCTGGGTCGACCACAGAGTGATTTTTTTTTTCCAACCACGAGTACAACTCACTAATTTCTTCTTCTTATTCTTCTACCTTTCAGATCCCTGTGGAGCACTGGTCTTCAACAAACACTATCCAAGTCGTTCTGTTTCTTGCCATTCTTTTAACATCATTCCATGTCTTCCCATCATCTTCATCTCTGCTGCCAATAATTCCTTGGTCTTCCCCTTTGTCTTTTACCCTGGAGATTCCAAAAAGGGGCGTGTTGTGTTATACTCTCAGTTGGCTTCCGCAGTGTGTGCCCTATCCAGCGCCATCGTCTTCGCTGTATCTCTTCATCCACTGGTATTTGACTGGTACAATTCAATAATTTTATGTTAGTGAATTGTCCAGCCATTTCCATACTTTTATTCTGCGTAACCATCCATTAATGAAAGTCTGCATCTTCATGATTGTCAATTTTGTTGTTTTCCATGTTTCACTGCCATATAATATGACTGACTTAACATTGGAGTTGAAAATTTGTATTTTATTATTTAACCTCATTTCGGTGGACTTCCATATGTTTCCCAGTGCAACAAATGCTCCTCTTGCCTTTGATATCCTTATTTTGGTATCATTTTCTGTTCCTCCCTCTTTGTCTACATTACTGCCCAGATATATGTAAGATTGTACGTCTAGTATAGGTATTTCTCTTATTTTTATTTGGTTATTGCCAACTGCATAAATTCTCATAATGTTGGTCTTAATCTCTATTAATTGTCAGTCCTAGCTGTTGTAACCTTTCATCAAGTATGCTCATTTTATCCTGCATCTGTTGATGTTTGAGTGATAGGAGATCACAGTTTACCACTTTGGTCTGTACAATTGAAATGGTACGATACTGGAGTTCCAGTGTTCTGTTCGACATCACGAAGGTGCTCACAAAATCTTCCAAGTAGACGTCGTCCTGGTTCACCTATATAAGTCATCTGGCATTAGTCATATATTCTGCACATATTCTGGCGTAAATAATATTCCATGACACTCTCCTTGATATCAAATCGCCTATTGGAAAACAGGACGGGGTCGGAGCCAAGCAATTGGTCACAAGTACTGCAGACCCGATGTCCACATCAAACAGTGTTTATGTGTCTGTGGTTTGAGCAGAGCAGGCAATACCTGATAAGAATGTCTCTCAGACTCCTCTAGCGTTTGATGTCGACCAGAGGAGGGTCACCAAAAATTATACCGGTGGTGAGATCAGAGTGGAGAATAGAGCAGTTAAGGATCCTCACTGCAGACAAGTTGTGAGGGTGGTAGGTGATGATAAGTATAGTCGTATCAAATAATAGCAATATAAATGTATTGTTTATTTATACTATCTACAGAATTTCTGCAACGTTTCACTTTCGAGTGTTTAAGAGATGGCAGTCCATCGCCAGAAAAATGTGTAAGCGACAGAATGGATAAAGTCAGTGATACTGCAATGGATGTCTACTTTGATATCAACTCTAATATCAAACAAATTATTATATCAGGAGAAGGCGTCCAGTCTTTGTGTTCAGTTTACGTCAGTGGAGGTAAGGTTCATCAACAAAGATGTGAATATTGAAACTGTAATACTTTCGATATAACCCAAGAAATTTGTGTTGAAGACGATCTTTACGTTTTAAATTAAGCCCACATTTTAAATCAACAGTTATTTTCATGTGTAACACTATACACAAAATGTTCTTTTTGTTGTCTAGTTTATTTCTGTATTATGGTAATAGATATGCTGAGTCGAAGACCTCGGAATCACTGTAAATTAATTAAAATCCATAATTGCTCAACCGCCCGTGCCAGTGAAATCATCCGAATTAAAACTCGTCTCATTGAAGGATCCATACAAAGGAAGGCTGCTGCAGTCCCCATCATTTCAGCTACAGCACACGAAAAAAACATAAGGTTATGCGCCCCCGCAAGTGAACGCAGCTGAAATTTCCGTCATACGACATCATCATTCATCGTAAGAAATCGGAATATCGAAACATGATTCGGATAATAAACACAGCTCACGGTGTGCAAATAGCTCTAAATCAGTAGCTCCGACAGCAAGCCGGACTTGGAAAATGAGGAAACTGCAACAAGGAACACTTTTCAGACTGAGCCTCAATTGTTCTTGCCGCCTATCCGCCATATTGACCGCTATTCCAATGATGACGTATAATGCAATCAACACAGAAAACACTATTGCGCACACTATAATCAATTTTAACTTGTATGCACGTACTTTGTTTCACCGGCGAAGATCCCGACAGTGGAACTTCCGATCTATACACCAATCGGCATTAGAAAGATAGAATTAACCATCTTTCCAACAGTGGAACTTCCGATCTATACACCAATCGGCATTAGAAAGATAGAATTAACCATCTTTCCAACAGTGGAACTTCCGATCTATACACCAATCGGCATTAGAAAGATAGAATTAACCATCTTTCCAACAGTGGAACTTCCGATCTATACACCAATCGGCATTAGAAAGATAGAATTAACCATCTTTCCAGTAAAAAACGTAACAGTGAACGTTGACGCAAATTTACTGCGCCACCTTGAAACCGGACGTACCTCTGTATGTTTCCTAGTATGTTTCCTAGTATGTTTCCTAGTATGTTTCCTAGTATGTTTCCTAGTATGTTTCCTAGTATGTTTCCTAGTATGTTTCCTAGTATGTTTCCTAGTATTTCTAATATTCCATCAATCAATATTTTGATTAATTTTTTTTTTTTAATGTGTACAAAATTAACTTTTAACAATTTTTTAAAATAGTAAAGGTAAATGTACGAGACTTGAATCGGTGTCTTAGCATGCGGGTTTTCACCATTATATACTCGGCGGCCTATCCATGAGCATTCGGGGACTTAGTGTCGCCTCAAGCATCTTAACTCAAGAGAAAAGCGTCATTCCTCACTTTCCCAGAATGATACAATTTGGTTATGAATCAGCCCAACTTTTCCTTTAAACAGTGGACACTATTCTACGCTATACTTAATTCACTGATATTCTAAGCTATGCTTAACTCGCCAATATTCTGTGGTTTACTTAACTCACCAATGTTCTAGGGTATACATAACTCACCAATTTTCTATGTTTTATTTAACTCACTAATATTCTACGCTATACTTTACTTTGTTCTGCCTTAATCAATTCTCAAAGAGGCCAACACAAAAAGGAACTCCTAAAAACCATCAGAAAGAAACAATCAACATTTTTCGGGCACATCATGAGAAGAAGAAAGTTGGAATACTTGGTCACAAGTGCCAATAAAACGGAAAGAGAGATCGCGGACGACAAAGAGAGAAAATACTGGATAGCTTGGTGTCATGGCATGGAAAACAGTCAACAACAGAACTGATATGATGCACTGTAGATAGAAGATTGTAGAGGGACATGATCGCCTAAGCCAACCGGTATGACACATGATTATGATACTTTACTGGCCAATATTCTACGCTATACTTAATTCACCAATGCTCTATTCTATACTTAACTCGGTATGTTCTATGCTATACTTTACTCACCAATGTTCTATGCTATACTAAACTCACCAAGTAAGAAGATACATTAAAAGGGATAAGAGGAAATATATAGATGAACTAGCTAAAGAGGCAGCAGAAGCAGCAAATAATGGGAATATGAAAGAATTGTACAACAGCACAAAGAAATTAAGTGGTAAATACAAACAGATTAATACTTTTTTATTAAAGATAAGAAAGGAAATCTGCTTAGTAATATAAGGGAACAAATTGATAAATGGAAGGAGAACTTTGAATAACTTTTGAATAGACCCGGCTCAAATAACCCTCCAGACATACTACCAGCAGAAGTAGAGTTACACGTTAACTGTGGAAAACCAAATAAGGAAAACAATGAAAGCCATCAAGCTTTAAAAAAAATGGTAAAGCCACATGACCAGATGAAATTACTTCAGAAGCCATCAAAGCAGATATTAACACCTCTACCAAGATGTTACATAATCTATTAGATAAAATTTGGGAGAGGGAAGAAATACATAAAGACTAGAAAGTATATGATCAAACTACCAAAGAAAGGAAGTTTACAGGAGTGCACAAATTATAGGGGAATTATGCTACTATCAGTGCCAGGAGAAATATTAAGCAGAATCATTCTGGAGAGAATAAAAGAGGCAATAGAGAAACATTTGAGAGATGAACAAGCAGGTTTTAGGAAGAACAGATCATGAGCTAATCAAATAACTACGTATAATAGTTGAACAAAGTTTAGAACTAAAATCCCCACTTTATATTGGATTCATAGATTACGAAAAGGCATTTGATGGTTTAGACAGAAGAATGCTTTGGAAGTTGCTAAATCATTACGGAATTCCCACAAAGTTTATTAAACTGATAAGAACAATGTATGAAGGAATGAAATGTAGTGTGGTGCATGAAGGACAGCTTACAGAAGCATTTGAAATTTGAACAGGAGTAAAGCAGGGATACCTTCTGTCTCCATTTCTCTTTCTAGATTGGATTATGAAAATAACTCAAAACAACAGAAATGGAATCCAGTGGTCACTGACCAAAAAACATGATGATTTAGACTTTGCTGATGATATAGCTCTCCTATCACACAACCATCAACAGATGCAAGATAAAATAAGCATACTTAATGAGAAAACAAAACAGATGGAACTGAAAATAAACAGAGATAAGACCAAAATTATGAGAATTAATGCAGTTAGCAATAACCAAATTAAAAATAGGAGAAATACCTTTACTAAACGTAAAATCTTACATATATCTTGGCTGTAATATAGACAAGACAAAGAGGGAGGAACATAAAATACTAAAATAAGGAAATAAAAAGCAAGGGGAGAATTTGTTGCACTGTGAAACATATGGAAGTTCAAAGAAATTAAGTAAAATACTAACATAAAAATGTTCAACTCCAATGTTAAGTCAGTCATATATGAATGTGAAACAAGGAGAACAACTAAAGTGACAATCATGAAGATAAAGACTTTCACTAATGGATGCTTATGCAGAATAAAAGCATGGAAATGGCAGGACAAAATCACTAACATAGAATTATGGAAATGTACTATATAGTCAAATACCAGTGGATAAAGAGATACAGTGAAGACGGTGGCGCTGAATAGTACACACACTACGGAAGCCAACTGAGTGTATTACACAACAAGCCTTTTATTGGAATCCCCATGGAAACAGACAAAGAGGAAGACCAAGGGATTCTTGGTGAAGACAGATAGAAGCAGAGATGAATATGATAGGGAAGACATTGAATGATCTTGAAAGTATTGCAAGAAACAGAACGACTTGGAAATTTTGTGTTGAAGACTTATGCCCCACAGGGAGCTCAAAGGTAGAAGAAGACAAGACAGCCCAGCCCGTCTGAAAGAAACAATGTCACTAACCAGATCTCCCACTTTTTTCTGTTTTCCTTGTCACTGTTTCTTTGATGTGTTGATACCACTTTCTTCTTGCTCTGCCCCTGTGACGTCATCCTGGGAATATGTTTTCCATTTTGATTGCATTTTAAAATTAATTTTAATTTTCTGGACAGGTGAACGCGAAATGTATACCATGTCTCAGTACTCGCAAATACAGACCTGAAATGGTACTTTTAATCAAACTTGACTTAAACTGTTATATCTTCACAGACGTTTCTTGTCCAAGTGGTTTGTTTGGTCCAGGATGTAAATCTAAATGTCACTGTGCAAGCAAAGACGATATTTGCAATGCTGAGACTGGAGCATGTAAATCTGGCTGTGCTCCTGGTTTTACTGGATTCGGATGTCAGGATAAAGGTCAGTGAAAATCATTTCTGTACATCCACGCACAGTAGTTTAATTGTTATGTTTAACTGTATATGTGCATATATGAAATGGTAATATCAAGAGATACAGCTGGCTGGAAAGAACCAAAATAGACGGACTGTTCCTTGAACGACGCCGCAGATGTAGACCAAGAAGAAAGATGTACCAAGACATCAAAAATACCGTGACTATAAAAACAAAAGTGGGAGATCTGGCTATGGACTGTGATTCTTACAGACGGGCTAATGTGAATGCATATTTTCTGTGACATAGTACATGTGACCTGATAATAATTATCATAAGAACTATGTATAGGAAAGTAAAGTACCCCCGTCACGCCAAGTGTCGTATAGGGAATATGGTGTTAGTGGCCATAAGTTTTACAGACCTTCGGCACATGATTTTTGGGGTAATGTGGTCGGTATTACGCCCGTGCCGCTTTACTTTCCCAGAACAAAATCCGGTACCAATTAAAAGCAGGCTGGACTCGGAAGCCGTCGGTTGGGATCGAACATTACCTCTTGTGTTTTGTAGTCCAGTTCACTAACCACTGAGCTATCGCGGGTCCCATCTATCTATCTATATATATATATAATGTACGCTAATAAATATGTATAGACACTTTAAGCGAATTACAATGCTAATGTGTGAAATAACGTTTTAGATTTTAGAAATAGATATATTGCCTGTGTCATCTGGATATTCATTTGATACACAACAAAATGTTAGGACGGCTCAAAGTTGTAATGTGAATCAAGTAGCTTGTGGTTACATCCACAACACAAACCAAAGTACTGATCATTTAGTCGCCACCTTCTGTAAACAATTCCATAGAAATCATATTCTTGCTTGTATACCATCGCCATATGACTAATGGGATACATCTATTCGTTGTCCGTCACCAAGAGCACGATAATTGGATGTGTATGCGGCTGTGTTGTTTGCGTTTTATTGACAGAACACATTCTACTTTAACATGGCATCATTTTTCTCCCTCCACTATCGAGCCCTACTGACTTGGTCAAACTAGATAGATTAGTCTGTTCCTAGAGGCACAGCGAAGGTGTGGAGTTGGGTCTGGATGGTTCTGGATCATCGATAATAGCGCAAACGTCGATTCGCTACTAACTTCAGCTATGTTATCCTGTCATGATACGCCTAGCAAGGCGTGAAGGGAACCTTTACTTTAAGCATGTATATATTATACATAATACAACAATAATAATATATTAATAATATATATTATACAACGAATATAAATACATATAATATTGTAATACATAATATATTCTTTACAGTGAGACCTAAAGCTATATCTGAACTAAAAAGCAACAGCTTTCTAATTTATTTTTTTTACGAAGCCCAAACGAACGATAATCAACGTTGGTAACGACAGACAACTCTGTCTATTGTGTTTAGATCTACAAATGTCAAATGTCAAGACTACACAAATGCGTACTCCAATTAGGAGTGACGGCATTGAGGGGCAACTATCGGTTACATTTAGAATATTTCTCGAATGTTTGTTTTCTAGATCTCTTTCTTTGCTTCTTACAAACAATTTAAACACGTTTATATCAAGAAAAATGTGCAAAAGTTCCTGTATGTTCAATGTCAATTAATCATCATCATTGAGTGCCGTCTCCGCAACGAAGGTTGGCTACCATGGAGCGCCATTCTGCTCTATCTCTTGCTTTGATGGTGCAGGTTGTCATCGGTTGATTTGTCCATCTTTTGATGTTACTCGTCCATGTTAATCTTGGTCTGCCTCTGCCTCTTTTACCTTGTATTTTCCCCTGCAGGATTACTTTCAGTAGGCTGTTGTGTCTTTTAACATGGCCCAAGAATCGAATTTGTCTTGTTCTAATTGTGTTCAGAAGTTCTCTTTTCATTTTTAGTTGTTTTAAGACTTCATCGTTTGTTTTCTTTTCCTTCCATCCAATTCTACCTATTCTTCTATAAATCCACATTTCGAAGGCTTCAGTTCTCTGTTCTGTTTTCTTGTCTATTGTCCATGTTTCAGCACCATATAGGAATATTGAGAAGATGTAACATTTTGCTATTCTTAGTTTTAGCTCTGGTGTTATTTGTTTTGATGTTAGTATGTCCTTCATAACATTAAAATTACTTTTTGCCATTCCTATTCTTTTGTTTATTTCAGTTGTACATTTTCCATCACTGGTTATAGTATGTCCAAGGTAGTTGTAGTTCTGAACTGTCTCAAGGTCTATTCCTTCAATTTTGATATCCACTTGTGGGTTTTGAGTATTTTCTTTGTTTATGATCATAGTTTTAGTCTTTTTGATGTTCATATCTAGTCCATATTTTTTGCTTGTCGTGTTTATTTCATTAAGTAATTGTTGTAGGTCTTTAGGATTTTCTGCTAGTAGTACAGTATCGTCAGCATATCTTAGGTTATTTATTATCTTTCCATTAATTTGTAGGCCTGGCATCTCTATGATGTTTTTAAAGATTTGCTCAGTGTATGGATTGAACAAGCTTGGTGATAGGATGCATCCTTGTCTTACTCTTCTTTTTATATCAATGCGTCTAGAGAACTATTTGTTATATTTTATTATTGCTGTTTGCTCCCAGTATAGATTGCATATTAGTCGTATATCCATGTCATCTAGATGTATCTCTTTTAGGCATTCTATAAGTTGTTTGTGGTGTACTCTATCAAAAGCTTTGGTGTAGTCTATGAAGCAGGCATATATTGGTTTGTTTACTTCTGTGTCAATTAATAAGAGAAGAAAAGAAATTATTCATCTTCTTTCCTTCCTCATTTACCTTTTAGCGTCGAGGGGAGATATAATTTGCGGTCTTCTGCTCTTCTGTTCGCCTGTGCTCTGTTATGTTTTCTAGTGCTTCTAGTATTCCGTCAATCCATCTTATTCGTGGTCAAACCCTTAGGTTAGGTATTCTCGCAACGTTAATTGAGGGCTCGTTGTGATTTGAAAAGAAATTAGAAGATATAAATGTATAAACTGTGAGTTCTGACTGAGTTTGTGCTTACTTTCCTTCATATTTAGTTTGTTCTACCGGATGGTTTGGCTCACGATGTGAGTTTCAGTGTCACTGTACAGACAATAAATGTGATCAAGTTGATGGTTACTGTGGTGATGGCGCCAAGTGTCAGAGAGGCTGGTTTGGACCAGTGTGTCAAGTTTGTAAGTTCAAAAAATATGTTATCAACTAAAGCTGTCTTTAATGAATACACATAAACTATTAATACACACAAAATAATACACATAAACTATTACACATAAACTATTAATACACATAAACTGTTAATACACATAAACTGTTAATACACAAACTATTAATACACATAAACTATTAATACACATAAACTATTAATACACATAAACTATTACTACACATAAATTATTAATACACATAAACTGTTAATACACATAAACTATTAATACACAAACTGTTAATACACTTAAACTAATACACATATACTATTAATACACATAAACTATTAATATACATAAACTATTAATATACATAAGCTATTAATTCACATAACCTATTAATTCACATAAACTAAACTAATACACACATACTATTAATACACATAAACTATTAATACACATAAACTATAAATACACATAAACTAATACACATAAACTAATACATATAAACTAATACACATAAACTATTAATACACATAAACTATTAATACACATAAAATTACACAAATGAACTATTAATACACATAAACTAATACACGTTAACTATTGATACACAAACTAATACACATACTCATAAACTGTTAATACACATTAATAATACACATAAACTAATACAATATTCTCTTAAAATGGGTACCAGAGATTTTTCTTGGAAATAAAACTTTTGTGAATGCAGCACGCTCGGCAGGCAGAATAGCCAAGGAAGACAGTGGTGTATACGTCTTGACCACGAGTAACATGACAATGGAGGTAAAGGCAGTGACCAAGGCAATCAAATGGTTAGAGTCACAAGACTAAACCCACGCATGTATACTAAGTGATTCGATAAGCATGATAAAAAAAGTGCAGGCGGGATCTGTACGCATGCAATGGGTAGAGTCGTTGTAGAAATCCAAAATACATAAGGTCACCTTTGTCTATGTCCCTGGACATGCGGGAGTACGGGGAAATGAAAGAGCGGACAGGTTGGCTAGCTGCGCTGTCGTTGAGGACGGGCAACCAATGGATCGGGCGGACATCATTAATGCGCTCCGAGATGTGGGAAGAGCACAGGACTTCGACAAACACAGATCCATGTCATTTCTTGGGATGATGGAAATGGGAGTCAAGATGGGCACAGCCAGAAATGAGAAACTTAGTGGCCGTGTAAGAAGATTTATCAACCAACATAGAACTGGAGTCGTCAGTCGCTGGACACTGAGGGAATTGCTGAGGAGGGGATCTGAGCACCTATGGACATGTTCAGAGTGCAATGATGATGACCTGCAAATAACTCAATAACTCAAAAACTAATACAGGTAGGGAACAAGCAAATAATTGCAGTGCGGCGGTAAAGCTCATAGCAAGGAGCAAGTAATGAGGTGTACCGTACAACGTGTAATGTTTTTAGCATTGGAGATAGTACTTCGCCTTGTGGGACATCGGTTGCCTAGTTGGGAAAACCACCCGACTGGACTACCGACGTTCGGACAACCCGTGTTCGATTCCCGCTGGGAGCAGTGTGAGTTGTACTGGTGGTTGAAAAAAAAAAAAATACCCCCACGGTCGACCCAGCCGTTGGCAGAAATGGGTACCAAGGTATTACCCTGGGAAGGTGAGGAATGTTTCCTCGCATCTGAGTTTAGATGCTTGAGGCGACACTATACAGAAATCTCCGAACATTTCTGGATAGGCGGCCGAGCACATATGGGTGGAAACTCGCGTGCTAAGACGCCGGTTCATGTCTCGTACTTTACCTTTACTTTTACCTTACTTCGCCTTGTGGGACATCATGTTCGATTCTGGCTTTCTTACATAGTTGGACTTACATACTTGTACTCCGGCAGTTGAAAATTAAAATAAAGTAGATGCTATAGGAGCCATGATAACTCAGTGGTTAGTGGATAACTGGACTACAAAGGATTGACGGCTTCCAGGTTCACCTAGCCTTAAAGGGGTACATGATTTTTGGGGTAATGTGGTCAGTATTACGCCCGTGTCGCGTTACTTTCCACATTACCCCAAAAATCATGTGCAGAAAGTCTATAAAAATTATGGTCACTAACACCATATTTCCTATACGCCACTTGATGTGACGGGGGTACTTTACATCTAAGATGCTATAGGATCTAAAATGTGTCTTATCACGTCTTGCAATTGCTCAAACTCGCAAAAATTATTTTTTTTTTAATGTTTTAAAAAGCCAGAGGTGACAAACCGCAATCTCTGACATTGTTCTCTAATGTTTATGTTACGTTTACTGTTTATCAAAATGCAAGATAGAAGGATCAAAACATAGGCGATGAGATGATCGAGAAATTAACTATTGTCATCAAAAGCACATTAAAATAGATGATAAAGACAGAACAATTATTACAACAAAAGGTAAACTTTTGTAATAATGTGAATTCGTTTGGCAAAGTAACGAAGCTTGTGCCACTCTCAGACATGCATAGACTACACCAGACCTTTGATTCCAAGACCACTCAGGTTGTATTATTCGCTAAACGTACATGATATCACATATTCTGTCACAACATTACATCACATTACATGTCTATCTTACAATCAGTGACTCCCAAGATTTGAACTCTGTGTATTGTATCGATATTTCACGTGGCCAAGTGTTCTCATTTCTCTAAATGGGACCACAAAACTCTTCCACATCACAAACTAACAACAGCAGAAGATAAAGCGGTTGAGGCATCCTCGTCAAAATAAAACCTAACCAGCCACCGGTACTAACCAACAACAGCCAGACGTCTGACTTAAGGTTTGGGGAAGATCAAGAGCCAAAAGTGTTTACAAAATTACAAAAGTTCTGCAGCGGCCAGGTCTAATAATTGTCTGAGTGATAAACTTAACGTGAACACACAAAACCTGTTGACTTCGATAATCTGCCATTTCAAATGTGGACATGATAGGCGAGTCAATTGAGAATGCTCAAAAATTAATCCTTAACAAAGAGACATGTTTTTGATTTAGGAGAGTCAGCAAATTTGACGGTTATTCCTTGAACAAAAAGGGAATAGTAAGTTTTGATATGTGAGCACATGATCTGGGAAAAGTAAACAGTTACAACTGTCAAGTATAACAGGAATTTCATTTAAAAAGTTCACCTTGTGCAGACACCACGATAGTTACTTGGTAAACACTGAAGAAATTTAATAGGAGAGTCACATTTGTTATATTCCCAGTAGACCAGTCAAATGTGTTATATTCCCAATAGAATAGTCACATTTGTTATATTCCCAATAGAACAGTCAAATGTATTATATTCCCAATAGAAAAGTCAAATGTATTATATTCCCAATAGAACAGTCAAATGTATTATATTCTTGTGTTAATATATTATATTAATAGACAGAACTTCAACAACTTCTCTTGTCCTTAAATAAAGAATATACGATGAATAATATGGAAATAAGCACTGAAAAAACTGAAGTGATGTCAATAGAAAGACAATAGAAAACATTAAAGAAAGATATATAACACCAAGTTATAAAACAAGTAAACGACGTTAAATATCCGGGAACAACATTCTCTGAAGTTGGCAATATCGATAAAGAAATAGACATCCGATGCAACAAGCAAGTCTATTTGGACAGCTATCTCCTGTACTTCGGCATAAAGCAATATCTCTTCTTACTCTTCTGCTTTCCTTCTTCATGTGCCTTTCGGCATCTAAGGGAGATATAATTTGCGCTCTTTTGCTCTTCTGTTCGCCTCTGCTGCTGTCATGTTTCCTAGTGCTTCTAGTATTTGATCAATCCATCTTTTTTGTGGTCGTCACTTGGGTCTATTATTCTCGCAACGTTTATTGAGAGCTCGTTGTGTTGTGTTTTGATCACCCTGCCATGTCACGTGGCCGCACCATTTTATCTGTTGTTTCTTTATATATTACATGACGGAGCTATTCATATCTTTTTCCTCAGTTCTTCATTTCTGATCTTGTCTCTCAGGATGTTTCCTGTCATTCGTCTAACACATTTAATCTCATTAGAGGTTATTTTTTTTCTTGTTCTCGCGTCTATGGTCCAGGACTGGCACTATCTATCGCTACAAACAAACATCTTCTACCGAGTATCTTCATTAAAGACATGGTGGCACCAATACCAAACAAGATCACTGACGACTAAGAATAAAAGAAAGTTTGTCACCACAGACATGAGATGTCTGGGTAAAGCTCTTGGGGTGACCAGAAAAGTTAGAATCAGAGATGATGTTATAAGAGAAAGAGTAGGCATTGAACCAATCGAAACTACAAACAGAAACAACAAATAAACTGGTTTTCCCGTCTAGAAAGAATGTCATGCGAGTACTTACCATACAAAGCATATTAAAATAGCAGAGGGAAATAGAGAAAGAGGCAGACCCAGAGCAAGATGAACAGGCAACATAAAAAAACACTACAACATCAAGTAACAATGAACGGACAAAAATGGCCATAACCAGAACTTTAATTGTTCCACGACATCCGAACCGGTACAAAAGGAAGCGACAAAAAAGAATTTTTTAAAAATACATAAATCACACACATAAATAAACACGTAATGAAAGATTCCATTGGTTTACACAGGTGACCTAGCCCACAGTGACAACGTTGTAAAAGACACAGCATGGGAGGTAATTAGTGATGGTGATGAGACCACCTGCCTTGACTATGGGGTTGAAAAAGTAACTCTAGCCTGGAAAGTTCCCCATCACATTAAATGGTGTCGTGTACATGTCAAAGATCCCAGTAAGTGAACATTTATAACAGAATATTATTGAGACATACTTTCATGTAATCATTAATACACCACAAGGAAGACGCTTATACTGTTGTGTACTTACTGACAGAGACTGTCATTGACTGGACATAAAAATGCCTTTAAGATACATAGAAATGCGAAGATACTGTAAAGCCGATGATAAGAATGAAAATTCAACAAGGAAAAAGTCATATGCTAACAGCTTTACAGGAGAGACAAAACCAAAGCTGAACAACATTTCGGCCCTGTATGTCTTAAGCTGAAACAATTAACAAACAATAAACAAAGTTATATAATGATATGTACAGAGATCTAATTACATGGCGATAATTTCCTGGACTATCTAAAAGGGAAATACGTCACTTTCATGTGATCCACAGTTTGATTCAACACTAGCTGGACTGATATCAATGAGGAAAAATTAAAAAATACAAAAAATGGTATGTTAGAAGCTTTACGTGATAAGTGGACGACACAGACTAACGACGTTTCGGCCCAATAGGCCTTCAGCAGGAACAAACAAGAAACACACACACACAAAACTAATAACGAAACATTAAAACAAAAATATTCGAAATTTTGTGTTCTCATCCTGATACCAATGAGGTCGGCTGACGGAGCAAACACGGGTATAACGAAGATTGTTTAACAAAATAAGTGGATGTGGGTACTAGTTTCTGGACTCTACTATTACTTCAAATGTATATATGAGTGTACTATTACTTCAACTGTATATATGAGTGTACTATTACTTCAACTGTATATATGAGTGTACTATTACTTCAACTGTATATATGAGTGTACTATTACTTCAACTGTATATATGAGTGTACTATTACTTCAAATGTATATATGAGTGTACTATTACTTCCACTGTATATATGAGTGTACTATTACTTCAACTGTATATATGAGTGTACTATTACTTCAACTGTATATATGAGTGTACTATTACTTCAACTGTATATATGAGTGTACTATTACTTCAAATGTATATATGAGTGTACTATTACTTCAACTGTATATATGAGTGTACTATTACTTCAACTGTATATATGAGTGTACTATTACTTCAACTGTATATATGAGTGTACTATTACTTCAACTGTATATATGAGTGTACTATTACTTCAACTGTATATATGAGTGTACTATTACTTCAACTGTATATATGAGTGTACTATTACTTCAAATGTATATATGAGTGTACTATTACTTCCACTGTATATATAAGTGTACTATTACTTCCACTGTATATATGAGTGTACTATTACTTCAAATGTATATATGAGTGTACTATTACTTCAAATGTATATATGAGTGTACTATTACTTCAACTGTATATATGAGTGTACTATTACTTCAAATGTATATATGAGTGTACTATTACTTCAAATGTATATATGAGTGTACTATTACTTCAAATGTATATATGAGTGTACTATTACTTCAACTGTATATATGAGTGTACTATTACTTCAACTGTATATATGAGTGTACTATTACTTCAACTGTATATATGAGTGTACTATTACTTCAACTGTATATATGAGTATTAAGTCCAAATAAGTGCAACCACATGAGAAAAATACATACATACATATATGATAAAGGTAAGGGTAAAGTGCGAGATTTGAATTGACGTCTTAGTACGCGCGTTTTCACCCATATGTGCTCGGCTGCTTATCCAGAAGTGTTCGGAGACTTCAGGATAGTGTTGCTTCAAGCATCGAAACTCACGATTAGAGGCGGCATTCCTCACCTTCCCAGAGTGATACCTTAATACCTATTTCTGCCAGCGGCTGGGTCGACCAAAGGAGTATTTTTTTCCAACCACGAGTACAACTCACACTGCTTCCAGCGGGAAACGAACACGGGTTGTCAACACATCGGTAGCCCAGTCGAGTGGTTTTGCCAACTAAACTAACGAGGCCCCCCCCCACCCCTATTTGTGATATACGGCAGGACTACATTATGCAAACAACCATACACACAAACACAATTCAATAAATACACACGTTCCCGATCGAACACCTAAATATGTGTATAGCTGCTACTATAAGTGTGCAAAGCAAACACACGTGCCGAAACGTATGCGTATACAAACATACATCTGTGTAAGCATACGTCTGTATAATTACCATAAAGCACATGCAAATACACCCATAGGTATCCAAATGTGCAAGTACACATGCAGACATATATACACATGTATCGGTACGCATGAGAGTAAGAAATATGTAGTAGGCATCTTGCCTGAATGAGAGCAACATGTTCCTACCTTATGGGAACAGCGAACCCAAATTGACTACGAAACGATTCTTAAGTGCCAACCGGCTCCGATTGCTGGTGTAACATGAGACATTGCCAGTGATTTTCATGTCGAGTTTACCAATTTCTTCTTCTACCTTTCAGATCCATGTGGAACACAGGTCTTCAACAAACACTTTCCAAGTCGTTCCTTTTCCTGCCATTCTTTTAACATCATTCTATGTCACCCCTATCATATTCATCTCTGCTTCTATCTGTCTTCTATAAGAATTCCTTGGTCTTCCTCTTTGTCATTTACTCTGGAGATTCCAAAAAGGGGCGTGTTGTGTAATACTCTCAGTTGGCTTCTGCAGTGTGTGTCCTATCCAACGCCATCGTCTTCACTGTATCTCTTTACCCACTGGTATTTGACTGCTACGCTTCCATAATTCTATGTTAGTGATTTTGTCCGGCCATTTCCATCATTTTATTCTCCGTAACCATCCATTAATGAAAGTCTGTATCTTCATGATTGTCAATTGTGTTGTTCTCCATGTTTCACAGCCATATAATAGGACTGACTTAACATTGGAGTTGACAATTTTTATTTTATTATTTAACCTCATTTCGGTGGACTTCCATATGTTTCTCAGTGCAATGAAAGCCCCTTTTGCTTTTGATATCCTTATTTTGGTATCATTTTCTGTTCCTCCCTCTTTGTCTACATTACTGTCCAGATATATGTAAGATTGTACGTCTAGTAGAGGTATTTCTCATATTTTTATTTGGTTATTGCCAACTGCATAAATTCTCATAATGTTGGTCTTAATCTCTATTAATTTTCAGTCCTAGCTGTTGTAACCTTTCATCAAGTATGCTCATTTTATCCTACATCTGTTGATGTTTGAGTGATAGGAGATCACAGTTTACCACTTTGGTCTGTACAATCGAAATGGTACGATACTGGAGTTCCAGTGTTCTGTTCGACATCACGAAGGTGCTCACAAAATCTTCCAAGTAGACGTCGTCCTGGTTCACCTATATAAGTCATCTGGCATTAGTCATATATTCTGCACATATTCTGGCGTAAATAATATTCCATGACACTCTCCTTGATATCAAATCGCCTATTGGGAAACAGGACGGAGTCGGAGCCAAGCAATTGGTCACAAGTACTGCAGACCCGACGTCCACATCAAACAGTGTTTATGTGTCTGTGGTTTGAGCGGAGCTGGCGATTCCTGATAAGAATGTCTCTCAGACTCCTCTCATGTTTGAAGTCGACCAGAGGAGGGTCACCAAACAGTATACCGGTGGTGAGATTAGAGTGGAGAATAGGGCAGTTAAGAATCCTCACTGCAGACAAGTTGTGAGGGTGGTACGTGATGATAAGTATAGTCGTATCAAATAATAGCAATATAAATGTATTGTTTATTTATACTATCTACAGAACTCCTGCAACGTTTCACTTTCGAGTGTGTAAGAGATGGCAGTCCATCGCCAGAAAAATGTGTAAGCTACAGAAAGGAAGAAACCAGCGATTCTGCAATGAGTGTCTACTTTGATGTGAACCCCAAGATCAAACAAATTATTATAACAGGAGAAGGCGTCCAGTCTTTGTGTTCAGTTTACGTCAGTGGAGGTAAGGTTCATCAACAAAGATGTGAATATTGCAACTGTAATACTTTCGATATATCCCAAGAAATGTGTGTTGAAGACGATCTTTACGTTTTACATTAAGCCCACATTTTAAATCAACAGTTATTTTCATGTGTAACACTATACACAATATGTTCACTTTGTTGTCTAGTTTATTTCTGTATTAGGGTAATGGTTATGGTTAGTCGAAGACCTCGGAATCACTGTAAATGAATTAAAATCCATAATTGCTCAACCGCCCGTGTCAGTGGAATCATCCGAATTAAAACTCGTCTCATTGATGGATCCATACAAAGGTAGGCAGCTGCAGTCCCCATCATTTCAGCTACAGCAGACGAAAGAAGACATAGGCGCCACCACAAGTGAACGCAGCGGAAATGTCGTCATATGACATCATCATTCATCTTAAGAAATCGGAAAATCGAAACATGATCCGGATGATAAACACAGCTCACGGTGTCCACAGAGCTCTAACTCAGTAGCTCCGGCAGCAAGCCGGACTTTGAAAATGAGGAAACTGCAACAAGGAACACTTTTCAGACTGAGCCTCAATCGTTCCTGCCGCCTATCCGCCATATTGGCCGCTATTTCAATGATGACGTATAATGCAATCAACATAGAAAACACTATTGCGCACACTATAATCAATTTTAACTTATATGCACGTACTATGTTTCACCGGCGAAGATCCCAACAGTGGAACTTCCGATCTATACACCAATCGGCATTAGAAAGATAGAATTAACCATCTTTCCAACAGTGGAACTTCCGATCTATACACCAATCGGCATTAGAAAGATAGAATTAACCATCTTTCCAACAGTGGAACTTCCGATCTATACACCAATCGGCATTAGAAAGATAGAATTAACCATCTTTCCAACAGTGGAACTTCCGATCTATACACCTATCGGCATTAGAAAGATAGAATTAACCATCTTTCCGGTAAAAAACGTAACAGTGAACGTTGACGCGAACTTACTTCGCCACCTTGAAACCGGACGTACCTCTGTATGTTTCCTAGTATGTTTCCTAGTATGTTTCCTAGTATGTTTCCTAGTATGTTTCCTAGTATGTTTCCTAGTATGTTTCCTAGTATGTTTCCTAGTATGTTTCCTAGTATGTTTCCTAGTATGTTTCCTAGTATTTCAAATATTCTATCAATCAATATTTTGTTTAAAATTTTAAAAAGTATGTACCAAATTAACTTTTAACAACAAATTAACGTGAGTGAATGTGTTAAACGAATGACAGGAAGCAACCTGAGATACAATTCCAGAAATTGAGAAAAATAAGAAAAAAGCTAGGAATATTTCCGATAGAATGCATCAAGAAAAAAAAAAGATAAAATGATTCGGCCACGTGATAAGATAAAAGACTAACAAAAAAAAAAAAGAACACAATGTGCCTATAATCGTTTTTAGAACACCAGTATCAAGGCAGACAACGGAAAATAAGGATTGATGGAATATTAGAAATGTTTGGTAACATAGGAGCAGCAAAGACAAGAGTAATGACAAAAGAGAAATTGATGGAATACTAGAAATACTCAGAAACATAGCAACAGCAGAGACAAAAGGAAGGCAAAAGACCGCAACGTATATCTCTCCTCGACGCTGAATGGCACTTGATGAAGACATGAAGAAGAGGAATCACAAACAATATGACAGCTTTAACATTATGATTTATATTTTCTTCTATTCAGTTTTTTTTTAATAATAGTAAAGGTAAATGTATGAGACTTGAATCGGTGTCTTAGCATGCGGTTTTCACCTTTATGTACTCGGAGACCTATCCATGAGTATTCGGGGACTTCTGTAAAGTGTCGCCTCAAGCATCATAACTCACGATCAAGACGTTTGTCCTCACTTTCCCAGAATGATACAATTTCGTTATGAATCAGCTCTACTTTTCCTTTAAACAGTGGACACTATTCTAAGTTATGCCTAATACCAATCATCTATGTTTTACTCAACTCACCAATATTCTACGCTACACCTAACTCACCAATATTCTACGATACAACTAACTCACCAATATTCTACGCTACACCTAACTCACCAATATTCTACGCTACACCTAACTCACCAATATTCTACGCTACACCTAACTCACCAATATTCTACGCTACACCTAACTCACCAATATTCTACGCTACACCTAACTCACCAATATTCTACGCTACACCTAACTCACCAATATTCTACGCTACACCTAACTCAACAATATTCTACGCTACACCTAACTCAACAATATTCTACGCTACACCTAACTCAACAATATTCTACGCTACATCTAACTCAACAATATTCTACGCTACACCTAACTCACCAATATTCTACGCTACACCTAACTCAACAATATTCTAAGATATACTTAACTTTTTTCTGCTTTAATCAATTCTCAAAGAGGCCAACACAAAACGTAAGTCATAAAAACCATCAGAAAGAAACAATTAACAATTTTCGGGTACATCTTGTGAATAAGAAAGTTGGAATACTTGGTTACAAGTGCCAATAAAAAGGAAAGAGAGATCGCGGACGTCAAAGAATGAAAATACTGGATAGCTTGGTGTCATGGCATGCAAAACAGTCAACAACAGAACTGATACGATGCACTGTAGATAGAAGATTGTGGAAAGACATGATCGCCTAAGCCAACCGGTATGACATATGATGATGATACTTTACTGGCCAATATTCTACGCTATACTTAACTCGGTATGTTCTATGCTATACTTTATGCATTAAAAGGGATAGGAGGAAGTATATAGATGAATTAGCTAAAGAGGCAGAAGAAGCAGCAAATAAATGGAATATGAAAGAATTGTACAACAGCACAAAGAAATTAAGCGGCAAATACAAACAGATCAATACCTTTATTAAAGGTAAGAAAGGAAATCTGCATAGTAATATACGGGAACAAATGGATAAATGGAAAGAGAAATTTGAATAACTTTTGAACAGACCCGGCTCAAATAACCCTCCAGATATACTACCAGCAGAAGGGGAGACGCATGTGCCCTGCCGGGGCCCGAAAGGGGAGGAAAGAATAGTGGCGCTGTACCCTACCAGGCAAGTTTGTAAGAGGCGAGAAAGGAGTGTAGGGCATGGGACTGGCTATACCATACTGTAAAAAAATAAGCCGAAAAAAAACTTCACAAACATGGACAAGTCAAAGAGAGAAAAAGTAAATCTGCCATCCAGGAAAGAGAAGGGCTCTCTGTCGAAGAGACATATGACGAAAGCCGTAAGGAGTCCGGGTTGCCGACTCACCCTTTGTCTACCAGGAAATCTTCCAGAATTGGCACATGGAATGTACGTACCCTAAACGAACAGGGAAAAACTGCTCAAGTAGCAGCAGAAATGACAAACGACAAGATAGATATTCTGGGAATGTGTGAAACAAGATGGCTAGGAACGGGTAAAATAAACCTAAATACAGGAGAGATGATTTTATCATCAGGACACCAGGAACCTGGAGCTCAACATAGTGAAGGGGTAGCTATAATGCTATTAAGGAATGCACAGAAGACACTAATAGAATGGGAAGCAGTATGACCGAGACTAATGAGAGCAATATTTAAAACAACCAAAAACAAAATAAATTACACATTAACCAATGCTATGCACCAACCAACGATAAAGATGATTTAGTAAAAGATGATTTCTATAAACAGCTACAATATCAGATGGATGCAAGACGAGCCAAGGATATTATAATCTTGATGGGAGACCTAAATGCTAAAGTTGGATCAGACAACAGAGGCTTTGAAGAGATTATGGGAAAACATGGACTTGGAGATATAAACGAGAATGGAGAGATATTTGTGAATTTCTGCGCCCTTAATCAAGTGAAGTGCATAGTTCTCCTATCACACAACCATCAACAGATGCAAGATAAAATGAGCATACTTAATGAGAAATGAAAACAGATGGGACTGAAAATAAATATAGATAAGACCAAAATTATGAGAATTAATGCAGTTGGCAATAACAAAATAAAACTAGGAGAAATACATCAACTAAACGTACAATCTTACATAAATATGGGCAGTGATATAGACAGAGAAAATAATAAAATAAGGAAATAAAAAGCAAGAGGAGCATTTGTTGCGCTGTGAAAAATATGGAAGTTCAAAGAAATTAGGTTAAATACTAAAAGAAAAAATTTTACTCAAATGTTAAGTCAGTCATATTATATGACTGAAACAAGGAGAACAACTAAAGTGACAATCATGAAGGTACAGACTTTCATTAATGGATGCTTACTGAGAATAAAAGGATGGAAATGGCAGGACAAAATCACTAGCATAGAATTATGGAAATGTACCAGTCAAACACCAGTGGATAAAGAGATACAGTGAAGACGATGACGCTGGATAGTACACACACTACGGAAGCCAACTTAGAGTATTACACAACAGGTCCTTTATTGGAATCCCCAGGGGAAAAGACAATGAGAAAGACCAAGGAATTCTTGGAGAAGACAGATAGAAGCAGAGATGAAGAGGATAGGGAAGACATTGAATGATCTTGAAAGAATTGCAAGAAACAGAACGACTTGGAATTTTTTTGTTGAAGACTTATGCCCCACAGGGAGCTCAAAGGTAGAAAAAGACAAGACAGCCCAGCCCGTCTGAAAGAAACACTGTCACTAACCAGATCTCCCACTTTTTTCTGTTTTCATTGTCACTGTCTCTTTGATGTGTTGATACCACTTTCTTCTTGCTCTGCCCCTGTGGCGTCAGCCTGGGAATATGTTTTCAATGTTGATTGCATTTTAAAATTCATTTTAATTTTCAGAACAGGATAACGCGATCAGCATACCGCTGTCTCAGTACTCGAAAATACAGACCAGCAAGAGTACTTTTAACCAAACTTGACTCAAACTTTTATACCTTCACAGAAGTTTCTTGTCCAAGTGGTTTGTTTGGTCCAGGATGTCAATCTAGATGTCACTGTGCAGGAAATGACGATATTTGCAATGCTGAGACTGGAGCATGTAAATATGGCTGTGCTCCTGGTTTTACTGGATTCGGATGTCAGGATAAAGGTCAGTGAAAATCATTTCTGTACATCCACTCACAGAATAGGTGTAAATGTGTGAATAGTTTAATTGTTATGCTTAACTGCATATATATATATATATATATATATATATATATATATATATATATATGAATTGGTAACATTAAGAGATACAGCTGGCTGGAAAGAACCAAGATGGACGGAGAGCTCCTTGGACTACGCCGCAGTTGTAGACCAAGAAGAAAGAGGTACCAAGACATCAAAAATACCATGACTATGAAAACAAAAGTGGGAGATCTGGCTAGGGAATGTGATTCTTACAGACGGGCTATGGTCAATGCATATTTTCTGTGACATAGTACATGTGACCTGATAATAATTATCTTAAGAACTATCTATAGAAAAGTAAAGTACCCCCGTCACGCCAAAGTGGCGTTTACGGAAATGGTGTTACTGGCCATAAATTTAACAGACCCTCGGCACATGATTTTTGGGGTAATGTGGTCGGTATTACGCCCGTGCCGCTTTACTTTCCCAGAACAAAATCCGGTACCAATTAAAGACTGTGAACTTGGGAGCCGTCGGTTGGGATCGAACACTACCTCTTGTCTTTTGTAGTCCAGTTCACTAACCACTGAGCTATCGCGGCTCCCAACTATATATATATATATATATATATATAAATATATATGTGTGTGTGTGTGTGTGTGTATAATGTTCGCTAAAAACTATGCATATATACTTTAAGCGAATTACATTGCTAATGTGTGAAATGCTAATGTGTGAAATGCTAATGTGTGAAATGCTAATGTGTGAAATGCTAATGTGTGAAATGCTAATTTGTGAAATAACGTTTTATTTTTTTAGAAATAGATATATTGCCTGTGTCATCTGGATATTCATTTGATACACAACAAAATGTTAGGACGGCTCAAAGTTGTAATGTGAATCAAGTAGCTTGTGGTTAAATCCACAACACAAACCAAAGTACTGATCATTTAGTCGCCACCTTCTGTAAACAAGTCCATAGAAATCATATTCTTGCTTGTATACCATCGCCATTTGACTAACGGTAAACATCTATTCGTTGTCCGCCATCAAGAGCGCGATATCTGGACGTGTATGTGTTGTTGTTTGCAGTAAAACTGTGATCTTTGCGTTTTTTGACAAAAGACATTCCACTTCAGCGTGGTCTCATTTTTTATTACCGGTTTCATTTCTCTCTCGATTTCTTGATTGCGGTCACTTGGTGCAAGCGGGAAATTAATTTATAATAACAGATCTTTTATTATTAAAAAAATGGACTTAATTCCCCGTAAAACTAATAACGCTATTGAATGATTTATTATTAAAAACCGCTATTAACTTACACAGATAAAGTTGTCTATGACTACATTTCTATGGTAGGACATACTGAGTGCGATATTGTGATTTTTTTAATTGTAAGCTTATCTTTCAAACTTGCAACTGAATTGTGACACTGCAGGTGTGACGTTCCCATATCTGCTGAGTCGACGTCCCAGCAATCAACAGAATGATCATACTTCGCGTTCATCTAGTGCTCTAATGAACATGTTGTGTCTTGAAAAAGAAAGACGTTCACTTACTTACGCACTCTTGTCGCGGGTAGCACGAACCTCCATGCACCGGCACCAATTCCGTGGAGACGTTATGAACATTGAGTGCGCCCCATGAATAAATGTCCCAACAAATAAAGTTAAGCCTCCACTTCAGTTGAAACCCTGGATCCGGACGTAGACCAGCTGGTAATGGACTTGAAGTCCAATCTGATCAAACATCTCACACCAAGGCATGGCGTGGGACTGGTTGCGATCCCCTTCAATTATCCTTCAGTCTCTTGCTACACGACATTCTGTGGGCAGATGCCACATTCATGTTAATTTTCTGGACAGGTGAACGCGATCGGCATACCGCTGTCTCAGTACTCGAAAATAGAGATCTGAAAGAGTACTTTTAATCAAACTTGACTCAAACTGTTATATTTTCATAGATATTTCTTGTCCGAATGGTTTGTTTGGTCCAAGATGTCAAACTAAATGTCACTGTGCAGGAAAAGACGATATTTGCAATGCTGAGACTGGAGCATGTAAATCTGGCTGTGCTCCTGGTGTACCCGGTGAGGGTTATTTGGTATTTATCTACTTATTTATTTTGAGGTCTGTTGTGTTCTCGACGGGCAGGGCAGCGATGTCAGCTGTTATGTAAGCTGTTCTATCTGGACAACACACGCCTTCGAGACCCCGTCGTTCTCTGTTAATGTGACCTCCACTAGAATGTGGTGCTCGTGTTTACACTCAGGCCAACACGTTTCCGATCTAACTGGACGCTCGTCTCAGGATTGACCATGTTTCGGCCTGTAGTAGTTCTGGTTTGTTATGATGACCGTTTCACGTTGTGTTTCCGCGACAACTTTACTGCTGTTATGAATCGTCCCCGAGGGTTGACGCTAGGCTAGATAAATGTAACTGTATAACACATAACACTTGGATATAATAATTTGTTCTGGCTTTTTTTCCTGTCACATCGGACTCTCGTTCCACAATGTATATGGCAGGTCACACACTTACAGCGAACTCTGACAATTTCTTCAGTCTATCGCCCTAACACTTGTCTCTGGGCTCTAACGCATTCATACTCGCATCTAAACTACTTGTGGACCGCCCCCGTTGGCGCCCCCCCCCCCCTATATTATCTAATTTCTACCGATACGACGGTCTTTGGGCCACCGCTACTAACTGTCTCTTAACAGTGCTGCTCACTAATCTGTTCACCTAACTGTTCTTCCCTAGTCTCTGCTTCTCCTACTATCGCGTGTTCGTACTGGCTATAATTCTATTACACTTGCTGTCCTTACTCTTGATCGTCACTCCCTGCCAACTCAGTCTCTCCAAGTGTCTGGTCTCGAGTGCCCAAGTCTTTCGACTATTATTCTAACTCACGAACTATTCTACATTGCGTCTAATTCTATTAAGCTAAGATTAGCCTACAATATGGGCCGACCACCTGGTCGCCCGGCTCCTAACGAGCGCATGTGCACCTGCCGTCTACATTTTCTCCAAATGTCTGGTCTCGAGTGCCAAGAATCTTTTGTGTTTACCTCTTAAATGTGGATCTTGTCAGCCAATCAGAATTGATCTCCTACGCCTGTCTGTCCACCTGTAACAGGGCATGTTTTTACTGTCTCTTAGATGTTATAATTCATTGTTCAACTTTGAAGATTTCTCCCTAATGCCTTGTGATCTTACTTGAGTACTTCGCGCTGTAATAACATTGTCGACAACCACCTGTCCGTTCTTCGCGGACTTATTGAAAACACCAAAGCCACATTAGACACAACACTAATGAAGGTTACACATATTAACTTTATTACAGTTTCACATTAACAATCATCTGGGCGACATATATCTCCACTCACTCTTGCTGTTACTATTCAATTTCAAATGTGATGTTATCGTTGATCTAAATGTGACGACGACACTGGCTGTAGTGTCTTATTCGTCATGATGGTGTTGCCAACCGATGATCATAATTGACAATTTCTCCTGGCTACCTGGGTTTCGCTGACTTAACCGTGTCGCCTGTGACTGCTACTTTGACAGCCAAATCTGTGAGAATAACTGACGGCAAGACCCTTTCTCGAGCCTTGCATTCAGCAGAACTCTGTCTGCAGAATCTGTGAGAATAATTGACGGCAAGACCCTTTCTCGATCCTTGCATTCAACAGAACTCTGTCTGCCAAATCTGTGAGAATAACTGACGGCAAGACACTTTCTCGATCCTTGCATTCAACAGAACTCTGTCTGCCAAATCTGTGAGAATAACTGACGGCAAGACACTTTCTCGAGCCTTGCATTCAGCAGAACTCTGTCCTCCGAATCTGTCAGAATAATTGTCGGCAAGCCCCTCTCTTGAGCCTTGCATTCTGCAGACTCTGCGATCATAATTGATCAGTCTCTGACATTCTTTGATAAAGTTAGAGTGTTCTACTCACCAATGGAGAATTCACACTCTGTGTCCGACATCAGAACTACACTGAATTATCAGACTTCTACACATTTGTGCGTCCTACTATTCTAGAATACTCATGAAGTTAATCTGATCTAGCACTGCCTTATTTATCGGCCATTAACACTTAGACTCTACCTAGTCACTAAATTAAAATAAAACTTGATCTCTACGGCCCGGCAGGCACGTCCGTCCCGCTCTAGCTTTAGCGCACTACTGACTTATTCACTACATAAAGTCACTCAAACTGACACTAACTATTCACAAACATAATTAACTCACTACATAACTATAGCTCGTTTCAAATCATGTGCCCAACTTCAAAACGCTATTACTCTCTAACCGTTTGTTAAAAACGTTTGAAATTTTCCAAATGTTATTAAAATGCAAAAGACCCTTTAAATGTATATTTAACAAATATCTTGCAGCTGCAGTTTTCTTAAAGCGGCGATATTTCTTTGATATTTGTCAAAATTGTAAATTGTGAAGCCCTAAAGAATAGAAATTACCGTAGTTTCTGGTCTATGATTAATTTTCACTAGGTAAAGGCGTGGCCGTAATGGGGAAATAACTGGATAAAACAAAACACCAGGAGAATTATTGTCTGCTCAGTTCGAGGACGGACGATAATATCAAGGTATACCTGTATTAATTACATTATATTTCGATTATTAATCGAAAAATACACAGAAGTAAACAAACCAATATATGCCTGCTTCATAGACTACACCAAAGCTTTTGATAGAGTACACCACAAATAACTTATAGAATGCCTAAAAGAGATACATCTAGATGACATGGATATACGACTAATATGCAATCTATACTGGGAGCAAACAGCAATAATAAAATATAACAAAGAGTTCTCTACACCCATTGATATAAAAAGAGGAGTAAGACAAGGATGCATCCTATCACCAAGCTTGTTCAATCTATACACTGAGCAAATCTTTTAAAACATTATAGAGATGTCAGGCCTACAAATTAATGGAAAGATAATCAATAACCTAAGATATGCTGACGATACTGTACTACTAGCAGAAAATCCTAAAGACCTACAACAATTACTTAATGAAATAAACACGACAAGCAAAAAATATGGACTAGATATGAATATCAAACAGACTAAAACTATGATCATAAACAAAGAAAATACTCAAAACCCACAAGTGGATATCAAAATTGAAGGAATAGACCTTGAGACAGTTCAGAACTATAACTACCTTGGACATACTATAACCAGTGATGGAAAATGTACAACTGAAATAAACAAAAGAATAGGAATGGCAAAAAGTAATTTTAATGTCATGAAGGACATACTAACATCAAAACAAATAACACCAGAGCTAAAACTAAGAATAGCAAAATGTTACATCTTCTCAATATTCCTATATGGTGCTGAAACATGGACATTAGACAAGAAAACAGAACAGAGAATTGAAGCCTTTGAAATGTGGATATACAGAACAATAGGTAGAATTGGATGGAAGGAAAAGAAAACAAACGACGAAGTCTTAAAACAACTAAAAATGAAAAGAGAACTTCTGAACACAATTAGAACAAGACAAATGCGATTCTTAGGCCATGTTAAAAGACACAACAGCCTACTGAAAGTGATCCTGGAGGGGAAAATACAAGGTAAAAGAGGCAGAGGCAGACCAAGATTAACATGGACGAGTAACATAAAAAGATGGACAAATCAACTGATGACAACCTGCACCATCAAAGCAAGAGATAGAGCAAAATGGCGCTCCATGGTAGCCAACCTTCGTTGCGGAGACGGCACTCAATGATGATGATGATGATACCTGTATGTCCAATTTTCATAGTTGTGTGGTCCTGAAAAGGACCGTTTGTTGAACTAATTTAAGGTAATATAGGGGCCAACATTTGTGGGGGCTATATACTTTCATTCTGAATCAGACGAGTCTAAAAATTTAATAACTGTTTGGGGTTGAACATTCCACAAACCATCATTTTTCCAATATTCCTCTTCCTGTTTTAAGACGTGGTCTTCACATTTAGCCCAATAATCTTTGTCTATATTTAATAAAGCGAGATTAGCAAGAGTCTTTACATCGCCTATTTTGAATGTTGTATTTTCATCTGCCACTTGTCCTTTTAATTTTGCCCAGATTAGTTCTATTGGATTTAAATGAGCATGGTAAGGTGGCAGCCTCAAACTTATATGACCGTGCTCTTGGATAATCTTATCTATTTGAAAAATCTTTGTCCTTTGTTTTTGCTTTACTAGAGATAGTAATTCAGGTTTTAAGTACATGTTATTAAATTGTATGTGCTCATTTGTGAGCCATATCTTAATAGCATCTTTTGTACTGGATGACGTCGGGACTTTATCTTCAAGTGCAACAATGTTGTGGTACGCTGCATTGTCCATTATTAGGCAAGATGGTCGATCTAGTGATGGGAGAACATAATTTTCAATCCAATGTCTAATATGTGACCATTCATCTCAGAGTGATAATCCTGATTGTCTATGGATTTTGAAAGAAAAATAAGCTCTGCATTCTGTATTAGTCCATGTTGTCGAATACCTGCATGAGCAATTATCAAGCGCTGTCCTTTGCTGCTAGGTATTAATCTCTTAATCTTTCCATCTGATGACTGCCATTCCCTTTGGTTAGTGTGGTGAGCATTGATCCATGTTTCATCCAAGTACACAATATCATAACCTTGCTTGCGCACCTCTTTTACTTCACGTAAGTACTTGCTTCTCATGACTACTATATGTGGCTTCTCACAGATGATGTTTTGTCCATTGGAATACTTTCTGAATGTAAAGCCTGCAGCTCTCACATTCCTCCATAATGTAGACTTTGATATTTCAATACTGTTGTTCTTTTTCATCGATACTTTTAATTTTCTTTTTATAATAGTTTCATTCATACCCAACATTTTGCGAATTTCACTTCTAATAAGTTCACTGTCGAAATTATCCAACATTTTTGCTCTTCCTTGTGATTTTGTATATTTTGAACATTGACGGTCACGTGCTTGAATCCAGCGATTAAATGACCGTTTAGATAAATCCAAAATGTGTCTTGTCCTATTCTCAGGGTTTTCTAAAGAATGAAATAATCTTCCTCGTTTAGCCTCTTTGCAAAAATAGTCATACATTTTTATTGCGATGTTTTGTAAACTGCAGAATTTCATTTTGAGACTCATGATAAATGTTATCGTTCCACGTGTTCACCTATGAATGAACGGAAATGGAACACACAATTTCTCGTGTTTTTTTACAAGTGTCTAATTGTGTCAAAAAACCACGGTAAAAGCGTGCAAACACGTCAATTTTACCGTGTATGGATTTTTAATCGCTAATTTTAACTTAAAATACTGTAAACATTAAGTTTTGACTACATCAATGGGTCGTTATAAATTTATATAAATCAAATAAGCAACAATAATAACCAAATGTTTTTTTTTATGAAATTAATTCCCTGTTGGGTTCTAATCATTATAACTTTACATGCAAATTTTGAAAAAAATACAAAAAGAGATTAAAAAGATATCGATTTTAAAAGTTGGGCACATGATTTGAAACGAGCTATAACTCAATACAAATTTAAGGGCTGCCAACCCTCACGGGCTAACACCCTACCGAAAACGACTATTCGCGTCCCCCGCTAGTTCGTAACTAACTTATCTCTTGTCTCAACTTTCTCCTGTCTACCTCCCTCACGTGACACACACATTCTCCGTGCAACACTCATCTATCTGAGTTTTTAAACTTTCACGATTGTTTGTCACTCTCTCTAGTGTTGTCTTCAATCAGTCTACCCGACCTAATTCTCTCCCCTCATTTCCTTAAGTTCTTTCCCCTTATATTATCTGTCCACCTCTGTCTTCCTCTTCTCTCTCTTTCTTCCTCTCTCTATTTCACACCCACTCTTGGGCATGGCCTTCCATGTTTTGCACGTGAATTTGGATCCATAGTCTCATTTTTTTTTCAGACAAATGTCTTTTTCCTTTTTTTTCTCCTTGACCTTGTTCTGTTTACTCCTCTATTATCTCCCAGTCCTCCCCCTTCGACACCTACGCGTCTGTCTGTCCACTCCTGGACATGGCCTTCATGTTTTTGCACGTGCATTCTGACCAATCCTCTATTCATTTTTATCGTGACTTCGTTTTAATGTTTTTCCTTTTTCCTACTTGACCTTGCTCTCTCGTCTTTGTTTCCTCCTCTACTCTCTCCATTCCTCCACTTCTACACTGGTTTAACTAGAATCGGATGTCAGGATAAAGGTGAAAATCATTTCTATACATCCACTCATAGAATAGGTGTAAATGTGAGAATAGTTTAATTGTTATGTTTAACTGATATATATATATATATATATATTATGTTTTATGTTTAACTATATATATATATATATATATATATATATATATATATTATGTTTTATGTTTAACTATATATATATATATATATATATATATATATGAAGTGGTAACATTAAGAGATACAGCTGGCTGGAAAGAACCAAAATGGACGGAGTGTTCGTTGGACGACGCCGCAGGTGTAGACCAAGAAGAAAGAGGTATCAAGACATCAAAGAGACCGTGAAGACGAGAAAAAAGTGGGAGATCTATCTAGGGACAGAGATTCTTACTGACTGTGGTGAATGGCTATTTTCTGGAAGTACTTGTGGCCTGATAATAATTATCATAATAACTATGTATATATGCATATAATGTCCGCTAAAAAAATATGTTTAAGTGGTGCCGTTTCAGGACATTTTTCACTTACACCGAATTACAATGCTAATGTCTGAAATAACGTTTTATTTTTTATAAATAACCTGTGTCAACTGGATATTCATTTGATACACAACAAAACGTTAGGACTGCTCAAAGTTATAATGTGAATCAAGTAACATGTGGTTAAATCCACAACACAAACCAAAGTACTCATCTTTTTAGTCTCCATCTTCTGTAAACAATTCCATAGAAATCATATTCTTGCTTGTATACCTTCGCCATATGACTAATGGGATACATCTATTCGTCGTCCGTCAACAAGAGCACGATAATTGGACTTATATGCGGCTGTGTTGTTTGCAGTAGAATTTTGATGTTTGCGTTTTATTGACATTCTACTTTAGCATGGCATCATTTTTCTCCCTTCACCATCGAGCCCTACTGACTTGGTCAAACTAGACAGATTAGTCTGTTCCTAGAGGCACAGCGAAGGTGTGGAGTTGGGTCTGGATGGTTCTGGATCATCGATAATAGCGCAAACCATCCGTGTCGATTCGCTACTAACTTCAGCTATGCTATCCTGTCATGCGCAACAGACTCAGAATCTTGTGAAATGCTGTCTGTTTATTTTTTTTTTCACTTTTGTAAATAACTCTATCCTATTTTCTGAACATATTTGAAGAAGTTAACACTGGTTCCATTTGAATGAGTCAAACGGAAACTCCCATTAACATTATCAAGTTGATCAAATACTATTTTGTATTTAAGTGAAAACAATCTTTTACTTTCGTTCGTCATTGACGGCACTACAAAGTATCCGTACTTCTGAATTGTGAATTATTTGAAAGCAATGCACCGCGATTTTGAAGTTATGTTACGTGGTCTCTTTAGGTACGTAGTCCGGTGCATCCGATTTCAATAGGGTACTGTACAGTCTGATGCAAACCCCTTATTTTGTTTTACATTGGGGAGCTTGTTGTAGTTGCTTCTGTTGATTTAGCTTTTGTTGTTATGCGGTGATATAAATTATTGTACAGACTAATTTACGTCAAGTGTTTTCATGTGTGGCCACGAGATGCAAACGGGAAATTAATTCACTTAATAAAATATGTTTTATTATCAAATGACAATGATATCAAATGACAATGATATTGCTTAATGTATGGACCATGCTTCCATTGTCAGCAAACACTTGGAACTATATTTCAATATGTTTGTTGTAGTTTCAGGCTTGTCTCAAGTTTTATTTGATTTCCTCAGGCTTTATTTGTCCGAAAGGTTTCTTTGGTGCAAGATGTCATTCTGAATGTCACTGTTCAAATGACAACGAGAATTGCAACGCTATAACTGGTGCCTGTTTATCTGGCTGTGCTGATGGTTTCACTGGAGAAGGATGTCAGCGAAAATGTAAGCGAAAATAATTGATATTCATCCACTCACTGAAAGTTTCTTTGTTTGTTTATTTGTTTGTTTGTTTGTTTGTTTGTTTGTTTGTTTATTTGTTTGTTTGGTTATTTGTTTGTTTGTTTATTTGTTTGTTTGTTTGTTTATTTGTGTTTGTTTGTTTGGTTATTTGTTTGTTTGTTTGGTTATTTGTTTGTTTGTTTGTTTTGGTTATTTGTTTGTTTGTATGTTTGTTTGGTTATTTGTTTGTTTGTATGTTTGTTTGATTATTTGTTTGTTTGTTTGGTTATTTGTTTGTTTGTTTGTTTGGTTATTTATTTGTTTGTTTGTTTGGTTATTTGTTTGGTTATTTGTTTGGTTATTTGTTTGTATGTTTGTTTGGTTATTTTTTTGGTTATTTGTTTGTTTGCTGATTATGTGGCCTGCCACATATTTATGCAGTGTACCAGTTACATTATTGTATATATATATATATATATATATATATATATATATATATATATATAGAAATATATGTTCTATAATAATGTATATTATATTCCAGACCAGAGACCCTTCATGACCAGAAAGGTCCGGGATCGATCCCCCTGTAATGGCGGATTTTTTTCACACTCACGAGGCTCCGGCGTTCACCCTATCTATAAAAATGGGTACCAGAGATTTTTCTTGGAAATAAAGGCGGCATGGCGTGATACCGACCACACCACCGAAAAATGTGCCGTGGATATAGAAAAATATTGTCACTAACACCATATTCGCAAAACGCCTAGCAAGGCGTGAAGGGGAACCTTTACTTTAAGCATGTATATAATATACACAATACAACATTAATAATATATTAATAATATATATTATACAACAATACACACATATATATATATATATATATATCATACAATAATGCAACATGTAATATCTATTCTTTACAGTGAGACCTAAAGCTATATCTGAACTAAAAAGCAACAGCTTTCTAATTTATTTTTTTACGAAGCCCAAACGAACGATAATCAACGTTGGTAGCGACAGACAACTCTGTCTATTGTGTTTAGATCTACAAATGTCAAATGTCAAGAGTACACAAATGCGTACTCCAATTAGGAGTGACGGCATTGAGGGGCAATTATCGGTTACATTTAGAATATTTCTCGAATGTTTGTTTTGTAGATCTCTTTCTCTGCTTCTTACAAACAATTTAAACACTTTTCTATCAAGAAAATGTGCAATAGTTGCTGTATGTTCAATGTCAATTAATAAGAAAAGAAAAGAAATTAGAAGATATAAATGTATAAACTGTGAGTTCTGACTGAGTTTGTGTTTACTTTCCTTCATATTTAGTTTGTTCTAACGGATGGTTTGGCTCACGATGTGAGTTCCAGTGTCACTGTACAGACCATAAATGTGACCAAGTTGATGGTTACTGTGTTGATGGCGCCAAGTGTCAGAGAGGCTGGTTTGGACCAGTGTGTCAAGTTTGTAAGTTCAAAAAAATGTGTTATCAACTAAAGCTGTCTATACTGAATACACATAAACTATTAATACACATAAACTATTAATACACAAAAACTATTAATACACAAAAAATATTAATACACAAACTAATACACATAAAATATTAATATACATAAACTAAACTATTAATACACAAACTATTAAAACACAAACTATTAATAGACAAACTATTAACACACATAAAATATTGATAAACATAAACTATTAATACAAATAAACTATTAATACACATACAATATTAATACACACAAACTAATACACATAAACTATTAATACACATATCCTAATACACATAAACTAATACACATAAACTATTAATACACACAAACTAATACACATAAACTAATACACATGAACTATTAATACACACAAACTAATACACATAAACTAATACACACAAACTAATACACATAAACTATTAATACACACAAACTAATACACATAAACTATTAATACACATAAACTATTAATACACATAAACTAATACACATAAACTAATACACATAAACTATTAATACACACAAACTAATACACATAAACTATTAATACACATAAACTAATACACATGAACTATTAATATACATAAACTAATACACATAAACTATTAATATACATAAACTAATATACATAAACTATTCTTCTTCTTCTTTTCTCTTTCACTGATACCTAAAAGGTGTCGTGATTTATATCATTTGTCGTTCTTGTGCTGCTCGAATTGTCTGAATTAGTGATTTTCCTTTGTTGTTACATGTCTCTGTCACTGCATCTATCCATCTTCTTCTGGGTCTTCCTCTTGGTCTTTTCCCATGCATTCTCGAGAAGAACGCCCTTGATGGTGATTGGTGAGGATTCATTCTGACCAGGTGGCCGAACCATTTAAGTTGTTGTTGTTCTATATATTCTTGGCAGGGTTTTGTTCCTACCATTTTTCTTATGGTTTCATTTGGTATTCTATCTCTTCTTGTGTTGTTTGTTACTTTTCTCAAGCATCGCATCTCACATGTATTGATCTTTCTTAAATGAGATTTAGAAAGGGTCCATGTTTGACTTTCATAGCACAAAGTTGGTATGAAGATGCTATTTATCATTTGTTGTTTAGCTGACATAGAAATGTTTGGATGTCTTAGCAATGGTGAAAGCTGGTATGTGACAGCATTTGCTTTTTGTATTCTCATGTCAATTTCTCTATCTAGTTTTCCATCTTCTGTGAACATTGTGCCTAAATACTTGAATTCCTCTACTTGTTTTATTTCTTTGTCTTTGATCTTGATGTTTAATGGGTGTCTCAATTTGCTTATTCTTATAGCCTCTGTTTTTGCTGTGTTAATTTTCATACTGTAGTTTGTGCAGCTTTTATCTAGAGATGTTAAATGCTGTTGTAGCAGGTTTTCATCCTCGTATATTAGGCATTGGTCATCTGCGAAGAGTAGCTCATTGATGTTGGAGTTTTCTACCTCTATGTTATTATTTGATTTGTCCTTGTTGTTGGTTGTTTCCTGATTTATTTTGTCCATATATATGATGAAGAGGAGTGGTGAGAGGACACATCCTTGTCTTACTCCTGTTGTAACCTGAAACCATTCTGACAGACCTTCCGATGTTCTGACGGCACTTTGACTGTTTTTATATAGTGCTATTATATTATCTAGTAGTTGTCCTGCTACCCCGTATGTTTCTAAAGTTTGCCAAAGTTTGTTCCTGTCCACACGATCAAACGCTTTTTCCTGATCTATAAACACTATATTTAGGTTTCTGTCATATTCTATTGTTTTTTCACATAGTTGTCTCAATGTAAATATAGCATCAGTGCAGCTTTTGCCTTTTCTGAATCCGAATTGATTATTACTTAATTGTGGTTCTATTATGTATCTTACTCTCCTCTCTAATATTTTAGCAAACATTTTACCAACTTGACTCAATAGGGATATTCCTCTGTACATTTCACACTCCCTTTTACTTCCCTTATTCTTCCAAAATGGGACAATGATAGCTTTTTGCCAATCGTCTGGGACTTTTCTTTCTTCCCAAGCCATATTGAATATGATAGTAAGCCAATCTATAGCTGTTTCCTTACAAGCTAGTAGCATTTCTGTTGTTATTCCATCTATACCAGCTGCTTTGTTCTTTTTATTCTGTTTCAATGCCCATTCTACTTCTGCTTTAAGTATATTCGGTTCCTGTTCATCATACTGCCTATGTTTAAACTCTGTATTTCCGTTTGTATTTCCCTGGTTTAATAATTCCTTAAAGTATTCTCTCCATCTGATTATTATGTTTTTCCTGCTGCTGATTGGTCTACCTTTCTTGTCGTTTATTATAGTGGTTGGGTTATAATCATTATTTCTTACTCTCATTGCTTTTACACTTTTGAAAAATTCTCTGGGTTCTTCTCTACATGTTTTTGCTAATTCTTCACCAAATGCTTTCCATGAGTCTGCTTTTGTTTGTTCTAGGATCTTTTTGCTATCATTTCTGGCTTGTCTATAGTGATTGTAGTCTTCTGCTGTTTTTGTCTTCTGCCACGTTTTATACTTGTCTTTCTTGTGTTTCACTGCTGATTTTACTACTTCATTCCACCATCTTGTAAGTTTCTTTCTGCTCTTTCCTATATTTTTGAGACCGCATTTCTCTTGTGTTGACTCTATTAAACCTTCTTTAAACTGTTTCCATGCTTCTTCTATGTTTGTAGGTTGTATTCGGGTTTGGTATTTGTTGGTTACGGATTCTTCTATTTCTTTTTGTATGTTTACATTCTTTATTGCTTTTAGATCGATTCTTTGTGCTTGAGGTCTTGTCATCTGTAGTTTCCTAATCCATTTTTTCTGCCATAGTAAAACAGGCTTATGGTCTGTATCTAATATTGCATTTGGTATAGATCTTGAGTCTGTTATGTCCCTCCTTTGATGTCTTCTAGTCAAAATAAAATCGATTTGGGAGGCCTTGTCCGTGTCATTCCATTTATACCAAGTGAGTATTTGGTTATGATTGTGCTGATTAAACGTGTTTGTTATATAAAGATCATGTTCTGCACAAATATTTAGTAGGTGTTCACCGTTACTGTTACACTCTGTTCTAATGTCACTAAATGGTCCTAGGTATAATTCCCATGGTGTTCTCCTTTGTCCTACTCTACCGTTGAAATCTCCTAGTACAAACAATTTCTCTGTGTCTTGGACTTTATTTATTGTGGCTGATAGTTCATCAAAATATTCTTGTTTGCTGTCCTCACTATATGTGTCGTTGCATGGAGCATATGTTTGAATATAAGTGGTATTTCCTCCTTTTTCTGCTAATTTGATACTTATAATACTTTCCGAGATGTAATCTATTTCTAGTATATTTTTGGCAGTATTACTTTCGATAATGAAACCGACCCCGTGTTTGTTTACTTCCGCCATGTTGTTAATTCCGCTCGTGACGAGTGTGTAGCTTTGGTGTATTTCTTTAATAATTTTACCTCTCTTCCTTGTGTCAGCTAATCCTAAGATTTTTATATTCCTTTTCTTCATAAATTCAACTATTTCTGTACTTTTATCCCCTAATCCGCAGATGTTCCAAGTGCCTATTAAACGTTCTGATTGTTTTCTTTGTGTTGTTGTAGATTTCCCGCTTTTTGACATTTTCGTTCGTGATCGTAATATCGTAATAGCACAATGATGTAAGGTACTATTCGCACAAACTATATAAATCACATATAAAATCCATTTGAAATAGCACAAGAACGCTTGAATTTCTGTTTCTACGGGCATTGAAATTCACTTATAACTTAAATTTGACTCCCATCGAAAATTGTGTCGTGTTGGCATAACACGACATAAACTATTAATATAATTTATTAACATAATAGTTTATTAACATAAACTATTAATATACATAAACTATTAATATACATAAACTATTACTACACATAAACTAATACACATAAACTATTAATATACATAAAATATTAATATACATAAACTATTAATACATATAAACTGATGCACATAAACTATTAATATACATAAACTATTAATACATTTAAACTATTAAAACACATAAACTATTAATATACATAAACTAATACACATAAACTATTAATACACATAAACTATTAATACACATAAACTAATACACATAAACTATTAATACACATAAACTAATACACACAAACTATTAATACACATAAACTAATACACATAAACTATTAATATACATAAACTATTAATACATTTAAACTATTAAAACACATAAACTATTAATAGACAAACTATTAATACACACAAACTTGTAATACACATAAACTATTAATACACATAAACTATTAATACAAATAAACTATTAAAACACATAAACTATTAATATACAAACTATTAATACACACAAACTATTAATACAAATAAACTATTAATACAAATAAACTATTAATACAAATAAACTATTAATACACATACAATATTAATACACATAAACTATAAATAAAAATAAACTATTAATACACAAACTAATACACATAAACTAAACTATTAATACACAAACTATTAATACACAAACTATTAATACACATAAACTATTAATACACATAAAATATTAACACACATAAACTATTAATACACATAAACTATTAATGCACATAAACTATTAATACACATAACTTAATACACATAAACTATTAATACACATAAACTATTGATGCACATAAACTATTGATGCACATAAACTAATACACATAAACTAATACACATAAACTAATACACATACACTAATACACATACACTAACACACATAAACTATTAATACACATAAACTATTAATACACATAAACTATTAATGCACATAAACTATTAATACACATAAAATATTAATACACATATACTATTAATACACATAAACTATTAATACACATAACCTAATGCACATAAACTATTAATGCACATAAACTATTAATGCACATAAACTATTAATGCACATAAACTAATACACATAAACTATTAATACACATAAACTATTAATGTACATAACCTAATACACATAAACTATTAATGCACATAAACTATTAATGCACATAAACTATTAATGCACATAAACTATTAATGCACATAAACTAATACACATAAACTATTAATACACATAAACTATTAATGCACATAACCTAATACACATAAACTATTAATGCACATAAACTATTAATACACATAAACTAATACACATAAACTAATACACATAAACTATTAATACACATAACCTATTAATACACATAGACTATTAATGCACATAAACTATTAATGCACATAAACTATTAATGCACATAAACTAATACACATAAACTATTAATACACATAACCTATTAATACACATAACCTATTAATGCACATAAACTATTAATGCACATAAACTAATACACATAAACTATTAATACACAAACTATTAATACACATAAACTATTAATGCACATAAACTATTAATGCACATAAACTAATAAAATATATTCTCTAAAAATGGGTACCAGAGATTTTTCTTAGAAGTGAAACGTTTGTCAATGCAGCACGCTCGTCAGGCAGAATAGTCTACGAAGACAGTGGTGTATACGTCTTGACCACGAGTAGCATGACAATGGAGGTGATGGCAGTGACCAAGGCATTCAAATGGTTAGAGTCACAAGAGTACACCCACGCATGTATACTGAGTGACTCGATGAGCACGATAAAAAATGTGGAGGCGGGCTCTGTCCTCATGCAATGGGTAGAGTCGTTGCAGAAGTCCAAAATACGTAAGGTCACCTTTGTCTTTGTCCCTGGACATGCGGGAGTACGGGGAAAAGAAAGAGCGGACAGGTTGGCTAGCTGTGCTGTCGTTGAGGACGGGCAACCAATGGATCGAGCGGACATCATCAATGCCCTCAGAGATGTGGGATACTTCGACAAACACAGATCTACGTCACTTCTTCGGATGATGTAAATTGGAGTTAAGATGGGCACAGCCAGAACCGGGAAACTTAGTGGCCATGTAAGAAGACTTATCAACCAACATAGAACTGGAGTCGTCAGTCGCTGGACACTGTGGGAATTGCTGAGGAGGGAATCTGAGCTCCCATGGACATGTTCAGAGTGCAATGATGATGACCCGAAAATAACTCAATAACACAATAAATAATACAAGTAGGGAGCAAGCAAATAATTGCAGTGCGGCGATAAAGCTCATAACGTGAATTGTTTTTAGCATTGGAGATAGTACTTCGCCTTGTGGGACACCATGTTCGATTCTGGCTTTCTTACTTAGTTGGTCTTGTACTTGTACTCCGGCAGTTGAAAATTAAAATAAAGTAGATGCTATAGGAGCCATGATAACTCAGTGGTTAGTGGATAACTGGACTACAAAGGATTGACGGCTTCCAGGTTCACCCAGCCTTAAATGTGTACAGGATCTTTTTTTTTTTTGGGGGGGGGGAAAGTAAAGCGACACGGGCGTAATACTGACCACATTACCCCAAAAATCATGTGCAGAAAGTCTGTAAAAATGATGGTCACTAACACCATATTTCATATACGTCACTTGGTGTGACGGGGGTACTTTACATCTTTTTAAAGATGCTATAGGATCTAAAATGTGTCATATAACTTCTTGCAATTGCTCAAACTCACATAAATTAATTAAAAAAAAAAAAAACAAAGCCAGAGTCGACAAACTGCAATCTCTGACATTGTTCTCTAATGTTTATGTTACGTTTACTGTTTATCAAAATGCAAAATAGAAGGATCAAAACATAGGCGATGAGATGATCGAGAAATTAACTATTGTCATCAAAAGCACATTAAAATAGATGATAAAGACAGAACAATTATTACAACAAAAGGTAAGCTTTTGTAATAATGTGAATTCGTTTGACAAATTGACGAAGCTTGTGCCACTCTCAGACATACATAGACTTCATCAGACCTTTGATTCCAAGACCACTCGGGTTGTATTATTCGGTAAACGTACATAATATCACAAACTCTGTCACAACATTACATGTCTATCTTACAATCAGTGACTCCCAAGATTTGAACTCTGTGTATTGTATCGATATTTCACGTGGCCAAGGGTTCTCTTTTCTCTAAATGGGACCCTAAAACTGTTCTACATCACAAACTAACAACAGCAGAAGATAAAGCGGTTGAGGCATCCTCGTCAAAATAAAACCTACCAGCCACCGGTACTAACCAACAACAGCCAGAAGTCTGACTTAAGGTTTGGGGAAGGTCAAGAGCCAAAAGTGTTTACAAAATTACAAAAGTTCTACAGTGGCCAGGTCTAATAATTGTCTGAGTGATAAACTTAACGTGAACACACAAAAAACCTGTTGACTTCGATAATCTGCCATTTCAAATGTGGACAGGCTAAGCGAGTCATGTGAGATTGTTCAAAAATTAATCCTTAACAAAGAGACATGTTTTGATTTAGGAGAGTCAGCAAATTTGACGGTTATTCCTTGAACAAAAAGAGAATAGTAAGTTTTGATCACATGATCTGGGAAATAAAAACAATTACGACTATCAAGTATAACAGGAATTTGAAATAAAAATCACCTGATGCAGACACCACGATAGTTACTTGGTAAACACTGAAGATATTTAATAGGACAGTCGCATTTGTTATATTCCCAATAACCAGTCAAATGTGTTATATTCCCAATAGAATAGTCACATTTGTTATATTCCCAATAGAACAGTCACATTTGTTATATTCCCAATAGAACAGTCACATTTGTTATATTCCCAATAACCAGTCAAATATGTTATATTCCCAATAGAATAGCCACATGTTTTATATACCCAAAAAAACAGTAACATTTGTTATATTCCGAATAGAATAGTCACATTTGTTATATTCCCAATAGAAACAGTCAAATGTATTATATTCCCAATAGAACAGTCAAACGTGTTATATTCTCGTGTTAATATATTATATTAATAGACTGAACTTCAACGACTCCTCTTGTCCTTGAATAAAGAATATACGATGAATAATATGGAAATAAGTACTGAAAAAAACTGAAGTGAAATCAATAGAAAGACAATAGAAAACATTAAAGATAGATATATAACACCTAGTTATAAAACAAGTAAACGACGTTAAATATGCAGGAGCAACATTCTCTGAAGTTGGCAATATCAATAAAGGGATAGACATCCGATGCAACAAGCAAATCTATTTGGACAGCTATCTCCTGTACTTCAGCATAAAGCAATATCTATTCTTCCTCTTCTCCTTTCCTTCTTCATGTGCCTTTCAGCATCTAAGGTAGATATAATTTGCGCTCTTTTGCTCTTCTATTCGCCTCTGCTGCTGTCATGTTTCCTAGTCCTTTTAGTATTTGATCAATCCATCTTTTTCGTGGTCGTCACTTGGGTCTATTATTCTCGCAACGTTTATTGAGGGCTCGTTGTGTTGTGTTTTGATCACCCTGCCTTATCGCGTGGCCGCATTATTTTATCTGTTGTTTCTGTATATATTCTATGGCGGAGCTATTCATAGCTTTTTTCTCAGTTCTTCATTTCTGGTCTTATCTCTCGTCTAACACATTTCATCTCATTAGAGGTTATTTTCTTATTGTTCTTGCGTCTATGGTCCAGGACTGGTAATATCTATCACTACAAACAAACATCTTCTACCGAGTATCTTCATTAAAGACATGGTGGCACCAATACCAAACAAGATCACTGACGACTAAGAATAAAAGAAAGTTTGTCACCACAGACATGAGATGTCTGGGTAAAGATCTTGGAGTGACCAGAAAAGTTAGAATCAGAGATGATGTTATAAGAGAAAGAGTAGGCATTGAACGAATCGAAACTACAAATAGAAACAACAAATAAACTGGTTTTCCCGTCTAGAAAGAATGTCATGCGAGTACTTATCATACAAAGCACATTAAAATAGCAGAGGGAAATAGAGAAAGAGGCAGACCCAGAGCAAGATGAACAGGCAACATAAAAAAAATAAACACTACAACATCAAGTAACAATGAACGGATAAAAATGGCCATAACCAGAACTTTAATTGTTAAACGACATCCGAACCTGTACAAAAGGAAGCGAAGAAAAAAGAATTTAATAAAAAACACAGAGAAAAACACATAAATCACACACAAAACTAAACACGTAATGAAAGATTCCATTGGTTTACACAGGTGACCTAGCCAACAGTGACAACGTTGTAAAAGACACAGCATGGGAGGTAATTAGTGATGGCGATGAGACCACCTGCCTTCACTACGGGGTCGATCAAGTAACTCTAGCCTGGAAAGTTCCCCATCACATTAAATGGTGTCGTGTACATGTCAAAGATCCCAGTAAGTGAACATTTATAACAGAATAATATTGAGACATACTTTCATGTAATCATGAATATACCACAAGGAAGACGCTTATATTGTTGTGTACTTATTGACAGAGACTGTCAGTGACTTGGGGGGGGGGGGGGGAGGTTAAAGACATAAAAATGCATTTAAGATACATAGAAATGCGAAGATACTGTAAAGCCGATGATAAGAATGAAAATTAAACAAGGAAAAAGTCATATGCTAACAGCTTTACAGGAGAGACAAAACCAAAGCGGAACGACGTTTCGGCCCTGTAGGTCCTAAGCTGAAACAATTAACAAATAATTACAAAATTATATAATGATATGTACCGAAATCCAATTATACAGATAATGATATCCTGGACTATCTAAACGGGAAATACGTCACTTTCATGTGATCCACAGCTTGATTCAACACTAACTGGACTGAAATCATTTAAGATCGGCTGACGGAGCGAACACGGGTATAAGAGAAGATTGGTCTACAAATAAGTGGATGTGGGTACTAGTTTCTGGACTCTACTATTACTTCAACTGTATATATGAGTGTACTATTACTTCAACTGTATATACGAGTGTACTATTACTTCAACTGTATATATGAGTATTAAGTCCAAATAAGTGCAACCACATGAGAAAAATACATACATACATATATGATAAAGGTAAGGGTAAAGTGCGAGACTTTGATCGACGTCTTAGCACGCGCGTTTTCACCCATATGTGCTCGGCTGCTTATCCAGAAGTGTTCGGAGACTTCAGGATAGTGTTGCTTCAAGCATCGAAACTCACGATTAGAGGCGGCATTCCTCACCTTCCAAGAGTGATACCTTAATACCTATTTCTGCCAGCGGCTGGATCGACCAAAGGAGTATTTTTTTCCAACCACGAGTACAACTCACACTGCTTCCAGCGGGAATCGAACACGGGCTGTCCGTTGGTAGCCCAGTCGAGTGGTTTTCCCAACTAGGCTACCGAGTCCCTCTCCCCCACCCCTATATGTGATATACGACAGGACTACATATGCAAACAACCATACACACAAACACTATTCAATAAATACACACGTTCCCGATCGAACACCTAAATATGTGTATAGCTGCTACTATAAGTGTGCAAACCAAACACACGTACCCAAACGTATGCGTATACAAACATACATCTGTGTAAGCATACGTCTGTATAATTACCATAAAGCACATGCTAATATACCCATAGGTGTCCAAATGTGCAAGTACACATGCAGACATATATACACATGTATCGGTACGCATGAGAGTAAGAAATATGTAGTAGGCATCTTGCCTGTATGAGAGCGTTATGTTCATACCTTGTGGGAACAGCGAACCCAAATTGACTACGAAACGATTCTTAAGTGCCAACCGCCTACGATTGCTGGTGTAACATGAGACATTGCCAGTGATTTTCATGTCGAGTTTACCAATTTCTTCTTCTACCTTTCAGATCCCTGTGGAGCACAGGTCCCTCTGGAGCACAGGTCTTCAACAAACACTTTCCAAGTCGTTCCTTTTCCTGCCATTCTTTTAACATCATTCTATGTCACCCCTATCATATTCATCTCTGCTTCTATCTGTCTTCTCCAAGAATTCTTTGGTCTTCCTCTTTGTCTTTTCTCCTGGAGATTCCAAAAAGGGGCGTGTTGTGTAATACTCTCAGTTGGCTTCCGCAGTGTGTGTGTGTCCTATCCAACGCCATCGTCTGCACTGTATCTCTTTACCCACTGGTATTTGACTGCTACGCTTCCATAATTCTATGTTAGTGATTTTGTCCTGCCATTTCCATCCTTTTATTCTCCGTAACCATCCATTAATGAAAGTCTGCATCTTCATGATTGTCAATTTTGTTGTTCTCCATGTTTCACAGCCATATAATAGGACTGACTTAACATTGAAGTTGAACATTTTTATTTTTGTATTTAACCTCATTTCGGTGGACTTCCATATGTTTCCCACTGCAACAAATTCTCCGCTTACTTTTGATATCCTTATTTTGGTATTTTCTGTTCCTCCTTCTTTGTCTATATTACTGCCCAGATATATGTAAGATTGTACGTCTAGTAGAGGTATTTCTCGTATTTTTATTTGGTTATTGCCAACTGCATAAATTATCATAATGTTGGTCTTAATCTCTATTAATTTTCAGTCCTAGCTGTTGTGATCTTTCATCAAGTATGCTAATTTTATACTGCAACTGTTGATGTTTGTGTGATAGGAGATCACAGTTTACCACTTTGGCCTGCATAATCGAAATGGTACGATACTGGAGTTCCAGTGTTCTGTTCGACATCACGAAGGTGCTCACAAAATCTTCCAAGTAGACGTCGTCCTGGTTCACCTATATAAGTCATCTGGCAATAGTCATATATTCTGCACATATTCTGCCGGAAATAATATTCCATGACACTCTCATTGATATCAAATCGCCTATTGGGAAACAGGAAGGAGTCGGAGGCAGCAATTGGTCACAAGTACTGCAGACCCGACGTCCAGATCGCATAGTGTTTATGTGTATGTGGTTTGAGCGGAGCTGGCGATTCCTGATAAGAATGTCTCTCAGACTCCTCTCATGTTTGAAGTCGACCAGAGGAGGGTCACCAAAAATTATACCGGTGGTGAGATCAGAGTGGAGAATAGGGCAGTTAAGAATCCTCACTGCAGACAAGTTGTGAGGGTGGTAGGTGATGATAAGTATAGTCGTATCAAATAATAGCAATATAAATGTATTGTTTATTTATACTATCTACAGAACTCCTGCAACGTTTCACTTTCGAGTGTGTAAGAGATGGCAGTCCATCGCCAGAAAAATGTGTAAGCGACAGAATGGATGAAGTCAGTGATACTGCAATGAGTGTCTACTTTGATGTGAACTCCAAGATCAAACAAATTATTATAACAGGAGAAGGCGTCCAGTCTTTGTGTTCAGTTTACGTCAGTGGAGGTAAGGTTCATCAACAAACATGTGAATATTGCAACTGTAATACTTTCGATATAACCCAAGAAATTTGTGTTGAAGACGATCTTTACGTTTTACATTAAGCCCACATTTTAAATCAACAGTTATTTTCATGTGTAACACTATACACAAAATGTTCACTTTGTTGTCTAGTTTATTTCTGTATTATGGTAATGGATATGGTGAGTCGAAGACCTCGGTATCACTGTAAATGAATTAAAATCCATAATTGCTCAACCGCCCGTGCCAGTGGAATCATCCGAATTAAAACTCGTCTCATTGAAGGATCCAAACAAAGGAAAGCAGCTGCAATCCCCATCATATCAGCTACAGCACACACAAAAAGACATAAGGTCAAGCGCCACAGCAATTAAACGAAGCGGAAAAGTCCGTCATAATACATCATCACTCATCGTAAGAAATCGGAATACCGAAACATGACCCGGATGATAAACACAGCTCACGGTGTCCACAGAGCTCTAACTCAGTAGCTCCGGCAGCAAGCCGGACTTTGAAAATGAGGAAACTGCAACAAGAAACACTTTTCAGACTGAGCCTCAATGGTTCTTGCCGCCTATCCGCCATATTGACCGCTATTCCAATGATGACGTATAATGCAATCAACACAGAAAACACTATTGCGCACACTATAATCAATTTTAACTTGTATGCACGTACTTTGTTTCACCGGCGAAGATCCCAACAGTGGAACTTCCGATCTATACACCAATCGGCATTAGAAAGATAGAATTAACCATCTTTCCGGTAAAAAACGTAACAGTGAACGTTGACGCGAACTTACTGCGCCACCTTGAAACCGGACGTACCCCTGTATGTTTCCTAGTATGTTTCCTAGTATGTTTCCTAGTATGTTTCCTAGTATGTTTCCTAGTATGTTTCCTAGTATGTTTCCTAGTATGTTTCCTAGTATGTTTCCTAGTATGTTTCCTAGTATGTTTCCTAGTATGTTTCCTAGTATGTTTCCTAGTATTTATAATATTCTATCAAGATTTTGTTTACAATTTTAAAAAGTATGTACAAAATTAACTTTTAACAACAAATTAACGTGAGTCAATGTGTTAAACAAATGACAGGAAGCGGCCTGAGATACAACTCCAGAAATGAAGAAAAATACGAAAAAAATAAGAATAATTCTGGAAGAATACATCAAGATAAAAAGAGATAAAATGGGTCTGACACGTGATAAGATAGAAAGACCAACAACAAAAAAACAATGAGCCTATAATAAACGTTTTGAGAACACCAGACTCAAGGGCAGTCCACAAAAAAGAATGATTGATGGAATATTAGAAATACTCAGAAACATAGCAGTAGCAGATGCAAAAGGAAGGCAAAAGACCGCAAAGTATATCTCTCCTCGACGCTGAATGGCACTTAGGCAGACTTGAAGAAGAAGAATCACAAAAACAATATTACAGCTTGAACATTATAAATTATACGAGTATATATTTAATTCTATTCAGTTTTTTTTAAAATAATAGTAAAGGTAAATGTACGAGACATGAATCGGTGTCTTAGCATACGGGTTTTCACCATTATGTACTCGGCGGCCTATCCATGAGTGTTCGTGGACTCATGTATAGTGTCGCCTCAAGCATCGTAAATCACGAGCAAGGCGTCATTCCTCACATTTCTGAGAATGATACAATTTCGTTATGAATCAGCTCTACTTTTACTTTAAACAGTGGACACTATTCTATGTTATACCTAACTTAATATTATTGTAAGATAAACTAAACTCACCAATATTCTATGTTTTACTTAATTCACCAATATTCTACGCTATACTTTATTTTGTTCTGCCTTAATCAATTCTCAAAGAGGCCAAAACATAAAAAGGAACTCCTAAAAACCATCAGAAAGAAACAATCAACATTTTTTGGGCACATCATGAGAAGAAGGAAGTTGAAATACTTGGTTCTTCTTCTACCTTTTAGCTCCCAGTGGAGCATAGGCCTGCAACAAACACTTTCAGCTCCCAGTGGAGCATAGGTCTTCAACAAACACTTTCAGCTCCCAGTGGAGCATAGGTCTGCAACAAACACTTTCAGCTCCCAGTAGAGCATAGGCCTGCAACAAACACTTTCCAAGTTGTTCTGTTTTTTGCTATTCTTTTAAGATCATTCCATGTCTTCCCCATCATCTTCATCTCTGCTTCCATCTGTCTTCTCCAAGAATTCCTTGGTCTTCCTTTTTGTCTTTTCCCCTGGGGATTCCAAAAAAGGGCCTGTTGTGTAATACTCTCAGTTGGCTTCCGTAGTGTGTGTCCTATCCAGCGCCATCGTTTTCGCTGTTTCTTTTTATCCACTGGTGTTTGACTGGTACCTTTCCATAATTCTATTTTAGTGATTTTGTCCTGCCATTTCCATCCATTTATTCTGCGTAAGCATCCATTAATGAAAGTCTGTATCTTCGTGATTGTCAATTTTGTTATTCTCCATGTTTCACAGCCATATAATAGGACCGCCTTAACATTTGAGTTGAAAATTTTTATTTTTGTATTTAACCTAATTTCTTTGGATTTCCATATGTTTCCCAGTGCAATGAAAGCTCCTCTTGATTTTGATATCATTTTGGTATCATTTTCTGTTCCTCCCTCTTTATCTATATTACTGCCCAGATATATGTAAGATTGTACATCTAATAGAGGTATTTCTCCTAGTTTTATTTGGTTATTGCCAACTGTATTAATTCTCATAATTTTGGTCTTATCTCTATTAATCTTCAGTCCCAGCTGTTATGATCTCTCATCACGTATGCTCATTTTATCCTGCATCTGTTGATGACTGTGTGATAGGAGAGCTATGTCATCAGCAAAGTCTAAATCATCAAGTTGCTTGGTCAGTGACCACTGGATTCCATTTCTGTTGTTTTGAGTTATTTTCATTATGCAATCTATGGCCAGTAGAAAGAGAAATAGAGACAGAAGGCATCCCTGCATTACTCCTGTTCTTATTTCAAATGCTTCTGTAAGCTGTCCTTCATGCACCACACTACATTTCGTTCCTTCATACATTGTTTTTATCAGGTTAATAAACTTAATGGGGATTCCGTAATGACTCAGCAACTTGCAAAGCATTCTTCTGTCTAAACTATCAAATGCCTTTTCGTAATCTATGAATCCAATATAAAGTGGGGATTTTAGTTCTAAACTTTGTTCAACTATTATACGTAGTTATTTGATCAGCACATGATCTGTTCTTCCTAAAACCTGCTTGTTCATCTCTCAAATGTTTCTCTATGGTCTCTTTTAGTCTCTCCAGAATGATTCTGCTTAATATTTTTCCTGGCACTGATAGTAGCATAATTCCCCTATAATTTGTGCACTCCTGTAAACTTCCTTTCTTTGGTAGTTTGATCAAATAACCTTCTTTCCAGTCTTTAGGTATTTCTTCCCTCTCCCAAATTGTATCTAATAGATTATGTAGCATCTTGGTAGAGGTGTTAATATCTGCTTTGATGGCTTCCGAAGGAATTTCATCTGGTCCAGTGACTTTACTATTTTTTAATAGTTTGATGGCTTTCATTATTTCTTCTTTGCTTGGTTTTCCGCAGTTAACGTGTAACTCTTCTTCTGCTGGTAGTATATCTGGAGGATTATTTGAGCCGGGTCTGTTCAAAAGTTCTTCAAAGTTCTCTTTCCATCTCTCCATTTGTTCCCTTATATTACTAAGCAGATTTCCTTTCTTATAATTAATAAAGGCGTTGATCTGTTTGTATTTTCCACCTAATTTCTTTGTGCTGTTGTACAGTTCTTTCATATTCCCTTTATTTGCTGCTTCTTCTGCCTCTTTAGCTAGTTCATCTCAATATTTCCTCTTATCCCTTTTAATGCATCTTCTCACTTCTTTGTTCACCTCTGTGTAAGCTTCCTGTGTCTTGGCTTTATTACTTCTCGTTTTCCTTTTATGTATGTCTGCTTTCTTGTTCTTTCTTTCTTTAATTTTGTCCAGGGTCTCTGCTGTCATCCATGCCTTATTCTGGCGTTCTCTTTTCCCTAGTGTTTCTTCGCATGTCTCTTTCCATATATCTTTTACCTGTTTCCAATGATCTTCTATATTTATTGTATTTTCTAGTTGTTGGAGGACTTGGTATTTGTTTGATATTGTGACTGCGAATTTATTTTTAATTCCTTGTTCTTTAAGAAACCCTACATTGAAATACTTTCTACCCTTATTCGTTGTAGTATACCTTTTTAGTTTAATTTTAAGTTTGGCTATCAGAAGATGATGATAAGAAGCTACATCTGCCTCTCTATATACTTTTACATCCTGTAAGGATGACTTAAACTTATTATTAATACATATGTGATCGATTTATTTATTTTCAATTTATTCAATTTTCAATAATTTATTACAAATTATTTATATTCGAGCCATGGACTAAGCAATGTTTACTTTGAACACCACGATATCTGTTATTGCAGAGAGTTGGCAGATTTTTGAAAATGTATTCAAGGGTTTGAACATAAATGTTTGTTCACAGTTCGTTAACCTTCGCTGTAGATAAAGTCTTTATTTGATGGCTTCGTTTGTGACCTTGGTAGCTAAGGACCTAACTTGTGCAAACGGATGGCATTGACAATGATCATTTTGAATCTATGAAGTGGGCTCATTTTGGCATATGTGCTTTTTAACCAAAGACCTTTTTTTGGGGGGGACTCAAGGAAGATATCCCCGATGGAAGAATAAATTGTACTATTAGTCCCATAAATGATTCGCTTCCAGAGGTTTATGATGTAAACAAAGCAGTTTTGTCATTCTATCTATTGTCCTTTCGAGCCGAAGACGGCACATAGGGCAGAACCACAATCTCAAAAACAGAAACCCTGTGTGCCAATTGCAGAGATCACCGCTTCTAAAAAGTATGGTTCTGTTTCCATAACAATGCTTTTTACAATGACAGCTTGTCAAGCCATCGATCAACCTCCTTAGTCGCCTCTTGCGACATGCCTGGAAGGTCACAGTGTCACTATTCTTTTGTCATTACAAGTGAGTAATGTCCACACCTATAATTGGTCAGGATTGTGTAGCAGCAGCTTTATAGCGAACACAGAAAACATCATATGATTGTGATGTTCTGAAACAGCTATGCCATGCTACCCTAGAATTGCCTATAATGGGATTACTGTGACCACAAACCACTCTCCATGTGTGTGCCACATATTTACACCCCAGAAAGAAATACTGAATATAACAACATCATATGTTGTCTGTGATATTAATAACCACAGACCAGGAGCCTCCTGTATGATTGATACAACTGTTGCACCAAGCACTTCATCAGCAGAGCCAGATCTATGGAATGTTAATCTGACATTGTTCTTGAATGATGTCCAAGTTAATGAGACATCAGGATCGTGTGGCAGCAGCTACAAGAAGGGAGCAGAGAACATCATCAAGTTCTGCTGCTATAAAGGAGACTTGCCTTGCTATCCCAGAATTGCCTTAAATGGGATCACTGTAGTTGAAAACTTCTCTTGTGTAAACTACACATTCACATCTAAGAGCGAATCAGTGAAGGTCACAAAATCATATTTTATCTGTGGTTTTACTAACTACAGGTCAGGTGGCTTCTGTTGGATTGGAAATGATAACTTACCACCACTGTGTGTCTATATGTTTGGAATTTGAGTCATCAACGATGGCCTAACATCATCAAGTACTACGACGATCATCATTTTCGGGAGGACGCGAACTTTCATGGTATATGGTGGATAGGCGGCAGGAACCATTGAAGGCTATGTCTGAAAAGTGTTCCTTCTTGCAGTTTCCTCATATTCCAAGTCCGGCTTGTTGCAGGAGCTACTGAGTTAAGTGCTCTGTGCACACCGTGAGCTGTGTGTCTCATCCGTTTTGATCCTGTTTCGATATCCCGCTTTTTTACGATGAATGATGATATCGTATGACAGGGAACAGTTGGCTGTGTTCACTTTCTGCGCGGTTTCGCCTTATGTCTTTTGGCGTGTGCTGAGACTGCAACGATGGGGACTACAGTTACCTTTCTTTGTCTGGGAGATGAGTTAGTAATTCGGATGATTCCACTGGCACGGGCGGTTGAGCAATTATGGATTTTAATTAGTTTGCAGTGATACCGAGGCCTTCCATAACCAATAACCAATATGATCAATTTGATTTTCTGTTCTATGATCTGGTGACACCCATGTAGCTTTGTGTATTCTTTTATGTTGGAATATTGTTCCTCCTAGGCTCACTTGATTAAGGGCGCAGAAATTCACAAATATATCTCCATTCTCGTTTATATCTCCAAGTCCATGTTTTCCCATAATCTCTTCGAAGCCTCTTTTGTCTGATCCTACTTTAGCATTTAGGTCTCCCTTCAAGTTTATACTGTCCTTAGCTCGTCTTGCATCCATCTGACATTGTAGCTGTTTATAGAAATCATCTTTATCGTTGGTTGGTGCATAGCATTGAATAATGGGTAATTTTATTTTGTTTTTGGTTGTTTGAAATGTTGGTCTCATTAGTCTCGGTGCTACTGCTTCCCATTATATTAGTGTTTTCTGTGCATTCCTTGATAACATTATAGCTACCACTTCACTATGTTGTGCTCCAGGTTCCTGGTGTCCTGATGATAAAATCATCTCTCCTGTATTTAGTTTTATTTTACCCGTTCATAGCCATCTTGTTTCACACATACCCAGAATATCTATCTTGTAGTTTGTCATTTCTGCTGCTACCCGTGCAGCTTTTCCTTGTTCGTTTAGAGTACGAACATTCCAGGTGCCAAATCTGGAGGATTTCCTGGTAGACAAAGGGTGAGTCGGCAACCCGGACTCCTAACGGCTTTCTCCGGCTTGTGTCATATGTCTCTTAGACAGAGAGCCCTTCTCTTTCCTGGTAGACAAAGGGTGAGTCGGCAACCCGGACTCCTAACGGCTTTCTCTGGCTTGTGTCATATGTCTCTTAGACAGAGAGCCCTTCTCTTTCCTGGATGGCGGATTTATTTTTTCTCTCTTTGATTTGTCCATGTTTGTGAAGTTTTTTCGGCTTATTTTTTTTTAAAGTATGGAATAGCCAGTCCCATGCCCAACCCTCCTTTCTTGCCTATTACGAACATGCCTGGTAGGGTACAGTGCCACTATTCTTTACTCCCCTTTCGGGGCCCGGCAGCGCACGGGCGAATACTTGGTTACAAGTGTCAATAAAAAGGAAAGAGAGATCGCGGACGACATAGAGAGAAAATACTCGATAGCTTGGTGTCATGTCATGGAAACGGTCAACAACAGAACTGATATGATGCACTGTAGATAGAAGATTGTGGAGGGACATGATCGCCTAAGCCAACCGGTATGACACATGGTGATGATACTTTACTGGCCAGTATTCTACGTTATACTTGACTCCCCAATATTCTACGCTATACAATATTCTAACTCACCAATGCTCTATTCTATACTTAACTCGGTATGTTCTATGCTATACTTAACTCACCAATGCTCTATTCTATACTTAACTCGGTATGTTCTATGCTATACTTAACTCACCAATGCTCTATTCTATACTTAACTCGGTATGTTCTATGATATACTAAATTCACCAAGTAAGAAGATGCATTAAAATGGATAAGAGGAAATATATAGATGAACTGTTAAAAAGTCAGAGGAAGCAGCAAATACAGGTAATATGAGAGAACTGTACAACAGCACAAAAAATTAAGTGGTAAGTGCAAACAGATCAATACCTTTATTAAAGATGAGAAAGGAAATCTGCATAGTAATATAAGGGAACAAATGGAGAGATGGAAAGAGAACTTTGAAGAACTTTTGAACAGACCCGGCTCAAATAACCCTCCAGATATACTACCAGCAGAAGACAAGTTACACGTTAACTGTGGAAAACCAAACAAAGAAGAAATAATGAAAGCCATCAAACTATTAAAAAATCGTAAAGCCACAGGACCAGATGAAATTCCTTCGGAAGCCATCAAAGCAGATATTAACATCTCTACCAAGATGTAACATAATCTATTAAATAAAATATGGGACAGGGAAAAAATATATAAAGACTGGAAAGAAGGTTATATGATCAAACTACCAAAGAAAGGAAGTTTACAGGAGTGCACAAATTATAGGAGAATTATGCTACTATCAGTGCCAGGAAAAATATTAAACAGAACCATTCTGGAGAGACTAAAAGAGGCAATATAGAGTAACATTTGAGAGATGAACAAGAAGTTTTCAGGAAAAACAGATCATGTGCTGATCAAATAACTCATCATCATCATTATCATCATCAAGTACCGGGCCTACTGGCGTAGGTGATCATGTCTCTCCACAACTTTCGATCTTCCCAGTTCTTTATCATTTCTGTTGTTGACATACTGCCAAGCCATTCTCTTAAGTTGTCTGGTATCTTTTCTCTTTGCTTCCCTCTATCTCTTCGTCCCTCAATTTTTCCAGTTGTTACAATATATATTGCAGCTGTTCTCTTCTCTTTACATGGCCTAAAAATTATGATTGTCTCTTCCTAATATTGGAAATTAGCTCTCATTTTGCTTTGACCTCTTTCAGAACATTTTCATTATTCTTCTTAGTTGTCCATGGTATTCTCAACATTCTTCTGTGAAACCACATTTCTACAGACTCCAGTGATTTTCTTGTTTGTTGTCCTATTGTCCATGATTCACATCCATATGTTAAGACTGGCTCTACATAACATTTAAGAACTCTTTTTCTTGTTTCTATTGTCAAAAATGGATTGCATAGTATCTTCCTCATTTTCTGGAAGGCTGCTTTTGCCTGAGCCATTCTGCATCTCATCTCTTTTGTACTTCTTCCGTCTGAGGTTAACAAAGTTCACAAATATTTAAATTCATTTACCTGTTTTAATATTGTTCCACTTGTCTTTATTTTGCACTGATGTGATGTCTTTTTCTTTGTTGTTACCATTACTTCTGTCTTTTTGCTATTAAGGCTGAGTCCTTTATTTTTACTTTCTTTCACTATAATGATCAAATAACTACCCGACGTATAATAGTTGAACAAAGTTTAGAACTACAGTCCCCTTTTATATTGGATACATAGATTACGAAAAAGCATTTGATAGTTTAGACAGAGGAAATCTTTGCAAGTTGCTGAGTCATTACGGAATCCCCATTAAGTTTATTAACCTGATAAAAACAATGTATGAAGGAATGAAATGTAGTGTGGTGCATGAAGGGCAGCTTACAGAAGCATTTGAAATAAGAACAGGAGTAATGCAGGGATGCCTTCTATCTCCATTTCTCTTTCTACTGGTCATAGATTGGATTATGAAAATAGCTCAAAACAACAAAAATGGAATCCAGTGGTCACTGACCACGAAAATTGATGATCAAGACTTTGCTGCTGAAATAGTTTTCCTATCACACAGCCATCAACAGATGCAAGATAAAATGAGCATACTTGATAAGAAATCACAACAGATGGGACTGAAAATAAACAGAGATAAGACCAAAATTATGAGAATTAATGCAGTTAGCAATAACCAAATTAAAAATAGGAGAAATACCTCTACTAGACGTACAATCTTACATATATCTGGGCAGTAATATAGATAAAGAGGGAGGAACAGAAAATGATACCAAAATAAGGATATCAAAAGTAAAAGGAGCTTTCGCTACACTGGGAAACATATGGAAATCCAAAGAAATTAGGTTAAATACAAAAATAAAAATGTTCAGCTCAAATGTTAAGTCAGACTTATTATATGGCTGTGAAACGTGGAGAACAACTAAAATGACAATCATGAAGATACAGACTTTCATTAATGGATGCTTACGCAGAATAAAAGGATGGAAATGGCAGGACAAAATCACTAACATAGAATTATGGAAATGTACCAGTCAAACACCTGTGGATAAAGAGATACAGCTAAGATGATGGCGCTGGATAGGACATACACTATGGAAGCCAACTGAGAGTATTACACAACAGGCCCTTTATTGGAATCCCCAGGGAAAAAGACAAAGAGGAAGACCAAGTGATTCTTGGAGAAGACAAATAAAAGCAGAGATGAAGATGCTGGGGAAGACATGGAATGATCTTAAAATAATGGCAAGAAACAGACCAGCTTGGCAAGTTTTTATTGAAGACTTATGCTCCACTGGGAGCTGAAAAGTAGAAGAAGACAAGGCAGCCTGTCTGAAAGAAACAATGTCACTAACCAGATCTCCCACTTTTTTCTGTTTTCATTGTCACTGTCTCTTTGATGTGTTGATACCACTTTCTTCTTGCACTGCGCCTGTGACGTCATCCTGGTAATATGTTTTCAATGTTGATTGCATTTTAAAATTCATTTTAATTTTCTGAACAGGATAACGCGATCAGCATACCGCTGTCTCAGTACTCGAAAATACAGACCAAAAAGGGTACTTTTAATCAAACTTGACTCAAACTGTTATATCTTCACAGACGTTTCTTGTCCAAGTGGTTTGTTTGGTCCAGAATGTCAATCTAGATGTCACTGTGCAGGAAGAGAGGAGGTTTGCAATGCTAAGACTGGAGCATGTAAATATGGCTGTGCTCCTGGTTTTACTGGAATTGGATGTCAGGATAAAGGTCAGTGAAAATCATTTCTCTACATCCACTCACAGAATAGGTGTAAATGTGTGAATAGTTTAATTGTTATGTTTAACTGTATATATATATATATATATATATATATATATATATATATATATATATATGTGTGTGTGTATATATATATATATGTGTGTGTATATATATATAATGAAATGGTAATATCAAGAGATTCAGCAGGCTGGAAAGAACCAACTTGTACGACGCCGCAGGTGTAGATCAAGAAGAAAGAGGTACCAAGACATCAAAAATACCGTGACTATGAAAACAAAAGTGGGAGATCTGGCTAGGGACTGTGATTCTTACAGACGGGCTATAGTGAATGCATATTTTCTGTGACATAGTACATGTGACCTGATAATAATTATCATAAGAACTATGTATAGGAAAGTACCCCCGTCACGTCAAGTGGCGTATAGGGAATATGCTGTTAGTGACCATAAATTTTAGAGACCCTCGGCACATGATTTTTGGGGTAATGTGGTCTGTATTACGCCTGTGCCGCTTTACTTTCCCAGAAAAAAATCCGGTACCAATTAAAGGCTGGGTGAACCCGAAAGCCGCCATTTGGGATCGAACCCTTCCTCTTGTCCTTTGTAGTCCAATTCACTAACCACTGAGCTATCGCGGCTCTCAACTATGTATACATACATATGTATAATGTCTGTTAAAAAATATGTATACACACTTTAAACGAATTACAATGCTAATGTGTGAAATGCTAATGTGTGAAATGCTAATGTGTGAAATGCTAATGTGTGAAATGCTAATGTGTGAAATGCTAATGTGTGAAATGCTAATGTGTGAAATGCTAATGTGTGAAATAACGTTTTATTTTTTTAGAAATAGATATATTGCCTGTGTCATCTGGATATTCATTTGATACACAACAAAATGTTAGGACGGCTCAAAGTTTCAATGTGAATCAAGTAGCTTGTGGTTAAATCCACAACACAAACCAAAGTACTGATCATTTAGTCGCCACCTTCTGTAAACAATTCCATAGAAATCATATTCTTGCTTGTATACCATCGCCATATGACTAATGGTATACATCTATTCGTTGTCCGCCATCAAGAGCACGATATTTGGACTTATATGCGGCTGTGTTGTTGCTTGCAGTAAAACTGTGATGTTTGCTTTTTTTGACAAAAGACATTCCACTTCAGCGTGGTCTCATTTTTTATTACCGGTTTCATTTCTCTCTCGATTTCTTGATTGCGATCACTTGGTGCAAGCGGGAAATTAATTTGTAATAACAGATATTTTATTATTAAAAAAAGGACTTAATTCTCCGTAAAACTAATACCGCTATTGACTTACACAGACTAAGTTATATCTATGACTAACTTACACAGACAAGGTTATATCTATGACTACATTTCTATTGTAGGATATCTATCTATCTATCGTCCTTTCGAGCCGGAGACGGCACATAGGGCAGAACCACAATCTCAAAAACAGAAACCTTGCGTGCCAAAATAGCACATATTGCAGAGATCACTGCTTCTAAAATCCATGGCTCTGTTTTCATAACAAAAATTTTTTGACAATGACAGCTTGTCAAGCCATCGATCAACCTCCTTAGTCGCCTCTTACGACATGCCTGGAAGGTCATAGTGTTACTATTCTCTACTTCCCTCACAATGAGGCCCCGGAAAAACACGGGATATTGTAGGATAAACTGTGTGCGATATTGTGTTTTTTTTAATTTTAAGTTTATCTTTCAAACTTGCAACTGAATTGCGACACTGCAGGTGTGACGTTCTCATATCTGCTCAGTCGACGTCCCAGCAATCAACAGAATGATCATCCTTCGCGTTCATCTAGTGCTCTAATGAACATGTTGTGTCTTGTAAAAGAAAGACTTTCACTTACTTACGCACTCTTGTCGCGGGTAGCACGAACCTCCATGCACCGGCACCAATTCCGTGGAGACGTTATGAACATTGAGTGCGCCCCAAGAATAAATGTCCCAACAAAAAAAGTTAAGCCTCCACTTCAGTTGAAACCCTCGATCCGGACGTAGACCAGCTGGTGTCGGACTTTAGTACAATTGGGTGTTCTGGTTGGTCTTGAGTCAAGACACCGTCTTCGAGACAGAGACAATGTGGGTTCAAACCCTAACTGCACCAGTTGGGAATGTTATCTATGATTTCTTTCCGAGATAACCACCCCTAGTCTCAGCAGCGAGGCCGGCATGAAACGTCAGTTACTCGTCGACGGAAAAAAAATATGAGTACCTCCAAAGACGGAGTTATCTGCCTGTGCGGCCAGTGACCCCTGCGCTCACGGCTGCCAGGGAAAAATGGATTAACACGCAACATTCAGTTCCTAGTCTCTAAGGACTTCGTCAGAGGTCAAAGCTGGCGAACGAGAAAAAAAAGCTGAGTTAGATCACACATCCCAGCCCGAGGCAAGGCCGGGGACTGATTCCAATCATATACAATTACCTTTCAGTCGCCTGCTGCAAAAAAAACTCTGCTGGAACATGCTACACTTATTTTGATTTTGTGGACAGGTGAACGTGACCGTCATACCGCTGTCTCAGCACACGAAAATACAGACCAGCAAGAGTACTTTTAATCAAGCTTGAATCAACTGTTATATCTTCACAGACGTTTCTTGTCCGAATGGTTTCTTTGGTCCAGGATGTCAATCCAAATGTCACTGTGCAAGCAATGACGAGTTTTGCAATGCTGAGACTGGAGCATGTAAATCTGGCTGTGCTCCTGGTTTTACTGGAACCGGATGTCAGGATAAAGGTCAGTTGAAATCATTTCTGAACATCCACTCACTGAATAGGAGTAACTGTGTGAAACGTATAATTGTTATGTTTAACTGGATATATATGTCCATGTTTCTGCACCGCACAGGAATATTGAGATTATGTAACATTTTGCTATTCTTTGTTTCAGCCCTGCTGTTATTTGTTTTGTTGTTAGTATATTTTTCATGGCCTTAAAATTACTTTGTGCCATACCTATTCTTTTGTTTATTTCAATTTTACATTTTCCATCATTGGTTATAGTATGTCCAAGGTAGTTGTAGTTCTGAACTGTCTCCAGATGTATTCCTTGAACTGTGATATTTAATTGTAGATCTTGATAATTGTCTTTGTTTATGATCATAGTTTTAGTCTTTTTTATATTCATATCTAATTCATATTTTGTGCTTGGTATGTTTACCACATTAAGTAATTTTTGTAGGTTTTTAGAATTTTCTGCTAGTAGAAAAGTATCATCAGCATATCTTAGGTTATTGATTATCTTTCCATTAAAGTTTAGGCCTGGTATCTCTGAGATGTTTTTAAAAATTTGCTCAGTGTATAGATTGAACAAGCTTGGTGATAGGATGTATCCTTGTCTTACTCCTCTTTTTACATCCATGGGTGTAGAGAACTCTTTGTTATATTTTATTATTTCTGTTTGCTCCCAGTACAAATTACATATTAGTCGTATGTTCGTGTCGTCTAGTTTTATATCTGTCAGGCAGTCTATAAGTTGATTATGGTGTATTCTATCGAAAGCTTTGGTGTAGTCTATGAAGCTGGCATATATTGGCTTGTTTACTTCTATGTACTTTTCAATCAATGTTCTCATGCAGAATATGGCTTCTTTTGTGCCAGTTTTTCCTGAATCCAAATTGTTGCTCAACTAATTCAGTATTGATTTTATTCTGAATCCTAACCCTATATATCTTTTAGTAATTTTTTTTTTACCTGGCTCATTAGGCTTATTGTTCTAAAATCACAGCATTCAACTGCACCATTCTTTTTAGGCAATGCATTAAAAGTTTATGTTTCTAGTTCATTTGGTATGTATCCTGTATGGTATATGTCATTGCATATGTCTGTGATCAACTCAATGCCAAAATCTTATAGTTAAGGTGACCATTCGTCCCGGATTGTCTGGGACAGTCCCGGAATTTGACATTTTTTGAACCTTTGTCCCGGATTAGCTGCCGTACCGGTTTTATCCCGATTTTGGCATATTTTTTAGCTTTTGTCCCGGATTTGATAAAAAATAATTTGGGACACAAACGTTTACCAATTTTGCCATTTTGGTATACGGCGTACATTTCTTCAATTAAAAAAAATATTATTCCGTTGCTGTGTAGACAATTTTGTTTAATATCAAAACAGTAGAATGCGCTCCTAGTTTTAAATCTCGTATATATTCGTTGTGTTACTAACTTTCACTTTCGCAAAAAATGGCACCGAAGCGTAATTGTAGTTTTAATCAAGATTTACAAAAGAAATACCCTTTTATAAAAAAAAGTCTACATCGTCATCAGACTTCACTGTAAGATGTAATATATGTTCATCCGGGTTTACTATTAACCATAGTGGACGTGGTGATATTAAGAGCCACATAAATAGTGATAAACATAAGAGAGCCGTCGCTACTGCTGCATCAAGCTCGTCGTTGACAAATTTTTTTCGAGCTGAACAGGTTGGTGACAAAGAAGAACAGTTAGCTGCTACAGAATGTGCCTTTGCATATCATACAGTGATGCACAATCACACGTTTAGATCTATGGACTGCACATCAAAATTGCTTCAGGTAACTTTAGAACCAAAATTAGCTTGTGCACGTACGAAAACAGAAGCTATTATTCGGAATGTGTTCACACCCCATGCTCTAAACGAGTTGAGATGTGACCTAGAAAACGTAACATTTATCTCCATACTGACAGATGCCTCCAACCACAAAGAAATCAATATTTTTCCTTTGCTTGTTAGATACTTTGATCGCAATAAGGTACTGAAAGTTAAAATATTAGAGTTGAAGTCATTGCCGGGTGAAACATCTGATATAGTAAGTAGTTTTCTTATTGACTGTCTAACTGAAAATGGTTTAGAACTGAAAGTAGTTGGATTATGTGCAGACAACACAAATTCTAATTTTGGGAGCGCTGAAAGAAAAGGACAGAACAATGTTTTCACAAAACTGAAAGAAAACCTTGGACATAGTTTGATAGGTGTTGGGTGTGCTTGCCATATTTTCCACAACACTGTTCGAGCAGCTGCAGACGTATTGCCTGTTGATGTTGAAATGACTATTGCAAAAATGTATCTGTACTTCAAATCATACACAGTTTAGGTTTAAAGTCTCAAAGAGTTTTGTCAGTTTGTCGACACAGACTTCCAGATGATTTTAGGTTATGCACAAACTAGGTGGCTTGCGCTCTTGCCTGCTGTTGAAAGGGTTCTTTACATGTTCCTGCTTCTAAAATCATATTTCCAATCTCAAGACAGATGCCCAGTTTTTAATACAGGAAATCTTTGAAAACCCACTGTCTGAGGCATGGCTTATTTTGGTTCACAGTCAGGCATCCTCTTTCCACAAAGCAGTGCAGAAAGTAGAGGGACAGATGGTCACTGTATTTGAAGTCATTGACAACATCAATAGGTTGAAAGCTATCTTGGAGTCCAAGCTGGAAGACGGCTTCTTGCCATCAAGAGTTCAGATAATCCTTAAAAAGCTGGAAATGGAAGGATTTCCACGTGATGATGTGAACAAGTTTAACGCCAGTGTTTCTTCATTTTATGAAACAGCTTTAAGTTATTTGAAGAAATGGGCTGCAAATAATTTTCAAAACCTAGAGTCTTACAGCTGGGTAATGCTGAACAGAACACCAAATTGGGAAGATATTGAGAAGTCTTCATCATTAGTGAGTCAAACAGTGCCTTCAGTCGACTTTCCAGAAAATGAAATGTATGACGAATATGTCTACATGAAACAGTTCGTTACTTCACAAAAAATTAGTGAGTGGAGTCTTAATAAAACATGACCAGGGCAGCGTTGGGTTGAACTAGCTTCCCACTTCAGAAACAATCATGTGCCCGTTTCACATATTCTGAAGTTGGCAGAGTTCTTTTTGTGTCTACCTGGAACAAATGCTGCAACAGAACGAGTGTTTTCTCTGATGAACAGTTTGTGGACAAATGATAAAACACAACTAGGTGTTGAAACTTTAAAAGCCATGTTGATCACCAAAGTGAACTATGAGGGAACATGTGTCGAATTTTATAAGATGCTGCATACAAAGAAGGACATTTGACAGAAAATTCACTCATCTGAAAAGTACAGCATCTCTGTTTTCACCTTCAATTTAAGTGAGTATCACTGTTTTTTTTTTATCTCCTGATTATCCTGATAACGTATTGTTGGTCTATATTATTAGATGTTTTAAAATGTATGTATTATTCACTTGAAAATGACAGCAAGAAGAAATGTAATTTTATTGGTGGAAAATTGAAGTAAAATTATTCCGTCCCGGAATGGGATTTCAAATATGGTCACCTTATATAGTGCCTGTATAATCTCTATCTGTATAGTGTTAGGTCCTGCTGCCTTTCCCTTATCATTACAACATTATCAAATAGACAAATACTATTTTGGATATAGGTGAAAACCATCTTTTACTTTCGTTCGTCATAGATGGCACTACAAAGTATCCGCACTTCTGAATTGTGAATTCTGAATTTGAAAGCAATGCACCGCGATTTTGAAGTTATATTACGTGGTCTCTTTAGGTACCTAGCCCGGTGCATCCGATTTCAATAGGGTATACTATTCAGTCTGATGCAAACCCCTTAATTTGTTTTACGTTGGGGAGCTTGTTATAGTTGCTTCTGTCGATTTAGCTTTTTTTGTTAGGCGGTGAGGTAAGTTATTGTACAGACTAATTTACGTCAAGTGTTTTCATGTGTGGCCACGACATGCAAACGGGAAATTAATTCACATAATGAAATATGTTTTATTATCAAATGACAATGATATCAAATGGCAATGATATTGCTTAATGTATGGACCACGCTTCCATTATTATTATTCCTCAGGCTTTATTTGTCCGAAAGGTTTCTTTGGTGTAGAATGTCATTCCGAATGTCACTGTTCAAATGACAACGAGAATTGCAACGTTATAACTGGTGCCTGCTTATCTGGCTGTGCTGATGGTTTCACTGGAAAAGGATGTCAGCGAAAATGTAAGCGAAAATATTTTATATTTATCCACTCACTGAAAGTTTGTTTGGTTGGTTATTTGTTTGTTTGTTTGTTTGCTCATTATGTGGCCTGTCATCCATTTATGCAATGTAACATTTACATTATTGTAGATATAATATGTAATACATGTTCTATAATAATGTATATTATATTCCAGACCATAGACGCTTCCTGACCAGCAGGGTTTGTTTGTTTGTTTGTTTATTTGTTTGGTCATTAGGTGGCTTGTTAAGAATTTATCACGGAGCCATTTATGTATTGTAACAGTTATATTATTGTATATATAATCGAGCCATTTATGTATTGTAACAGTTAAATTATTAACAATTATTTTATTGTATATATATATTATGTAATATATATTCTATAATAATTTATATAATATACATAATACAACAATAATAATATATTCATAATATTTATTATATAATGATATATATACATATAATAATGTAATATATAATATATATTCTTTATAATGAGACCTATAGCTAAATGTGAACTGAAACGCCACAACTTTCTGTTTTATCTTTTACAAAGCTCAAACGCACGAAAGACAACTCTGACTATTGTGTTTAGATGTACACATTTGAAAAGTTTACTCAAGTGTACAGAAATGCGTACTCTAATTAGGTGTTACGGTATTGAGGGGCAACTATTGTGTACATTTAGAATATTTATCAAATGTTTGTTTTGTAGATCTCTTTATCTGCTTCTCACACAAACTGAAACACGTTTCTATCAAGAAAAATGTGCAATAGTTGCTGTATGTTCAATGTCAATCAATAAGAAAAGAAAAGAAATTAGAAGATATAAATGTTTAAATTGTGAGTTCTGACTGAGGTTGTGCTTATAATCCTTGATATTTAGATTGTCCGACCGGATGGTTTGGCTCACAGTGTCAGTTCCAGTGTCACTGTACAGGCAATACATGTGATCAAGCTGATGGTCACTGTGTTTATAGCGAAAAGTGTCAGAGAGGCTGGTTTGGACCAGAGTGTCAATTTTGTAAGTTCCAAGAATGTGGTGTCAACTAAAGCTGTCTATACTGAATACACATAAACTATTAATACACATAAACTAAACTATTAATACACAAAAACTATTAATACACATAAACTAATACACATAAACTATTAATACACATAAACTACTACACATAAACTATTAATACACATAAACTATTAATACACATAAACTAATACACATAAACTATTAATACACATAAACTAATACAAGTAGGGAACAAGCAAATAATTGCAGTGCTGCGGTAAAGCTCAAAGCAAGAAGCAAGTAATGAGGTGTGCCGTATAACGTGAATTGTTTTTAGCATTGGAGATAGTACTTCGCCTTGTGGGACACCTTGTTCGATTCTGGCTTTCTTACTTAGTTGGCTTGGTATTTTACTCTAGCCGTTGATAATTAAAATGAAATAGATGCTATAGGACTACACATGACAAGAGATCGGATTCGATCATGATCGACAGCTTCCAGGTTCACCCAGCCTTAAATGGGCACCTGTTTATTTTTCTGGTAAAGTAAAGGTGACACGGGCGTAATACCGACCACGTTACCACAAAAATCGTGTACCGAAGGTGTGTAAAAATTATGGTCACTAACACCATATTTCCTATGCGACACTTGCCGTGACGAGGTTCTTTACTTTTGTTGTTAAGATGCTATAAGATCTAAAATGTGCCATATCACGTCTTGCAATTGCTCAAACTCACAAAAATTAATAAAGAAAAAAAAGAAACAAAGCCAGAGTTGACAAACCGCAATCTCTGACATTGTTCTCTAATGTTTATGTTAAGTATACTCTTTATCAAAATGCAAGATAGAAGGATCAAAACATAGGCGATGAGATGGTCGAGAAATTAACTATTGTCATCAAAAGCACATTAAAATAGATGATAAAGACAGAACAATTATTACAACAAAAGGTAAGCTTTTGTAATAATGTGAATTCGTTTGACAAATTGACGAAGCTTGTGCCACTCTCAGACATACATAGACTACACCAGACCTTTGATTCCAAGACCACTCAGGTTGTATTATTCGGTAAACGTACATAATATCAATATTCTGTTACAACATTACATCGCATTACATGTCTATCTTACAATCAGTGACTCCCAAGATTTTAACTCTGTGTATTGTATCGATATTTCACGTGGCGAAGAGTTATCATTTCTGTGACAGGGACCCAAAAACTGTTCCACATCCCAAACCAACAACAGCAGAAGATAAAGCGGTTCAGGTATCCTCGTCAAAATAAAACCTAACCAGCCACCGGTACTAGCCAGCATCAGCCAGGAGTGTGGCTTAAGGTTTGGGGAAGATCAAGAGCCAAAAGTGTTTACAAAATTACAAACGATCTGCAGTGGCCAGGTCTAAAAATTATCTGTGTGATAAACTTAACGTGAACACACAAAAAAACCTATTGACTTCGATAATCTGCCATTTCAAATGTGTACAGGGTAAGCGAGTCAAGTGAGATTGTTCAAAAATTAATCCTTAACAAAGAGACATGTTTTGATTTAGGAAAGTCAGCAAATTTGACGGTTATTTCTTGAACAAAAAGGGAATAGTAAGTTTTGATATGTGAGCACATGATCTGGGAAAAGTAAACAGTTACAACTGTCAAGTATAATAGGAATTTGAAAAATGATCACCCCGTATAGGGAGCCGCGATAGCTCAGTGGTTAGTGAACATGACTACAAAGGACAAGAGGTAGGGTTCGATCACAACCGACGGCTTCCGGGTTCACCCAGCCTTAAATGGGTACTGGATTATTTTCTGGAAAAGTAAAGCTGCACGGGCGTAATGCCGACCACATTACCCCAAAAATCATGTGCCGAAGGTCTGAAAAATTTATGGTCACTAACATCATATTCCCTATACGCCATTTGCAGTGACGGGGACACTTTACTTTCTTTGTTCACCTTGTACAAACACCACGTTTGTTTGTTAACACTGAACATAGTTAAAAGAACAGTCAAATGTATTATATTTCCAACAGAACAATCTTCTTCTTCTGCTTTCCTTCCTCATTTGCCTTTCAGCGTCGAGGGGAGATATAATTTGCGGTCTTTTGCTCTTCTGTTCGCCTCTGCTGCTGTTATGTTTCCTAGTGCTTCTAATATCCCATCGACCCATCTTTTTCGTTGTCGACCCTTGGGTCTGGTGTTCTCACAACGTTTGTTGAAAGCTCGTTGTGTTGTCTTTTGTTCTTTCTGCCTTGTCACATGGCCAAACCATTTTATCTGTTTCCTTATATATTCTATGGCGGGGGCTATTCCTAGCTTTTTTCTCAGTTCTTCATTTCTGATCTTATCTCTCAGACTGTTTCCAGTCATTCGTTTAACACATTTAATCTCTGTAGAGGTTATTTTTCTTATTGTTCTTGCATCTAGGGTCCAGGTCTGGCATTGGTAGCACAACGTTGGGATGAAGACTGTTGGGATAGAACAATATAATGTATTATATTCCCAATAGAACAATATAATGTGTTATATTCCCAACAGAACAGTCAAATGTGTTATATTCCCAATAGAACAGTCAAATGTATTATATTCCCAATACAACAATCAAATGTGTTATATTCCCAATAGAACAATCAAATGTGTTATATTCCCAAAAAAAACAGTCAAATGTGTTATATTCCCAATAGAACAGTCAAATGTGTTATATTGCCAATAGAACAGTCAAATGCGTTATATTCCCAATAGAACAATCAAATGTGTTATATTCCCCAAAAAACAGTCAAATGTATTATTTTCCCAATAGAACAGTCAAATGTGTTATATTCTAAAAAAAACAGCCAAATGTATTATATTCCCAATAGAACAGTCAAATGTGTTATATTCCCAATAGAACAGTCAAATGTATTATATTCCCAATAGAACAGTCAAATGTGTTATATTCCCAATAGAACAGTCAAATGTGTTATATTCCCAATAGAACAGTCAAATGTGTTATATTCCCAATAGAACAGTCAAATATGTTATATTCTCTTGTTAATATATTATATTAATAGACTGAACTTCAACGACTCCCCTTGTCCTTGAATAAAGAATGTAAGATGAATAATATGGAAATAAGCACTGAAAAAAACTGAAGTGATATCAATAGAAAGACAACAGAAAACATTAAATATAGATATATAACACCAAGTTATAAAACAAGTAAACGACGTTAAATATCCGGGAGCAACATTCTCTGAAGTTGGCAATATCGATAAAGAAATAGACATTCGATGCAACAGGTCAAACCAAATATTTGAATAGCAACCCCCTGTACGTCAGCATAAAGAACTAACTATTCTTCTCCGTCCTCTTCTATCCTTCCTCATGTGCCTTTCAGCGTCGAGGGGAGATATAATTTCCGGCCTTTGCTCTTTTGTTCGCCTCTGCTGCTGTTAAGTTTCCTGGTGATTGTAATATTTTATCAATCCATCTTTTTCGTGGTCGTCCCTTGGGTCTATTATCCTCGCAGCGTTTATTGAGGGCTCGTTGTGTTGTGTTTTGATCACCCTGCCTTATCGCGTGGCCGCATTATTTTATCTGTTGTTTCTTTATACATTATATGACGGGGGCTATTCCTAGCTTTTTTCTCAGTTCTTCATTTCTGATCCTGTCTCTCAGGCTGTTTCCTGTAATTCGTCTAACACATTTCATCTCGAGAGATGATATTTTGCTTATTGTTCTTGCATCTATGGTCCAGGACTGGCACTATCTATCACTACAAACAAACATCTTCTACCGAGTATCTTCATTAAAGACATGGTGGCACCAATACCAAACAAGATCACTGACGACTAAGAATAAAAGAAAGTTTGTCACCACAGACATGAGATGTCTGGGTAAAGATCTTGGAGTGACCACAAAAGTTAGAATCAGAGATGATGTTATAAGAGAAAGAGTAGGCATTGAACCAATCGAAACTACAAATAGAAACAACAAATAAACTGGAAAATTCAAGAATGAATGTCATGCGAGTACTTACCACACAAAGCATATTAAAATGGCAGAGGGTAGAAGAGAAAGAGGCAAACCCATAGCAAGATTGACAGACAACATAAACAAAATACTACAACATCAAGTGACAATGACTGAAACGAGCAAAACTGGCCATAACCAAAACTTTAAATCTTCCACTACAACCGAACCTGCACAAGAGAAAGCGAAGAAAGAGAATAGACAGAAAAAACACATAAATCACACACATAAATAAACACGTAATAAAAAATGCCATTGGTTTACACAGGTGACCTAGTCCACAGTGACAACGTTATAAAAGACACAGCATGGGAGGTAATTAGTGATGGCGATGAGACCACCTGCCTTGACTACGGGGTCGATCAAGTAACTCTAGCCTGGAAAGTTTCCCATCACATTGACTGGTGTCGTGTACATGTCAAAGATCCCAGTAAGTGAACATTTATAACAGAATATTATTGAGACATACTTTCATGTAATCATGAATATACCACAAGGATGACGCTTATACTGTTGTGTACTTATTGACAGAGACTATCATTGACTGGTTGTAAAGGCATAAAATGCATTTAAGATACATAGAAATGCGAAGATACTGTAAAGCCGATGATAAGAATAACAACTTGAAAAGGAAAAAGTCATATGGTATCAGTTTTACGGGACAGACAAAACAAAATCAGAACGATGTTTCGGCCTAGTAGGCCTTAAGCTGAAACAATCAACAAACAATAAAAAAAAATTATATAATGATATGTACAGAAATCTAATTATATAGCGATTATTTCCTGGCCTATCTAAAAGGGAAATACGTCACTTTCATGTGATCCACAGCTTGATTCAACACTAGCTGGACTGATATCAATAAGATCGGCTGACGGAGCGAACACGGGTATACGAGAAGATTGTTCTTAAAAAAAAGTGGATGTGGGTACTAGTTTCTGGACTCTACTATTACTAGAACTATATATATGAGTGTAAGTCCAAATAAGTGCAACCACGCGAGAAAGATACATATATATATGATAAAGATAAGTGTAAAGTGCGAGACGTGAATCGACGTCTTAGCACCTGGGTTTTCACCCATATGTGCTCGGCTGATTATCCAGAAGTGTTCGGAGACTTCTAAACAGTGTCGCTTCAAGCATCGAAACTCACGATGAGAGGCGGCATTTCTCACCTTCCCAGAGTGATAAAGTACAGTAAAGTGACCACGTCACGCCAACTGGCGCATAGGGAATATGGTGTTAGTGACCTTACATTTTAGAGACCTTCAGTACATGATTATCGGAGTTATGTGGTCGGTATTACGCCCATGCCGCTTTACTTTCCCAGAAAAAAATCCGGTACCCATTTAAGGCTGGGAGAGGAGAACACGTAAGCCGTCGTTTAGAATCGAACCCATCCCCTTGTCCTTTGTAGTCCAGTTCACTAACCACTGAGCTATCGTGGCTCCCATCCCAAAGTGATACCTTAGTACCTATTTCTGCCAGAAGCAGGGTCGATCGCAGGGCTATTTTTTCTCCAACCACGAGTTCAACTCACACTGCTTCCAGCGGGAATCGAACACGGGTTGTCCGAACGTCGGTAGTCCAGTCGAGTGGTTTTCCCAACAAGGCTACCGAGGCCCCCTATATATATGCTATACGGCAGAACTGCAAATGCATACAACCATACATACTAACACAATTCCATAAATACACAGATATACAGATGTTCCCGATCGAACACCTAAATATGTGTATAGCTGCTACTATAAGTGTGCAAAGCAAACACACGCGCCCAAACGTATGCGTATATAAACACACATATGTGAAAGCATGCGTCTGTATAATTACCATAAAGCACATCCAAACACACCCATAGGTATCCAAATGTGCAAGTACACATGCAGACATATATACACATGTATCGATGCGCATGAGAGTAAGAAATATGTAGTAGGCATCTTGCCTGTATGAGAGCGTTATGTTCATACCTTGTGGGAACAGCGAACCCAAATTGACTATGAAACGATTCTCAAGTGCCAACCGGCTTCGTTTGCTAGTGTGACATGAGACAATGCCAGTGATTTTCATGTCGAGTTTACCACATTGACCTGTAGAATTGAAATGGTACGATACTGGAGTTCCAGTGTTCTGTTCGACATCACGAACGTGCTCACACTCTCTCCAAGTAGACGTCGTCCTGGTTCGCCAATATAAGTCATCAGCAGTTGTCATATATATACATATACTGCACATATTCTGGCGTAAATAATATTCCATGACACTCTCCTTGATGTCAAATCGCCTATTGGGAAACAGGACGGGGTCGGAGCGAAGCAATTGGTCACAAGTACTGCAGACCCGACGTCCACATCAAACAGTGTTTATGTGTTTGTGGTTTGAGCGGAGTAGGCGATTCCTGAGAAGAATATTTCTCAGACTCCTCTAGCGTTTGATGTGGACCAGAGGAGGGTTACCAAAAAGTATACCGGTGATCAGAGTAGAGAATAGAGCAGTTAAGGATCCTCACTGCAGACAAGTTGTGAGGGTGGTAGGTGATAAGTATAGTCGTATCAAATAATAGCAATATAAATGTATTGTTTATTTATACTATCTACAGAACTCCTACAACGTTTCACTTTCGAGTGTTTAAGAGATGACAGTACATGGCCAGCAAAATGTGTAAGCTACAGAAAGGAAGAAATCAGTGATTCTGCAATGAGTGTCTACTTTGATATTAACTCCAAGATCAAACAAATTATTATAACAGGAGAAGGTGTCCAGTCTTTGTGTTCAGTTTACGTCAGTGGAGGTAAGGTTCATCAACAAACATGTGAATATTGCAACTGTATTACTTTCGATATAACCCAAGAAATGTGTGTTGAAGACGATCTTTACGTTTTAAATTAAGCCCACATTTTAAATCAACAGTTATTTTCATGTGTAACACTATACACAAAATGTTCACTTTGTTGTCTAGTTTATTTCTGTATTATGGTAATGGTTATGGTTAGTCGAATGCCTCGGAATCACTGTGAGTGAATTAAAATCCATAATTGCTCAACCGCCCGTACCAGTGGAATCATCCGAATTAAAACTCGTCTCATTGAAGGATCCAAACAAAGGAAAGCAGCTGCAGTCCCCATCATATCAGCTACAGCACATGTCAATAGGCATAAGGCCAAGCGCCACCGCAAGCGTACGCAACGGAAATGTCCGTCTTACGACATCATCATTCATCGTAAGAAATCGGAATAACGAAAGATGATCCGGATGAAAAACACAGCTCACAGTGTGCACGGATCTCTAATTCAGTAGCTCCGGCAGCAAGCCGGACTTTAAAAATGAGGAAACTGCAACAAGAAACACTTTTCAGACTGAGCCTCAACCGTTCTTGCCGCCTATCCGCCATATTGACCGCTATTCCAATGATGACGTATAATGCAATCAACACAGAAAACACTATTGCGCACACTATAATCAAATTTAACTTATATACACGTACTTTGTTTCACCGGCGAAGATCCCAACAGTGGAACTTCCGATCTATACACCAATCGGCATTAGAAAGATAGAATTAACCATCTTTCTGGCAAAATACGTAACAGTGAACGTTGACGCGAACTTACCGCGCCACCTTGAAACCACTCACAGACATACGACTAATATGTAATTTGTACTGGGAGCAAACAGCAATATTAAGATATAACAAGGAGAACTCTACACACATGGACATAAAAAGAGGAGTAAGAAAGGATGCATTCTATCACCAAGAATGTTCAATCTATACACTGAGCAAATCTCTAAAAACATCTCAGAGATACCAGGCCTAAACATTAATGGAAATATAATCAATAACCTAACATATGCTGATGATACTGTTCTACTAGCAGAAAATCCTAAAGACCTACAACAATTGCTTAATGCCATAAACATAACAAGCAAAACATATGGACTAGAAATGAATATAATAAAAGACTAAAACTATGATCATAAACAAAGAAAATTCTCAAGACATACAATTAAATATCAAAGTTGAGGGAATACATCTGGAGACAGTCCAGAGCAACTACTACCTGGGACATACTATAACTATAACCAATGATGGAAAATGCAAAACTGAAATAAACAAAAGAATAGGTATGGCAAAAAGTAATTTTAATGCCATGAAAAATATACTGCAGCGCTGAAACTAAGAATGGCAAAATGTTACATCTTCTCAATATTCCTATATGGTGCAGAAACATGGACATTAGACAAGAAAACAGAACAGAAAATTGAAGCCTTTGAAATGTGGATTTATAGAAGAATTGGATGGGGGAAAAAAAGATAAACGATGAAGTTTTAAAACAACTGTAAATAAAAAGAGAACTACTAAATACAATTAAGACAAGACAAATGAAATTTTTGGGGCATGTTAAAAGACACAACAGCCTACTAAAAGTAAAATTGGAAGGGAAAATAGAAGGTAAAAGAGGCAGAGGCAGACCAAGACTAACATGGACGAGTAACATCAAAAGATGGACGAGTCAATCTATGTCAGCCTGCACCAGCAAAGCAAGAAACAGAGTAGAATGACGATCCACGATAGCCAACTTTCGTTGCGGAGAAGGCACTCAATGATGATGATATATAAATATGCTGGAGAAATTAAACATTGATGGGAAGGATCTGCGAATCATTCAAAAACATGTACTAGCAACAAACTGCAATTATACGAATTAACAACTAAACAGGACAATGCCAATATGTAAAACAAAGAGTCAGACAAGGTTGTGTTGTGTCACCGGATTTGTTTTCACTTTACAGCGAATATATTATAAGATCAATAATAAACAAAAAAGGAATTCAAGTCAACGGTCACAACATAAATAATTTGCGATATGCGGATGACTTGGCAACAATAATATATATATATATATATATATATATATATATATATATATATATATATACTTGGGCATAATAATAGATATATTTACTTGGGCACAATAATATCATCAGATGATAGCACCACAAAATTAAAAAGCAGAATAGCTCAGGCCAAAATAGCATTTCAGAAAATGAAAAATAACTTATGCAACAAATCTATCTCAATAGAAGGGAGAAAGAGAGTTCATCTGTGCTAAATAGAATCAATTCTGACCTATGGACTCGAATCATGGACAGTAGGCAAACAAATTAAAAGACGATTAGAGGCCATAGAGATGGGATTCCTCAGAATTATGTTTAAAGTTCCCTGGACAGGTAAACAGACCAATGAGGAAATTCTCTAAGAGGCCAAAACAAAAAGGGACGTCCTAAAAAGCATCAGAAAGAAATAATCAACATTTTTCAGGCACATTATGAGAAGAGGAAAGTTAGTATACTTGGTTACACCTGGCAAAATAGAAGGAAAGAGAGATCGTGGACGACAAAGAGAGAAAATACTATACTGGATCGCTTGGTGTCATGGCATGGAAAACAGTCAACAACAGAACTGATACGATGCAGTGTGGATAGAAGATTATGGAAGGACATGATCGCCTACGCCAATCGATATGGCACATGATGATGATACTTAACTCACTAATATTCTATACTATACTTAATTCACCAACATTCCATGCTATACTTAACTCACCAATGTTTTACGCTATACTCAACTCACCAATATTCTACGCTATACTTAACTCACCAATGTTTTACGCTATACTTAACTCATCAATATTCTACGCTATACTTAACTCACCAATATTCTACGCTATACTTAACTCACCAATGTTTTACGCTATATTTAACTCACCAATATTCTACGCTATACTTAACTCACCAATGTTCTATGTAATAATTAACTCAGCTGTATTTAGGTACATGAAGATCTTTTTTAAGATATAATTTACCACTGCACCGTTATGCTTTGTGATGCCACTAAAAAAGAAAGTGAGACAACACAAAACATACAAAGAAAAAGCATCAATGGAAGTGATAGAGGCTTTATTTCTTTTTTCTTTTTAAATACGAGTTATTTGGGGAAAAACAATGACATAACAATTGCCTCAATGTCTGGTGTAACAAAGGCATAATAGAAAAGACTGTCAAGAAAACACAGCCTTGGATGCCTCAAAGAATACAATACTGGAAAAGAAATGAAAAAATAATTACAATCATCATCATCATGTGCCTTACCGGTTGGCGTAGGTGATCATTCCCTTCACAATCTTCTATCTACAGTGCATTGTATCAGTTCTGTTGTTGACTGTTTTCCATGCCATGACACCAAGCTATCCAGTATTTTCTCTCTTTGTCGCCCGCGATCTCCCTTTCCTTTTATTTTGCCAGTTGTAACCAAGTATTCCAACTTTCCACTTCTCATGATGTGCCCGAAAAATGTTGATTGCTTCTTTCTGGTGTTTTTTAAGAGCTGCCTTTTTGTGCTGGCCTCTTTAATAACTTCCTCATTGGTCTTTTTAGCTGTCCAGGGAACTTTCAACATTATTCTGAGAAATCCCATCTCTGTGGCCTCTAATCGTCTTTTCATTTGTTTGTCTACTGTCCATGATTCGCTTCCATAGGTCAGACAGAATTGGTTCTATATAGCACCGATGAACTCTCTTTCTCATTTTTTTGACATAGATTTGTTGCATAAGATATTTTTCATTTTCTGAAATGCTATTTGGGGCCTGAGCTATTCTGCTTTTTATTTCTGTGGTGCATCTCCCATCTGATTTATTATTGTGCCCAAGTTGATTGTTCATGATTATTCCAGGCAATTTAAGAAGGTAGTTTGCCATTCCTTTCCTTCTTGGCAGTGACTGTACTAGTCGGAGATCGCAGCCATTGTCTCTATACATGAGATCCTCTGCCTGCCATCGCGGCGTGGGGACCATAACCGGCACTACTTGTCGGCTGCTCCCACAACACCATCCACCACCTGCTTCAATGGCTTCACATAACCCTGATAGGGGGGGGGGGCTGAACGGGAGCTCCACCTTGCCCAGGGGTGTCCCGAAGACTAGCGGAGGAAAGGAGACGTCTTACTCCTCCTTTGGTAGGGCAGAACTCTACTCCGCTAAATTACAATAGAATTATGAATTATAAAAAAAAAAAATAACTAGCGTGGGAAAAAAAACCACTAAAGAAGGAAAAAGTCAGTAATTTCATAAAAGATGTTTTATACAAGATCACGGAAAAAAAAGAAAAAAGAAAATATACGTCTTCGGAGAAGAAAAGAAAGTTGTTTTGATTTGAAAGTGAATTTAATTCACGGAGAACTGTAAAACTCATATTTTTGAGAGTGCATGATTTGAACTGGTCTGCTTCACAGCTTACACAACATTCATTTTTAAAATAGAAGGGAATCTGAGCACAAATACTTGATTGTTTACTGTATCTAACGAGGCAGGGCCTACACTTCTGCGATCACAAGGAAAATAGAAACAACAGTTGTCAGTGTCAACGTACATGTGCGGTCATAGCCTATAGTGCTGAGAACTTGTGCTATATTTCAAGAATCTATTATCAACCACCAATTTTTGTAAGTGGAGCAATATTAAAACAAGTAAATGAATTTGCTTTGCTTACTTCCTTGCGTTCGCCCAATGATTAAAGTATTCTACGTATTTGTAGACTATAGAATTCCTCTTCGTCATCCGCCCTTAAAAGGACGTTAAGTAGGTGTGTCTCTGCGTTGTGTTGTGGTTTGCAGTATAACTGTGATATTTGCGCCTTTCGGCCCAACACATCCGACTTCAGCGCGACATTTTTGAGTGCCGGGTTGTCTTCCCTCTTCGATCCCTACTCCCTTCGACAGACTAGACAGTTTAGTCTGTTCTGTTACTAGAGGCACCACGGAGAGGTGGAGCAGTGTCTGGATGGTTCTAGTTCACCAATCCTGGCGCAAGCCATCAGCTGTGGGTCGCAGACAGCTTCCAGCTCTGGTGCTGTGAGGTGAGCCTTCGCCTCCGTAAATGAATTTAAATATCTGGAAAATGTTAACCTCCTGATGGTAGATGTACAACAGAGGTGAGATACAGAATGGCTCAGGCAAAAGCAGCTTTCCAAAAAAAAAATGAGGAAGATACTATGAAATCCATTTTTGACAATAGAAATAAGAAAAAGAGTTCTTAAATGTTATGTAAAGCCAGTCTTAACATATGGTTGCGAATCATTGGCAATAGGCGAACAGACAAGAAAATACTTGAGGCTGTAGAAATGTGGTTTTACAGAAGAATGTCGAGAATACCATGGACAGCTAAGAAGAGCAATGAAAACGTTCTGAAAGAGGCCAAAGGAAAGAGAGAGCTAATTTTCAATATTAGGAACAAACAATAAACATTTTTTGGCCATGTAATGCGAAGAGAACCGCTGTAACATATGGATATATGTTGTATATGTATGTATAATATTGTAACAAATGGAAAATTTGAGGGACGAGAGATAGAGCAAAGCAAATAGAAAAGATACCAGACAGCTTAAGAGAATGGCTTGGCAGAAGGTCAACAACGGAAAGGATAAATAACTGTCAAGATCGAAAACTGTTGAATTACATGATCACCTAGGCCAGCAGACGTGGCACTTGATACTGATGATTGTCAACCAAACCGCACAAAACACAACTCGGACAAGTGGGCTGGTTTCTTGTGAGTGAAACTCATGTCAGAGTACACAATGTGATGATTCCTTGACCGTAAGCTGAGAGCTGTGGCTAGACCATCAGCATGTTCGGCTCAAACTGGACTCAACTGGTGATGATTTGTGAACTACGTGAAGTCTCTCTTTGTTACACTGACGTGGAGCGTAGTTGGTAAATTAAGTCTCATTTGGCGTGACAGTCTCACTTGGCCTGACAGCCTTGCTTAGCGTGACAGTCTCGTCTCACTTGTCGTGACAGTCTCGTCCCACTTGTCGTGACAGTCTCGTCCCACTTGTCGTGACAGTCTCGTCTCACTTGGCGTGACAGTCTCACTTGGCGTGACAGCATCGCTTGGCCTGACAGCATCGCTTGGCCTGACAGCATCGCTTGGCCTGACAGCCTTGCTTAGCGTGACAGTCTCGTCTCACTTGGCGTGATAGTCTCGTCCCACTTGTCGTAACAGTCTCGTCTAACTTGGCGTGACAGATCTTTTCATATTTTCAGGTCTGGGTGGTTAAATACTTCGGTAATTTCCTAGTTTGATCAGATATATTATTTCAGTTTGGAAGAGTGATGTCCCCTAAAATATGTCTGCCAAAATACAGTGGTTCTACGCATTCTTGGCGTTGGGGTCATTACGCTGGCATGTGTCACTCACACTGGCGTTTGGGTCAGCGTGGCGTTCGGGTCAGCGTCTGCGTCCAAATCGAGATGTTAATTAATAATTGGCTGAACCCCTATCCTTTCTTATGCTTCTTCTTACTAATTATCCGCCTATATATATAGGCTAGTTTGTATTTATGTGTGTGTATGTGCATTTTAATTAATAGCCAAAGTTTGACAATCTTCCAACATTTGGCAGTAAATTACGGCGATTGGTAATCAACCGCACAATTCCCTTCGATCAGAAGATCATAATTAGGCCGAGTGGCGTCGTTTTTGTCACGCGTTATAATATATTTATAAATATTTAACACTAAAGCTAAACCTAACCCCTGGACCCAACGCCCAATCAACAGATACTCCGAAATGATTACATGCCAGCGTAATGACCCCAACGCCAAGAATGCGTAGAACCACTGTATTTTGGCAGACATATTTTAGGGGACATCACTCTTCCAAACTGAAATAATATATCTGATCAAACTAGGAAATTACCAATACTTCAACACAGACAACAAGTAGGTAAAAGTATCATCACAAAATAGTATTGGCCCACAGGATGAAGGATCAGTATCGACCACCCAACCCACCTACCTAACATGTCACAGCCTCATACTTTCACCAACTTGAATTTCAACTCACTAATCAATGAGATCAGAAGTGTCCATGGATACAACTTTAGGTAGCGAAACAATGTCTGGTACAGCCGAATATTGAAGAAAAGTGAATATTTATATAAGAAAAGCATGACTGGTACAGCCGAATATTGAAGAAAAGTGAATATTTATATAAGAAAAGCATGACTGGTACAGCCGAATATTGAAGAAAAGTGAATATTTATATAAGAAAAGCATGACTGGTACAGCCGAATATTGAAGAAAAGTGAACATTTATATAAGAAACAATGACTGGTACAGCCGAATATTGACGAAAAGTGAATATTTATATAAGAAACACTGACTGGTACAGCCGAATATTGAAGAAAAATGAACATTTATATAAGAAACAATGTCTGGTACAGCCGAATATTGAAGAAAAGTGAACATGTATATAAGATAAACATGACTGGTACAGCCGAATAATGAAGAAAGAAGTGAACATTTAGATAAGATAAACATGACTGGTACAGCCGAATAATGAAGAAAGAAGTGAACATTTATATAACAATGTCTGTTACAGCCGAATATTGAAGAAAGAAGTGAACATTTGTATAACATTGTCTGGTACTGCCGAATATTTAAGAAAGAAGTGAACATTTATATTACAAAAACATGACTGGTACAGCCGAATGTTAAAGAAAGAAGTGAACATTTATATAAGAAACAATGTCTGGTACAGCGGAATATTGACGAAAGAAGTGAACATTTATATATGAAACAACGTCTGGTACAGCCGAATATTGAAGAAAGAAGTGAATATAAGAAAAAATGACTGGTACAGCCGAATGTTCAACAAAGAGGTGAATATTTATATAAGAAACAATGACTGGTACAGCCGAATATTGAAGAAAAGTGAACATGTAAATAAGAAACAATAATACGACACAAAAGGAGAGAATAAGCATTTACAACACGCTCGGTAGGCAGATAGTCAAGGAATACAGTGATGCATACGTTATGACCACGAGTAGCATGACGATGAGGTGATGGCGGCGACCAGGCATTCAACTGGTTAGAGTCACAAGGCTACACCTACGCGTGTATACTGCGTGATTCGATGAGCATGATAAGAAAAGTGGAGCCTGGCTTTATATGCATGCAATGAGTAGAGTCATTGCAGAAGTCAAAAATACGTAAGGTCACCTTTGCCTACGTCACTGGACATGCGGGAACAAGGGGAATTGAAAGTGCGAACAGGAAGGTTAGCTGCGCTATCGTTGAGGACGGTCAACCCATGAATCGGGCGGACATCATCAATGCCCTCCGGGAAGTGGGAAAGGCACGTCACTCTTTCGGATGAAAGAGATGGGAGTTAAGATAGGCACAGCCAGAAACGGGAAACTTAATGGACGTATGAAAATACTAATCAACAAACACAGAACTGGAGTCGTCAGTCGCTGGACACTGTTTGACATGCTAAGGAGGGTATCTGAGCACCTATGGACATGTTCGGAGTGCAATGATGATGACCAGCGAATAATTGAATAACTTAATAAGACATAATTAGCACGAATTTTAGAGATAAAGTAGACACTATGTCACACTTTACATTTTCTTTACATTTTAGGTCGGAACGTTGCACTGAAAGGAAAGACCAATCAATCAAGCACTTTAACTATAGGTTCTACTACATTGCATTCTTCATACGCTGTAGATGGTAACATCAAAACTCGGAGTCAAACAAAAGAAGACGACAATACACCAAACCTGAACGTCACCTTCAGTCATCCAATGACAATATACAGATTTACTCTCGACAACAGAGACGATAGTAGCGGTAAGTGCTTTAACTCATTCAATACGAAATTTTTTTATCAATCCAGCAGTAGAGATTTCAGAGACAAAATATTTCATGGTTTTAAATATCAATCTATATGTCTACTTGTATCCACAGTTAATACATGATATCAGAATTTTTAGATAATTAAATAGTGAATTAGATTTCACCAATACCAAGCTCATACAAGATATAGAAAATAATATATGGTTTGATGACAGTTTACACTAATCAAATTGAGAGTGACGCACTGTGCGTCGAAACGGACGTGACCGAAATTGGCGTGGCGCATGGTGCGTCGGAACGTGTGGAAAGAGTAAATCATAAAGAGAGGGGCCAGCAGAATTAAAGAGCTGGGTAGAGTTATAATCTGTTAGTTTGTTGTTTATACACACACACCGGCACGCGAGCGCATGCACACTCACACATCTCTTCCATTAATTCAAATTTGAGTTTCTTTGGTTTTTGTACATTTTGAGTTTAGAAATTCTCCGGGAAACTGCTCAAATATGACGTCTGATCGTAGGGAGACAAATAATAATAAACCGGCCTCGAGACAGAGAGGCTGTGGGTTCAAATCCTGGCTGCAGCGGTTGGGATTTTTTTTTGTGAGTTATCTCTGCGGCAACCATCCCAGGTCTCAGCTGCGAGGCCCGGCTTGAAACGTCAATTACTCATCGACGGAAAAAATATGAGTACCTCCGAAGTCGGAGTTATCTGCCTGTGCGGCGAGGGACCATTGTGCACACGGCTGCCATGGAAAAATGGATTAACACGCAAAATTAAGTTCCTTGTCTCTACGGACTTCGCCCAGAGGTAAAAGCTGGCAAACGAAAAATAAATAAATAAACGAATATTATAAAGGGAAAATTTCGCCCTATAAATGTTTGTCTGCAACACAAGTATTCAGCCCTACTGGGAGATACTGGTTTTAATAGGAAAGTACAGAAATACAATTTATTTTCCGATCTTTCATTAAAACCCTTTGCTATAATCATGAGAAAACCTGCGCGAAAGACATTGTCCTTTATAGCTAATTTTTTTGTTAGCTCAGTGGCAGTGTTCCCTAGCGTTCGGCTTCTCGTGGCAAGGCGCAGTGCCAGGGAGTACAGGTTAGATCCCGCTTCGGGCCATATATTGTTCTTTGCTTTTTTCAGTTGTTGTTGTTTATTTGTCATTTTTACTGAGTGATGTAATACATACCTCTTCCTCCAATGATTCCCCGTTTGATCGTAGCACAAGGAGAATAAACCAAAAATACAGTACAGCAACATCCGATAAAGAGATGATGTTGAAAACAGAAGAGAAAAGTCAAAGGAGAAAGTAGGGATCATGGCAGCACAAAGGCATGCTATTCTTTCTGCGGATGTATCTGTCTATCCGATATTGGCGGATCAGCGACGAGGGAAGGTGTTCAATAAAATTGTATCCAGAATAATCCCCTCTTGTAGCATCCAAATACTGACTAATTATAGAGGTCAGACCTACGACAGCATCTATCGATCTTGTAATGTGTATCAGAACTAGGTAGGTCATTTTTGCAATCAGCTCCTGGTTGTTATGACAACATAGGATAAATTATTAAGATGGTGTTCTATCTCTTTATCGAAACATGTAGGAGTAGAGCCAATTGAAGACTGGCTTGCCTATGGCCTACTTAGAATCACTGCGCTGCATCTATATATTAAAAGAAATGAACAAACCTGTAAGACGTTGATTGACAGTAAAAGTAGCATGCTTTGTTCATAACTTACGAACACAAATGACTACGATATTATGATGTGCCTATTTCTGAGTCAGTTCTGATGTACAACAACCACAACACCGTGAGATTTGGCGGCCGAGAGGAAAATCATGTATGGCTTGGGCGCTGGATGATGTTCGACATAATTCTCCACCAGAAGATTTTAAACCGAGTGAAAATGAAGGACCTCGGTGGCCTAGTTGAGAAATCCACCCGACCGGCTACTGACGTTCGCACAAACCGCGTTCGATTTCCGCTGGAAGTAGTGTGAATTGTATTCGTGATTGGAAAAAAAAAATACCCCTTCGGTCGACCCAGCCGCTAGCAGAAATTGGTACCAGTATGGTACTCTGGGAAGGTATGGAATGCCGCCTCGCATCGTGGGTGTCGATGCTTGAAGCGACACTGTCGAGATGTCTCCTAACACTTCTGGATAAGCGACCGATTACATAAGGGTGAAAAATTCCCGTGCTAAAACGTCGATTCAAGTCCGGTATTTAACCTTAGCGGGGGGAAGAGTGGATTCGGGTACTCGTGGCCTACGTACTTTCTAACTGCACCACAATGGACAGATAATGCAGACTACAAAACCCTGTGGTCGTGGAGCCAGAGGGACAAACTTTGATTTATGGAATTTCTCTTGATTGCACGGCAATCTTTTTCACTGATGGGTTCGTTATTCGATACAGTTGGAGCTCATCAGTTTTCAGGTTAAATGAAGAACAATAACAGAGGAGAAGGATGCTTTTGGTGTAACAACAAGTAGTTTGACCATGGAGATCATGACAGTAACTAGAGCGGGGGTTGGCTCGAAGCATGACCTCATACTCAAGTGTGTTTTCTGAGTGACTCGATTAGTAAGTAAAGCCCCCGTCACGCCAGGTGGCGTATAGGGAATATGGTGTTAGTGACCATAAATTTTACACACCTTCGGCACATGATTTTCGGGATAATGTGGTCGGTATTACGCCCGCGCCGCTTTACTTTCCCTGAAAAAAATCCGGCGCCCATTTAAGGCTGGGTGAACCTGGAACCCGTCGGTTGGGAACGAACCCTACCTCTTGTCTTTTGTAGTCCAGTTCATTAACCACTGAACTATCGCGGCTCCCTTACTCTATGAACATGATCAGTAAAATCGAAGGAGGCACGAATGACGTCACTAGAGAACTCAGGTTGATTACACTTTTGCCCCTGGTGTCTCGGACGTGAGTGGAAACGAACTAGTAGACAAACTGGCTGGAATAGCTGCCGTTGAAGGCGGACGGGCAATGGACCGTAGTGGCATTCTAAATGTCATCGCGGAGACAAGGCGCACTAATGATTCAGTAAATGATCATAAAGCTACAGCAATATTCAGACCCGCACGAACATCAAAACTGTTGACGCCAGAAATGAGTGCCTCGAGGGGAAACACAAAAGAATAAAAAACCAACCCAGAACTGGAGTCGTCAATCTCCACACACTGAAGCACATACTGGGAGTGGATCCAAGCATTTATGTACGTGTCCGATGTTCAAATAGGATGATCACGTGACTAAACTAAACTGTAAAGTTCTTTAACGGACTCGTATTGGTCCGTGTTTATCACATTTTAAAAATAAATGAAGCGTATTTTTTGCACATCTCACTTTTTTTCCTTTCTTTCTTTCTCTGTCACTCTTTCTTCCTTTCTTTCTCTTTATTTCTTCCTTCCTTTCTTTCTCTTTCTTTCTTACATTTATTTCTCTTTCCTTTCTTTCTTCCTTCTTTCTCTGGGTTTTTTTCTTTCTGTATTTCCTTTCTTTCTCTTGTCTTTATTTCCTTTCTGTTCTTCTTTCTTTCTGTTCTTCTTTCTTTCTCTTGTCTTTATTTCCTTTCTTCTTTCCTTCCTTCTTTCCTTCCTTCTTTCCTTCCTTCTTTCCTTCTTTCTTTCCTTCTTTCTTTCTTTCTTTCGTTTCTTTTCCTCTCTTGTTATCCCTCCTGCCTGCCTCCCTCCCTCCCTTCCTTTCTTCCATCTTTGTTTATTTATATCTTTCGTTTCTCTCTCTCTCTCTCTCTCTCTCTCTATCTTTCGTTCATTTTTACTTTCTTCCTTTCTTTTGTAATCAATAATTATGTATTAACATTCTACAGCCAGATCTACCCATAGACGCCATAGATTCACACTAACAGCCTACGATGAGAACAACAAAGAGCTGTTTACACACGTGTACACTGAGTCACCTTCCCTTAATGTGTACACAATACATCCAGATAAACCACTATCTGGTGTTGTCAGGGTTAATGTAGAAGTTTCCACGCTTGACGGAAGCATACCAAAGATTCTAACCATCCGTGAGCTTCAAGTATTTGGAGGTGTGTACTTTGTTTGAACGAATGAACTTTACTTTACATTTTCTTTTGTTTTAACTTTATTCTCTTTCAGCTGTGAAATGGTTGTTGTTGATAACACACGCGTACGTACAGCAATGCATGTCGTTCTTGGTTGTTTTGTTGATGAAAGGATTTGCTGTTAATGGCAGAAGGTTCCAGATTACTGGCACGGTGGCTCTCTTACATACAAAGAGACAAAACCATTATTCATTGTGGTCTACAAATGTATTCGTGTAAAGGAATTATGTCTCTTGAAGTATTAGTACGAGCACTATACAATACAATCTACATCCCAATATTGTGCTACCAATGCCAGACCTGGACCCTACATGCAAGAACAATAAGAAAAATAACCTCTATTGAGGTCAAACGTGTTAGGCGAATGACAAGAAACAGTCTGAGAGATAAGATCAGAAATGAAGAACTGAGAAAAAAACTAGGAATAGCCCCCGCCATAGAATATATAAAGAAACAACAGATAAAATGGTTTGGCCACGTGACAAGGTAGAAAGATTAAAACACAACACAACGAGCCTTCAACGAACGTTGTGAGAACACCAGACCCAAGGGTCGACCGAGAAAAAGATGGATCGATGGAATATTAGAAGCACTAAGAAACATAACAGCAGCAGAGACGAACAGAAGAGCAACACACCGCAAATTATATCTCCCCTCGACGCTGAAAGGCAGATGAGGAAGGAAAGAAGAAGTTTAAATTTGACGACGCGATTTCCATGTTACAGTGAAAAACAGCTCTCTTGCTCAATGCAACAAAGAAATATCAGATACAGTTCTAATTTAGTCACATAAATTATTTAAATTAGTGATCTACCCTTGGTTGGTTTTTTCAAAAAAGTTACATTAGTTCTCAAAGACTAAAAATTACGCTTTTAGGGTTATTTTACGACTTTACCCTCGCACTGGTTCTCTTTTCTACACAATTAGGAGTCCGAATAAAGTGCATTGTTGTTCAAGGGGACGATACTTTTTCGACAAATAATTTATATGATTTAATTTTGACTTTACCAAAATCTAAAAATAGATATGCATCATCATGTGCTTTACCGGTTGCCGTAGGCGATCATGTCCCTCCACAATTTTCTATCCACCGTACATCGTATCAATTCTGTTGTTGACAGTTTTCCGTGTCATGGCACCAAGCTATCTGGTATCTTCTCTCGAGTATTCTTCCTCCTTTCAGTTCCCTGTGGAACACAGTTCTTCAACAAACACTTTCCGAGCCGTTCTGATTCTTGATAATCTTTTAAGATCATTCCATGTCTTCTTTATCATTTCCATCTCTGCTTAAATCTGTCTTCTACAAAAATATTTTGGCCTTCTTCTTTGTCTTTTACTCTGGTAATTCCAAAAAGCGCCTGTCATGTCATAATCTCAGTTGGCTTCAGCCAACTACCACCTAACATAGGACTACCTCGAAAGGAGGACACCACGTAACATAGGACTACCTCGAAAGGAGGACACCACGTAACATAGGGCTACCTCGAAAGGAGGACACCACGTAACATAGTGCTACATCTCTCTAACTACCTTGCCTTGCCTTCCTACCTACCTACCCACCCCACTCGCCCGCTCGCCCGCCCAATACCTTTAACAATGACAGCTTGTCAAGCCATCGATCAACCCTCTTAGTCACCTCTTACTACATGCCTGGAAGGTCACAGTGTCAATATTCTTTACTTCCCTCATAACGAAGTCCCGGTAACGCACAGGAAACACTACATGGGGTATTTTATCAAAACATGTTTACCCAACACTTTCGATTTTTAATGCAATTTTTTTTAAAACTGTGTTTCCCTACCTTCCTCAATCGCAACTAACCTGATCAGACTAATGAGACCGCTTCTGTGACCATTCATTAGATTTGTAGTTGGATCTTCATCAGTTCTGGTTTACTGGCTTGCCATGCAAGCTGGCAGCTATAGGTGGCTTTTTGCTTCCGACTAATATGCTTGATACATCATTGTATGTTTTCTTAGATAAATAATCAAAGGTATGCTGATGATACGGGAGCCGTGATAGCTCAGTGGTTAGTGAACTAGACTACAAAGGAGAAGAGGAAGGGTTATACCCCAACCGACGGCTGTCGGTTCATCCAGCCTTTAATGGGTACCGGATTTTTTTCTCTGAAAGTAAAGCGGCACGGGCGTAATACCGACCACATTACCCCAAAAATCATATGCTGAAGGTCTGTAAAATGTATGATCTCTAACATCATATTCCCTATACGCCACTTGGCGTGACGGGGGTACTTTACGTTTTTTTTTTTTATGCTGATGATGCAGCCTTAATCGCAAAGAGTGAAAATGAGTTACAAGAAATGTTAGACATTATAGTGAAATGAAGAAAAAATAAAGGACTCGGCCCTAATAGAAAAAAGACAGAAAGTAATGGTAACAACAAAGAAAAAGACATCACCTCAGTGCAGAATAAAGACAAGTGGAACAATATTAAAACAGGTAAATGAATTTAAATAATTTGGGAACTTTGTTAACCTCAGACGGAAGTTGTACAAAAGAGGTGAGATGCAGAATGGCTCAGACAAAAGCAGCTTTCCAAAAAATGAGGAAGATACTATGCAATCCATTTTTGACAATAGAAACAAAAAAAAGAGTTCTCAAATGTTATGTATATCCAGTCTCAACATATGGATGTGAATCGTGGACAATAGGATAAAAGACAAGAAAATCACTGTAGTCTGTAGAAATGTGGTTTTACAGAAGAATGTTGAGAATACCATGGACAGCTAAGAAGAGTAATAAAAACGCTCTGAAAAAGGCTAAAGCAAAAAGAGAGTTAATTTCCAATATTAGAAAGAAACAATCATTATTTTTTGGCCATGCAATGAGAAGGGAACAGCTGGAATATATTGTAACAACTGGAAAAATTGTGGGACGAAGAGATAGAGGGAAACAAAGAGTAAAGATACCAGACAGCTTAAGAGAATGGCTTGGCAGAAGGTCAACAACAGAAATGATAAATAACTGTCGAGATCGAAAGTTGCGGAGAGACATGATCACCTACTCCAGCAGGTCCGGTACTTGATGATGGTGTTCTCTTCGACATAGTACTAAGTCCAGGAGCTCTTCTTAAACACTACATTTCGAAAAAAAAACAATCTTTAAACATTAAGAACATCTCTGCTATTCTAAGGTTAATTCATTGCACCGCATTACGGTAGTAGTAGCCTTCGTCAGTCATATTTGACAATGATTTGTGCAGCGCCCCTAGGAAATGTTATTTTTTGTTTTCTTTTTCCGTGTATTATCCCTTTCTATAAATCTGTCTGCTTCTTGCTTGAGTTGTAGTTTCAGAGTGTTTTCAACGATTATTGTCTACCGTTTTTTCTTCCCATGCTGCAGGGTTAATGTTCAAAATCTTCATGTTACGTTTACACACGTCTATAAATCGGAATTTTGGGCGGCCGCTGGTTCTTTTGCCATCTACTAGTTGTCATTAAAGTATATATTTTATTTGCATTCATGTACGCTCGTCGAATTCAAACTGAATTTTTACCAAAGAATAATTGATATTTTAATACAACATTGTGTTAACTCAATTCAGACACACTGGAATATTTATTTACAACCACTGTGTAATGTTACTTCCATTAATAGAAATAACTGGCACATATATGTCATGTTTATTTTGTCATGTGTAGATATAAGCTCACTATTATATGTCATGTTTATTTTGTCGTGTGTAGATATAAGCTCACTATTATATGTCATGTTTATTTTGTCATGTTTAGATATAAGCTCACTATTATATGTCATGTTTATTTTGTCATGTGTAGATATAAGCTCACTATTATATGTCATGTTTATTTTGTCGTATGTAGATCTGAACCGACACGTCATGTTTATTTTGTCGTATGTAGATCTGAACCTACACGTCATGTTTATTTTGTCGTGTGTAGATCTGAACCGACACGTCATGTTTATTTTGTCGTGTGTAGATCTGAACCGACACGTCATGTTTATTTTGTCGTGTGATCTGAACCGACACGTCATGTTTATTTTGTCGTGTGTAGATCTGAACCTACACGTCATGTTTATTTTGTCGTGTGTAGATCTGAACCGACACGTCATGTTTATTTTGTCGGGTGTAGATCTAAACACATAAGTCATGTTTTTTTTGTAGATCTAAACCCACAATTATATGTCATGTTTACCTTGTCGTGTGTAGATATAAACCCACACGTCATGTCTATTTTGTCGAGTGTTAATCTATACCCACATATCATGTCTATTTTGTCGAGTATAGATTTATACTCACACGTCATGTCTATTTTGTCGAGTGTAGATCTATACCAACATGTCATGTCTATTTTGTCGAGTGTAGATCTAAACCCACACGTCATGTCTATTTTGTCGAGTGTAGATCTAAACCCACACGTCATGTCTATTTTGTCGAGTGTAGATCTAAACCCAGCCATGCCATATTTCTTCAGACTCTTACTGTCTCCGTGGTCAGTTTGGTCGTGACTGTGAATTCAACTGTAGATGTAAAAATGGAAATGAGCAGTGCTTTGTTAGTACTGGTGGATGTACTTCTGGCTGTGCTACTTACTTCATCGGAGAAGGATGCCAACAGACATGTAAGAGAATATGTATTGTGTGCATCCTATCGCTGGCTAGGTTGTATGTGATGTTAGCTTGCGACACCAGCAACTGGAAACACTAAGACATCTCAGAGAAGACAAGCAAATAGTAGTCAGCAAACTATTTCCTCACCGACTATAAATGTAAAACAAGAAAAAATAAGAAGAAGAGATACATTACATCTTCTCTGTGTAAGTTGGCTTGCCTCTTCTTTCATATTGAGATATTCTAAATCATCTGAACATCATATCCAATGACATAATCGTTTTTTTTAATAAATCACTATTTAAAATGTTACTTATAATATAGAAAATAATATAGATATAGACTGTACTGAATACCGTAGACTGAGGAAACTTCTTTGGCCCATAGATACAAATCTATATGGGCCACTGCAAGAATTACAACAGAGAGTAAAATTTATACTGGAAACGACATTGCACATCTCTCTCTCTCTCTCTCTCTCTCTCTCTCTCTCTGCGATCAAGACTCAATCAGAGTAGGATTCTATACTCTCTCATGAAGTCAGCTGTCTGTTTAAGTGAATCGATTGCCCCATATAGTTTCTCTTCCAGGGAGGTGATTATGGACCACATTGCTCTTCTCAGGTCTGTGTACTGGGCAATCCTGTAGAACATGGTTTGTAGTCATATTGTCCAGCGTAAAGTGCCATAGGCTGGTTGTACCTATTTTTAATTTGGTGAACATGTGATTTCTTATTCTATTGTGGCCAGTGCGTAGGCGAAGTATGATGACTTGATCCCTCCTTGATAGTTGATGGTATCCGTCCCTCTCGTTATACTTTGGGTGTTCTCGTTTCCATTTTTCATGATACTGGCCTTTGATGATGGATTTGGCTTTGTTGTAGCTGACCAGATGGTTCTCTTGTGGTAATATTCCTCTCTCTTTAGCTAATTTGTCTGCGCGTTCGTTCCCGTGTATATTACAGTGTGATGGTATCCACTGAATGACTACTCTCTGCAAGTTATTGCATAGTTGGTCCAGGGTTGTTCTCAAGTCATCTAGTTCATTGTTCTTGGGGCTTTTAAGAGCTGATAATACTGACAGTGCATAAGTCAGAATCACCAATTTATTGTGCATGTTATTTTTGTGTTGAGTAGCCAGTGTTGCAGCATCTCTGAGGGCCTCAGTTTCTGCTTTAAAGTTGTTTGAGAATTTCCCAGTAGCTATTGACTTGGTGAGCTCGTCCTGATTATTCAGCGTCATGAACACACCTCCCGCTCCATTTCTGGTGGCATTTGTAACAGAACCATCTGTGTATATGTCGTATTATTGACCTTTTCGTGGATGTTGACAGGCGCAGTATATGCATCAGTGAGCCATGCAAACTTTGCCCAATCTGCTCTCTTATAGTTCCAGCGAGGAAGAGGTATTTGCAACTCTTGTTTGTGAGCAAGATCCACTGAAAGGTTGACTGGTCTGTGGTCACTATCTCCAAGTTAGTTCAGCACTTTTCTGTTTATTTTGATGGATATGTCTCCAGTTGTAAACGCTAGGTCGGGAGTGGAAGTTGTTTTTCCTCTTCTTGAGTAGAAGGTTGGGGGGTCCTCCCTAGAGTTTATGAGGAATAGGTTGTTGTCTATTTCCCATTCTTCCACTTCTTCACCTCGAACATTGGACTCCTTATATCCCCATCTTTCAGAGTGTCTGTTAAAGTCTCCTACTACCAGACACTTTGATGGTGTTATTTCCATTGTCTCCAGCTTCAGTAATTTGTCATTTGGACAGTATATGTTAAATAACCTTATACTTAGTATATATACTTATAATTATAGTTAATGTATAGGTCTGTACCAATGATCTCTGCCTCTCCGTTTGTGACTCCATCTATCAGTTTTGCTGGGATGGAATTTTTAATAAGTATAAGAATTCCACCCTTGTGACCTTCCCTGTCTTGTCTAGATGTTTGGTAGCCCCTGATCATAAATCTGTGCTGAGGATTAAGATGAGTTTCATGGATACAGGCAAAGTTTATCTTCTCCTCTGCTAGTCTGATTGTTAGAGCTTGTTTTTGGTGGTATATGTCCTCCGCATTCCAGCGTATTATATTCAGCTGTTTCTTTAAGCCTTTCCGGTCAGCGCTAGTTTCTATCTGGTCTCATTTCCTAGGTATCCAACATAGGTCAGGGTGACCACCAATAACTTGGACCCCTTCGTGGCACGTGGCCCAGCATTCCACCTACCTGAGGGGACTCCACAAACAGAACATCATAATTTAGAGTCTGTTAGATCCACTCCGATTGAATACCTGTTAAAACGTTGCACTGTGTTCTGCGCCAGTGGCCCAGAGCATCCGATTTCAGCCAGCATTTTATTCAGGTTTGCTTTCCTTAGCCTTTGATTGTCTCCAATCTTTCTGCAAGGCAGCAGATTGTATTTTCTGTAGGGGAATTTGCCCTTGGATGGTCGGCCCTTCCAGGTTTACGAGCACCATCTGCCCAAGCTTGATGTAGTTATTAGTTGGTCATTAGACCATCACCATCACACATCAAACAACAGACTATAAGTCCCTCATAACTAAGACGAATCTCAGGGAGTCTCACCGATGCTGACAAGTCATGTACGAAACCCCACTCCGTCTTTCATTGATTAGAGTACGACCGTCCAAGAGCTATGCAACTAACGTGATGACGTAGCTCACACAATGGTTGCACTCACAATACCAACAGCAAACGAAAAGCTGATGCACAATCTCCAAATTGAAAACTGCTACTGACTACAGAGCAGAGCTTAGCAAGGAGTTGTACAATGCAAGAACTTGGCGTCATACAATTACATCAACGGTTTTGGAACATCACACGATGTGTTGACGTAATTCGCATATATCGCTAGACAGGGGAAGGTCGTATTCACAAACGTTTGACTTGGCAATGAAGAACAATGAGGTGAGTACAACCTGTTATCATCGGCAAACTTTGCTAACTGGATCAGTTGATTAGCTCAGACGCAGAAAATTACACCGTAGAGCCGAAGCTAATCAGTTCGCCTAATGCAACTTGTTTGGAAATAGATGTTCATTGCAGACATAGACAATGCTTCAGGCGAACGAAAGATAGATGGATAGATAATATAGATAAATTAATCATATTTAAATATTTTTATATAATTATTATTTCCATTTTGTATTATTAAAAATTTGATGAAATTTTCTCTTTTGTTGACATATTTTTTGTAGGCCTTCGGCACATAACAAAATTTTGTGGGGAAATATGGTCGGTATTACGCCCGTATCGCTTTACCTCCCCTGAACAAATCCGGTACCAATTTAAGGCTGAGAACCTGGAAGCCGTCGATTAGTATCAAACTGGACCTCTTGTCTTTTGTAGACAAAAAAGGAATTGAAGTCAACGGTTACAACATAAATAATTTGCGATATGCAGATGACACAATCTTAATAGCAGAGACAGATAACGAACTACAAGAAATGATAGATATAATAGTAAAAGAAAGCAACAAGAAAGGTCTCAGTCTGAATAGTAAGAAAACAGAAGTAATGGTCATATCAACGAAACTATAATCACCATCATCCAGCATAAAAATAAACAGGACAAATCTGAAATAAGTGCAGCGCGTCAAATACTTGGGCGCAATAATAACATCAGATGGGAGATACACCACAGAAATAAAAAGCAGAATAGCTCAGGCATATCAGAAAATGAAAAATATCTTATGCAACACATCTATGTCAATAGAAATGAGAAAGAGAGTTCATCGATGCTATATAGAACCAATTCTGACCTACGGAAGCGAATCATGAACAGTAGACAAACAAATGAAAAGACGATTAGAGACCACAGAGATGGGATTTCTCAGATGAATGTTGAAAGTTCCCTGGACAGCTAAAAAGACCAATGAAGAAATTCTCAAAGAGGCCAACACAAAAAGGGAGCTATTAAAAACATCAGAAATAAGCAATCAACATTTTTCGGGCACATCATGAGAAGAGGAAAGTTGGAATACTTGGTTCTATTGACCTTTCGATCCGTAACCGGCCCATAGGGCGTAGACCAAGATACACCTTCTCCTATATGAATTTTTTGTTCTAGCAGTTTTCTTTTAAAGATATTTTATCAAATCTCGCCATCTGTCTCTGTTCTGTGCAAGCAGTTCTATCTCATTGAGGGAGCCGATTCCTGCTGCTCTTGCCTCTCTCATCAATGTTCTTCTCAGTGTCTCCCTGGGTCTTCCTCTTTTTCTTTTACCTGTTGTTTCCCATATGAGGGCTTGCTTTGCTATTCGGTTATTATCTCTTCTCATCACATGTCCAACGTGTGACCATCGTCTTTTCTTTATTACTGAAGATATTAGTGGTTGATTGGCGATTTCTCTAATTTCCTCGTTTGTTTTGAATTCGTTCCATGCTATACCAAGTATTTTCCTTAGACATTTATTTTCGAATGCGTTCAACTTTGTTTCTATATCTCTTGTTGTTTTCCAGCTTTCACACGCATACGTAAGGGTTGATAGTACATTTGATTTGAATAGCCTAAGTTTTGTGTTTGTGCTGATAAGTTTTGATTTCCACAACTTTTCAAGGCTTCTGAAAGACATTGCTGCTTTAGCTATTCTGATTCTAATTTCTTTGCTCGTATCCCCTTCTCGATCAATGTGACTTCCAAGATAGATAAAGTGATCGATCTCTTCTACTGGTTTGTTTTCCATGTATATTTTGTCACCTGTTGGAATTAAACTAGTCATGACTTTAGTCTTTTCATGATTGATCTCAAGCCCAATTTTGCTGGCTATCGATGATAGTTCATTTGTGTTTTCCTGCATCGTTGTTATCTGACTGCTGATGAGAACTATGTCATCAGCAAGGTCGAGGTCCTCTAAATGGTCTCCTTGTATCCATTCGATGCCTTTAATACTTGGTTACAACTGGCAATATAAAATGAAAGAGATCGCGGACGACAAAGATAGAAAATACTGGATAGCTTGGTGTCATATCATGGAAAACAGTCAACAACAGAACTGATACGATGTACTGTAGATAGACGATTGTGGAGAGACATGATCGCCTACGCCAACTGATATGGCACATGATGATGATGATTGAAGGTCTCTGCATAGGAAAACTGGAAAACATCAAAAGAGATTGAGGGGAAAAAAGTAAACGATTTTGAAGACAAATGCATAAGAAAGATCATCTGTGTACAATGGGATGAATTCAAGACTAATATTGAAATAAAAAAAGGGGCATGTAAATATTAAGGAAAAAAGTGGACATATGCTTGACATGTACTGAGAAGGGACAAAAGAATTTCAAGACAGGCTCTTCTATGAGAAACATCAACATACAAAAAAGAGGATTGCACAATGAAGCATTAAAAAGAACATTTATAAGAGAAGCAAAGTTAGCAGGCATAGACTCATTAGATAAGATGGAACATCTCGCCTAGATAGAGATGGGTGGTGAAAAAAACTACAAGCCCTATGTGACGTCACTCAGCGTGGGAAGAATCAAGAATTGAAGGTCTATACTATAGATCTATTTTTTATATAGAAAAATGAGTCCTGAACAGATTACCCAAGGGATGCACATATTGGTTTATAGAAGAATATTGAGAGCTCTATGCATAAGTCAAATGAGGAAGAAGGATAATCTAGAAAATGATGTCAAGCGAAAATATTTTTTTTTCAAATTATCTCCCTTTTGTTTTTACTTGTATGTATGTATATATATGGTCTTTGGCGTCGTGACAGACGGTTGGTAGTAAGCAATCATGTTAAGTCAATAGTTTGGTAAAGATATTAGTGTCTTGTGCTAGATGCTGTTTTGCTGAACAGCTTCTCTCATGGCTGTATCTACCAATATTGGACAGTCAGATCCATCCACCAGAACGAACAAGATGTATTCGTGGTGCCTGGCTTCGTTTCCTTTCTTCTGCGCCTTTTGTCTTCTGAATTTGATACCAGTACTGGCTTGAAAAATGCTGTAATTTTTTTTATTTTTGTTCTCCATGTGCTACGTACAAAAATAAAGGACTCTGACTTAATAGCAAAATGACAGAAGTAATGGTAACAACAACAAACAAAAAAAGACATTACCTCAGTGCACAATAAAGACAAGTAGAACAATAGTACAACTGGTAAATTAATTAAAATATCTGGGGACTGTGTTAACCTCAGATGGTAGATGTACAACATAGGTAGATGCTGAATGGCTCAGGCAAAAGCAGCTTTCCAAAAAATGAGGAAGATACTATGCAATCCTTTTTTTGACAATAGAAACCTGAAAAAGAGTTCTTAAATGTTATGTAGAGCCAGTCTTAACATATGGATGTGAATCATGGACAATAGGACAACAGACAAGAAAATCACTGGAGTCTGTAGAAATGTGGTTTTACAGAACAATGTTGAGAATACCATGGACAGCTAAGAAGAGTAATGAAAACGTTCTGAAAGAGGCCAAAGCAAGAAAGGAGATAATTTCCAATATTATGAAGAAACGATCATCATTTTTTGGCCATGTAATGAGAAGAGAACACCTTGAATATATTGTAACTACTGGGAAAACAGAGGAACGAAGAGATAGAGGGAATCAAAGAGAAAAGATACCAGACAGCTTAAGAGAATGGCTTGGCAGAAGGTCAACAACAGAAATGATAAATAACTGTCGAGATCGAAAGTTGTGGAGAGACATGATCACCTACGCCAGGAGTCCCGGTACTTGATGGTGATGACGATGATGATATGCTACGATCTGCAGCCATATTTTCCCAGTTTCTTTCACCGATAGAGAATTCCCTCAAGGAAGCCCTGCAAACATCTTTATATAGCAGCACTGGTCCGCCCTTTGGTCTCTTTCCGTCCTTACGTTCGCTATACAATATTTGTTTGGGAATGTTTCCCATTCTTCATACATGATCCAGCCATCTTAGTCTACGACTCCTAAATGTGTTGCCATGATGGATGGAACTTTGGCACGTTGTTTGACATTAGAGCTGGTTACTTTGTCCTGTACTTTTTCCTACTTAGGTCCACAAATGTAATAAAAGAGCAGATCTCAAGAACAAATTAGCCATAATTGCTTTCTGTTCCTTGTTCATTGACAAGAAGAATTAATAAATAGTAAACATAAATCAGTGAAAGCAGTGATCTCCGCAATATGTGCCACTTTGGCACGCAAGGTTTCTGTTTTTGAGATTGTGGTTCTGCCCTATGTGCCGTCTTCGGCTCGAAAGGATAATAGATAGATAGATAGAAGGTGAAACATAAATAGCTAGACAATGATATCTAACTGAAGCTGTGCCTACTTTTTTGTCATATTTAGATTGTAAGACGGGATGGTATGGCTTAAAGTGTCAGGACCAATGCCATTGCCAAGGAGACAGCTGTGATAGGATTGATGGTCACTGTGCCAAATGTCAGAAAGGATGGTTTGGGCCAGCGTGTGAATATAGTAAGTTCCCAGAATGTGTTAATAAATAAAAATATCTCTACACGTACACTCATACTAATATACACTAATATACTCATACACATATATATGGTGGATAGGCGGCAGGAACCATTGAAGGCTATACATGAATAGTGTTCCTTGTTGCAGTTTCCTCATATTTCAAGTCCGGCTTGTTGCAGGAGCTACTGAGTTAAGTACTCTGTGCACACCGTGAGCTGTGTGTCTTATCTGTTTTTATCATGTTTCGATATTCCAATTGTTTACGATGAATGATGATATTGTATGACAGGGAACAGTTGGCTGTGTTAACTTTCTGCGCGGTTTCGCCTTATGTCTTTTGGCGTGTGCTGAGACTGCTACGATGGGAACTACAGTTACCTTTCTTTGTTTGGGAGATGAGATATCATTCGGATGATTACCTGGCACAGGCGGTTTGAGCAATTATGGATTTAAATTAGTTTGCAGTGATACCGGGGCCTTCCATAACCAAATAACTCATACTAAATTTAATTTATATTACAGCTATAGCTAGTCGAGACCCCTTATGACTACAAACGAATTAAATGCCATAATTACTCAACCGCCGTGCCAGTGAAATCAACCGAATTAACATCTCATCATCTCAATCAAAAGTCCAAACGAAGAAACGCAGCCGCAGTCCCCATCATAGCAGCCACAGTACACGCCGAAAGACAAAAGGCCAAGCGGCACCGAAAGTGAACCCATCTGAACTATCCTTCGTCATACAATATCATCATTCATCGTAAGCAATATCGGAATATCAAACCACGATCGGATTAAAACCACGATCGGATTAAAACCACAGCTCACGGTATGCACAGCAACTAAACTCAGTTGCTCCGGTAGCAAGCCGGACTTGGAATATAAAGAAACTGCAACAAGGAATACTTTTCAAACTGATCCTGAATGGTTCCTGCCGCCTATCCGCCATATTGACCGCAAATCTCGGATATTTTTCTGTGAAGCAAAAACAACCCCGCGTGATACCGATCACATCACCCAAAAATGTACCATGGATAGAAAAGCATGGCCACTAACATCATATTCCCCATAGATCAAGCAAGTCGTGGAGGAATCATGTACCGTTTTTATTTATCACTTGAACCGATCTATTCATTACACATACCGCACCATTAAGTTAGCAACTGGAACACGCGGTTTCTATCAAATAAAATAAATCGTTACCTGTACCTTAACGTATCTGTATGTTTCAGTAGACCAGATGTTATCAGCCGTTTTGTGCCAATAGACGCACTGGATATTTTCTGAGTTACCGCAAGCGTCAAAATCCAAATTTATTGTTAACAACGGCTGCTCATATCTATAACAACGGCTGCTCATATCTATAACAACGGCTACTCATATCTATAACAACGGCTACTCATATATGTAACAACGGCTGCTCATATATGTAACAACGGCTGCTCATATATGTAACAACGGCTGCTCGTATATGTAACAACAGCTACTCATATATGTAACAACGGCTACTCATATATGTAACAACAGCTACTCATATATGTAACAACAGCTACTCATATATGTAACAACAGCTACTCATATATGTAACAACTAGCTACTCATATATGTAACAACAGCTACTCATATATGTAACAACGGCTACTCATATCTATAACAACGGCTACTCATATCTATAACAACAGCTACTCATATATGTAACAACGGCTACTCATATCTATAACAACGGCTACTCATATATGTAACAACGGCTACTCATATATGTAACAACGGCTACTCATATAAGTAAAAACAGCTACTCATATATGTAACAACGGCTGCTCATATCTATAACAACGGCTACTCATATATGTAACAACGGCTACTCATATATGTAACAACGGCTACTCATATCTATGTCAACGGCTACTGAAATCTAAAACAGCAGCTATTCATATCTATAACAACGGATATTCATATCTATAACAACAACTATTCATATCTATAACAACGGCTACTCATATTTATAACAAGAGCTACTCATATCTATAACAAGAGCTACACACACCTATAACAACAGTTACTCATCCCTATAACAACAGTTACTCATCCCTATAACAACAGTTACTCATCCCTATAACAACTGATACTCCTATCTATAAAACAAGTTTTTTGTTCATCGCTCGGTTATTATGTCTATTTTCAAAGAAACTATAAGGTAGAGCACTATATCCTACCAACAACAAAAGTGCATCAATTCTTAATATAAACAATAAAATGAGTATTAAGAAAGACATCATTACACTGAACTAATGTTATTCTGGCATGGCATTTTGCCTGCTTGATCTTGAAAGTTGGGCACGTATGATCTGTGTCAATTCGCGTTCACCGCTACTCAAGTCCATCAAGATACCATATCGAGGCTAGTTTCAACAGCTAAATCTGCTTTTCTCTGACCATTTTATGCCAACGGTTACCGTCTCTGTTCATTGGGTAAGGGAAAAAAGTTTACTTCTGCTTCCACCTTTATTCTCGCACTCTCGCTCTCACTCTCTCTAATTCTCTCTCTCGCCCTACTTTCTCAAGTATTTGTCTCAATTTGTCTCTTTCTCTCTCTCTCTCGCTCGCTCTCTCTCGACCTCTCTCTCTCGACCTCTCTCTCTCGCTCTCTCGTGCTCTCTCGCTCTCTCGTGCTCTCTCGCTCTCTCGTGCTCTCTCGCGCTCTCTCTCGCGCTCTCTCTCACGCTCTCTCTCACGCTCTCTCTCTCTCGCTCTCTCTCGCTATCTCTCGGCCTCTCTCTCCCTCGGCCTCTCTCTCCCTCGCTCTCTCTCAACCTCTGTCTCTCTTAACCTCTGTCTCTCTCGCGCTCTCTCTCAATCTTAAGTTCAATTGAATGTAGGGCAATAAATTACGTCACTCACTGGAATAAGGCTGGAACTTCCCGTGCACCAAGAAAACACGCGGCGAGCGCAATGGCGTCCGTGATCAACGCGTTGAGAACTACTGCTGCAGACAGTAAACACAAGTGTCAGATAGTGAAACTGATTACATCATGTATATATTGCTGTTGTTAGAATAATCATCACTGCAGACTGGAGGAACCCATAGGTGATCCGATATCCCACACTGGAGTCTCTAGAAAACCTGACCTACGTGTATGAACTCCGTAGCACGGCCTAGGGCTCATATCTTTACTCTTTCCCTACGTTTCGACGCGCCATGCGGATTTCGGTCATGTACGTTTAGCCGCACAGTGCGTCACTCTCAATTTGATTAATTTAATCTGTCATCAGACCATAATCTTTTTTACATGTCTTGTATCATCTTGATATTGGTGAAATATAATTTCTTATTCAATTATCTGCAGAAACATGGACATTAGACAAGAAAACAGAACAGAAAATTGAATCCTTGAAATATGGATATATAGAAGAATAGGTAGAATTGGATGGAAACAAAAGATAACAAACGATGAAGTTTTAAAACAACTGAAAATAAAAAGAGAACTACTAAATACAATTAAGACAAGACAAATGAAATTTTTGGGGTATGTTAAAAGACACAACAGCCTACTAAAAGTAATATTGGAAGGAAAAATACAAGGTGAAAGAGGCAGAGGCAGACCAAGACCAACATGGACGAGTAACATCAAAAGATGGTCAAGTCAATCTATGACAGCCTGCACCATCAAAGCAAGAAACAGAGTAGAATGGCGATCCATGGTAGCCAACCTTCGTTGCGGAGGAGGCACACGATGATGATGATGATTCAATTATCTAAATATATATATATAATATATCAAGTGTTAGATAAATATAAACATGTAAATTAATTATTTAAAAACATGAAAAATTTTGTCTCTGAAATCTGTATCACTAAATTGATAAAAAGCTTCCATACTGAAAGAGTTAAATGAACGAATACTCACACATACATGATCACATACTATACTCACACATACATGATCACATACTATACTCACACATACATGATCATATACTATACTCACACATACATGATCATATACTATACTCACACATACATGATCATATACTATCATATGAATACACTCATAATTTAAAATGCCATTCGTCAACATTGTACAGCTGACATTACCAATGATGCTCGTGTTGCTGTAAGAGACGATGCACAGAAAGTCATTACTGATGGCGATGAAAGCACCTGTCTTGACAACAACATACAACAAGTAACTGTGGCCTGGGATGTTCCCCGTCGTCCTACGTGGTTTCGTGTACATGTAAACAATCCAAGTAAGTGAACATCCAAATAAAAGAGTAATTTTGATAACCAGAAATAACATTACTCCATGCAATAATGAATATAAGTTACTTCCGGTGCGTGACTGTGCTGGCAATACGATGCAATTTTCGATGGGAGTCAAATGTAAGTTATAAATGACTTTCAATGCCCGTAGTAAAAAGATATTCTAGTTTTCCTGTGTATGATTTCGAATAGATTTATTTATCATGGTAGGAACAAAACCCTGCCAAGAATATATAGAACAACAACAACTTAAATGGTTTGGCCACCTGGTCAGAATGAATCCTTACCAATCACCATCAAGGGCGTTCTTCTCGAGAATGCATGGAAAAAGACCAAGAGGAAGACCCAGAAGAAGATGGATAGATGCAGTGATAGAGACATGTAACAACAAAGGAAAATTACTAATTCAGACAGTTCGAGCAGCTCAAGAACGACAAATGATATAAACCACGACACCTTTTAGGTTTCAGTGACAAGAGAAAAGAAGAAGAAAAAAGAAGAAAGAATAAAACAAAAATAAGTACATTTTACAAAATGTGTTAATTGATTAGCAGACATTGGCTACAGCAGGTAAATAACATGTTTCTGGCATTGGTTTCTTCTGGGAGCTTCGATAGCGGTAAGTCAACTGGACTACAAAGGACAAGAGATCGGATTCGAACCTGATCGACAGATTCCAGGTTCACCCAGCCTTAAATGGGTACAGGATTTTTTTCTGTGAAAGTAATGCGGCACGGGTGTAATACCGACCATATTACCCCAAAAATCATGTGCCGAAGGTCTAAAAAAATTGGGGTCACTAATACCATATTCCCTATACGCCACTTGGCGTGATGGTGCTTTTTACTTTTGTTTTCTTCTATTCGTTTCTTCCACTGCTGCATTCACCCAACATGTATCCTTCTGAGTACTGAGATTCCCTTTCGGATTACAACGTAAGACAGGAGTTCGCTCGTGAACACTCTGCGCACGTTATGTAATCCTTAGTAATTAAATGTGGAAAGACCGGGCCCTAATGGCTACTGTCCAGGCACAATTATTAATCCGTTAAAATTATTAGATCACAGAAGAGAGATGTCCCCATTCTTATTAATTAAATGTGGAAAGACTGGGCTCTAATGGCTACTGTCCAGGCAAAATTGTTAATCAGTTAAAATTATTAGATCACAGAAGAGAGATGTCCCCATTCTTAGTAATTAAATGTGGAAAGACTGGGCTCTAATGGCTACTGTCCAGGCAAAATTGTTAATCCGTTAAAATTATTAGATCACAGAAGAGAGATGTCCCCATTCTTAGTAATTAAATGTGGAAAGACTGGGCTCTAATGGCTACTGTCCAGGCAAAATTGTTAATCCGTTAAAATTATTAGATCACAGAAGAGAGATGTCCCCATTCTTAGTAATTAAATGTGGAAAGACTGGGCTCTAATGGCTACTGTCCAGGCACAATTGTTAATCCGTTAAAATTATTAGATCACAGAAGAGAGATGTCCCCATTCTTAGTAATTAAATGTGAAAAGACTGGGCTCTAATGGCTACTGTCCAGGCACAATCGTTAATCCGTTAAAATTATTAGCTCGCAGAAGAGAGATGTCCCCATTCTTAGTAATTAAATGTGGAAAGACTGGGCTCTAATGGCTACTGTCCAGGCACAATCGTTAATCCGTTAAAATTATTAGCTCGCAGAAGAGAGATGTCCCCATTCTTAGTAATTAAATGTGGAAAGACTGGGCCCTAATGGCTACTGTCCAGGCACAATTGTTAATCCGTTAACATTATACGCTCGCAGAAGAGAGATGTCCCCAGCACAATTTGCGCAGTTAATACTTTTCGACGTAAAATATCGACACAACAAGTCTACGCCGATTTAACGAACGAACACTGAAGAAAGGAAGAAAATGAGAGTCACAATAATGTCATTTATAGAATCAGTTGTGATAATCTGAAAATGAACATAACTCATATTGAGGTCACTATCTTGGAATGAAATGAACATAACTCATATTGAGGTCACCATCTTGGAGTGAAATGAACATAACTCATATTGAGGTCACCATCTTGGAGTGAAATGAATATAACTCATATTGAGGTCACCATCTTGGAGTGAAATGAATATAACTCATATTGAGGTCACCATCTTGGAGTGAAATGAACATAACTCATATTGAGGTCACCATCTTGGAGAGAAATGAACATAACTCATATTGAGGTCACCATCTTGGATTGAAATGAACATAACTCATACTGAGGTCACCATCTTGGAGTGAAATGAATATACAAGTACAAAGATTCATTCAGAATAAATAAAAAGTCAAAGAATGTCACAAACAATAAAAACATAGATAGTGTTGTGTTATCAATCCAGTGGTAAGATCCAAACAGAAAATGCATTCATTGCATGCGATCTCCACACCGAAGGTTGGCTACTATGTAGTGTCATTCATTCATTGGATGTAGTCTCCACATCAAAGGCTGGCAACCATGGAGCGCCATTCATTCATTGGATGTAGTCTCCACATCAAAGGCTGGCAACCATGGAGCTCCATTCATTCATTCATTGGATGTAGTCTCCACATCAAAGGCTGGCAACCATGGAGCGCCATTCATTCATTGGATGTAGTCTCCACATCAAAGTTTGGCTACCATGGAGCGCCATTCATTCATTCATTGGATGTAGTCTCCACATCAAAGTTTGGCTACCATGGAGCGCCATTCATTCATTCATTGGATGTTGTCTCCACATCAAAGTTTGGCTACCATGGAGCGCCATTCATTCATTCATTGGATCTAGTCTCCACATCAAAGGTTGGCAACCATGGAGCGCCATTCATTCATTCATTGGATGTAGTCTCCACATCAAAGGCTGGCAACCATGGAGCGCCATTAATTCATTCATTGGATGTAGTCTCCACATCAAAGGTTGGCAACCATGGAGCGCCATTCATTCATTCATTGGATGTAGTCTCCACATCAAAGGCTGGCAACAAAGGAGCGCCATTCATTCATTCATTTGATGTAGTCTCCACATCAAAGGCTGGCAACAAAGGAGCGCCATTCATTCATTCATTGGATGTAGTCTCCACATCAAAGGCTGGCAACCATGGAGCGCCATTCATTCATTGGATGTAGTCTCCACATCAAAGGTTGGCAACCATGGAGCGCCATTCATTCATTCATTTGATGTAGTCTCCACATCAAAGGCTGGCAACCATGGAGCGCCATTCATTCATTCATTTGATGTAGTCTCCACATCAAAGGCTGGCAACCATGGAGCGCCATTCATTCATTGGATGTAGTCTCCACATCAAAGGTTGGCAACCATGGAGCGCCATTCATTCATTCATTTGATGTAGTCTCCACATCAAAGGCTGGCAACCATGGAGCGCCATTCATTCATTGGATGTAGTCTTCACATCAAAGGCTGGCAACCATGGAGCGCCATTCATTCATTGGATGTAGTCTCCACATCAAAGTTTGGCTATCATGGAGCACCATTCATTTATTCATTGGATATAGTCTCCACATCAAAGGTTGGCATCCATGGAGCGCCATTCATTCATTCATTGGATGTAGTCTCCACATCAAAGTTTGGCTACCATGGAGCGCCCTTCATTCATTCATTGGATGTAGTCTCCACATCAAAGGTTGGCAACCATGGAGCGCCATTCATTCATTCATTGGATGTAGTCTCCAAAACAAAGGTTGGCAACCATGGAGCGCCATTCAGTCATTCATTGGATGTAGTCTCCAAAACAAAGGTTGGCAACCATGGAGCGCCATTCATTCATTTATTGGATGAAGTCTCCAAAACAAAGGTTGACTACCATGGAGCGCCATTCATTCATTGGATGTTGTCTGCACATCAAAGTTTGACTACCATGGAGCGCCATTCATTCATTCATTCATTGGATGTAGTCTCCACATCAAAGTTTGGCTACCATGGAGCGCCAGTCATTCATTGGATGTAGTTTCCACATCAAAGGTTGTCTACCATGGAGCGCCATTCATTCATTCATTCATTGGATGTAGTCTCCACATCAAAGTTTGGCTACCATGGAGCGACATTCTTTCATTGGATGTAGTCTCCACATCAAAGTTTGACTACCATGGAGCGCCATTCATTCATTCATTGGATGTAGTCTCCACATCAAAGTTTGGCTACCATGGAGCGACATTCATTCATTGAATGTAGTCTCCACATCAAAGGTTGTCTACCATGGAGCGCCATTCATTCATTCAATCATTGGATGTAGTCTCCACATCAAAGTTTGGCTATCATGGAGCGCCATTCATTCATTGGATGTAGTCTCCGCATCAAACGTCTACCATGGAGCGCCATTCATTCATTCATTCATTGGATGTAGTCTCCACATCAAAGTTTGACTACCATGGAGCGCCATTCATTCATTCATTGGATGTAGTCTCCACATCAAAGTTTGGCTATCATGGAGCGTCATTCATTCATTGGATGTAGTCTCCACATCAAAGGCTGGCAACCATGGAGCGCCATTCATTCATTGGATGTAGTCTCCACATCAAAGGCTGGCAACCATGGAGCGTCATTCATTCATTGGATGTAGTCTCCACATCAAAGGCTGGCAACCATGGAGCGCCATTCATTCATTCATTGGATGTAGTCTCCACATCAAAGTTTGGCTACCAAGGAGCGTCATTCATTCATTGGATGTAGTCTCCACATCAAAGTTTGGCTATCATGGAGCGTAATTCAATCATTGGATGTAGTCTCCATGTCGAAGGTTAGCTACCATGGACCGTCATTCATTTATTGGATGTAGTCTCCATGTCGAAGGTTAGCTACCATGGACCGTCATTCATTCATTGGATGTAGTCTCCATGTCGAAGGTTAGCTACCATGGAGCGTCATTCAATCATTGGATGTAGTCTCAATGTCAAAGGTTAGCTACCATGGAGCTCCATTTTACTTTGTCTCTTGTCTTGATGAGACACGTCATAGGTTCAACTGATTACCTTTTAATGTTCTCAGTCCACTTTAGTCTTGATCTGCTCTACCTCGTCTACCTTCAAAGATGGCTTCTACGGTGTTATTGTGTCTCTTCACATATCCAAAAAGAGGATGAGTAGTAGCAAATCAGACCAAGCAATTACAAAATGGACTCCAATATTTATCAAGTACCAAGCCTGTAGGTGTTGGTGATCTTGTCTCTCCGCAACTTTTGTTCTCGACAGTTATTTATCTTTTCTGTTGTTGACCTTCTATCAAGCCATTCACTTAAGATGTCTGGTATCTTTCTCTTTGCTTCCCTTTATCTCTTAGGCCCTCAATTTTCCCAGTTGTTACAATATATTCCAGCTGTTCTCTTTTCATAACACGGCCAAAAATGATGATTGTTTCTTCCTAATATTGGAAAATAGCTCTCTTTTTGCTTTGGACCCTTTCAGAACGTTTTCATTACTTTTTTTAGCTGCCCATGGTATTCTTAACATTTTTCTGTAAAATGTCATATTGTCCATGATTCACATCCACATGTTAAGACTAGCTGTACATAACATTTAAGAACACTTTTTTCTTGCTTCTATTGTCCAGATGGGATTTCTCAGAAGAATGTTGAAAGTTCCCTGGACAGCTAAAAAGACCAATGAGGAAGTTCTCAAAGAGGCTAAACCAAAAAGGGAGCTCTTAAAAAACATCAGAAAGAAGCAATCGACATTTTTTGGGCACATCATGAGAAGAGGAAAGTTGGAATACTTGGTTACAACTGGAAAAATAAAAGGAAAGAGAGATCACGGGCGACAAAGAGAGAAAATACTGGATAGCTTGGTTTCATGGCATGGAAAACAGTCAACAACAGAACTGATACGATGCACTGTAGATAGAAGATTGTGGAGGGACATGATCACCTACGCCAACCGGTATGGCACATGATGATGATTGTCCAAAACAACTCCAAACAACTGAAATTCCAACATTACAGAAGAAATATGCAACGTTAAATAGAAAGAGAGAATTAAACAACACAATATTTGAACAAATATACTGCAGCCAATGCCAAACCTGCATAATAACAGACAAAGAGAAAGATAAAGAAAGTCTTAGAAGAAATTATTTGAGTACGACAAGAATAATCAAAATCTATAATTATCTATTAACAGTTTGGCTTCGTTACAGCAGAATTGCAAAAGAAAGTTATAGAGATGAAGTGTTATCAGATTTTGTGTATTTCTTACTCTGATCGTATCACAAAATGAACAAGATCGCAATGCATGAAGATCTTATGATTGTTAAAGTTGAACAGAAACGCAAAATGAAAATTATTTGGATATATATCTAGATCATCTGGCCTGTCAAAGACTATGAAATTGAATGGACAGGCCTCGACTTTGATGAACCCCATAGACAGACTGAATAGAAGGAACTGAAGACGGTTATCAAGATATGTCAGAAGCATTGTTACGAAATCCGTGGTTGTGAGACGAAGAGTTATATGGTCACAACAACATTGGATCATATAAAAAAAAAAAAGACTAATTATTTGGTGAGATACGAGATCCATCAAAAGTATACTTCAGAGCATAAAACACAGAGGCAACTGCAGATGGAATAGGCAAACCTATAAGATGACGAAATAATAGAAGAAAAAAACTTGATGAACTCCATACAGGATATACACTAAAACAAAGACTGATTTTGTTTACATTCACAATTATTAGCAAAAGATGTGGGATAAATGTAGTACATGCAGGTGATATATGTATACAGAATAATACATGTATATAGAACTATATTTATATAGAACTATCTATGTATATAGGAAATGATATGTACATAGAACAATCTATGTACATAGAACAATCTATGTACATAGAACAATCTATGTATATAGAACAATCTATGTATATAAAACATCTGTGTACATAGAACAATCTATGTACATAGAACAATAGCATTTCAGAAAATGAAAAATATCTTATGCAACAAATCTATGTCAAAAAAATGAGAAAGAGAGTTCATCGGTGCTATATAGAACCAATTCTGACCTATGGAAGCGAATCATGAACAGTAGACAAACAAATAAAAAGACAATTAGAGGCCACAGAGATGGGATTTCTCAGAAGAATGTTAAAAGTTCCCTGGACAGCTAAAAAGACGAATGAGGAAGTTCTCAAAGAGGCCAACACAAAAAGGGAACTCTTAAAAAACATCAGAAAGAATCAATCACATTTTTCGGGCACATCATGAGAAGAGGACAGTTGGAATACTTGGTAACAACTGGCAAAATAAAAGGAAAGAGAGATCGCGGACGACAAAGAGAGAAAATACTGGATAGCTTGGTGTCATGGCATGGAAAACAGTCAACAACAGAACTGATACGATGTAGATAGAAGATTGTGGAGAGACATAATCACCTACGCCAACCGGTATGGCACATGATGATGTACATAGAACAATCTATGTACATAGAAAAATCTATGTAAATAAAACAATATATGTACATAGAACAATCTATATACATAGAACAATCTATGTATATAGAATAACTAAATATGTATGTAGGAAAATAATCTAGGGAGCCGCGTTGGCTCAGTAGTTAGTGAACCAGACTACTAAGGACCAGGGATTGGGTTCGATCAAGATCGACGGCTTCCAGGTTCACCCAGCCTTAATTGGTACCGTATTTTTTCTGGGAAAGTAAAGCGGCACGGGCGTAATACCGACCACATTACCCTTAAAATCATGTGCCGGAGGTCTGTAAAAATTATGGTCACTAACACCATATTCCCTACACGGCACTTGGCGTGACGGGGCTACTTTACTTGTTTATAAGTAAAGTACGAGACTTGAACCAGCGCCTTATCACGCGAGTTTTCACCCATATGTGCTCGGCCGCATATCCAGAAGTGTTAGGAGACTTCTGGACAGTGTCACTTTAAACACCGAAACTTACGATGCGAGGCAGCATTCCTCACCTTCCCAGAGTACTATTCTGTTACCCATATCTGCCAGCGGCTGTGTCCACCAAGGGTTTTTTTTCCAACCACGAGTACACCTTACACCAGCAGGAATCGAACACATGTCGCCTCAACGTCAGTAGCTCAGTCGGTGGTTTTCCCAACCAGGCCACCAAGGCCCCCATCATGAGTGATAATTTGATTGACATGTTAAACTAATATATAACACACTAGTAAAACAGGTAGATGAATTTAAATATATGTGAAAAATGTTAACCTCAGATGGTAGATGTACAACAAAGGTGAGATGCAGAATGGCTCAGTGAGGAAGATACTATGCGATCCATTTTTTGACAACAGAAACAAGAAAAGAGTTCTTAAATGTTATGTAGAGCCAGTCTTAACGTATGGATATGAATCATTGACAACAGACAAGAAAATCACTAGTCTGTAGAAATGTGGTTTAACAAAAGAATGATGAGAATACCATGGACAGCTAAAAAGAACAAAGAAAACGTTCTGAGAGAGGTCAAAGCAAAAAGAGAGCTAATTTCCAATATTAGGAAGAAACAATCATCATTGTTTAGCCATGTAATGAGAAGAGAACAACTGGAATATATTGTAACAATTCGAAGGTTGAGGGACGAAAAGATAGAGGGAAGCAAAAAGAAAAGATACCAGACAGAGAGAATGCCTTGGCAGAAGGTCAACAACATGAATAATTAATAACTGTCGAACTTAAATTGTGGAGAGACATGATCACCTACTCCAGGAGGCTTGATACTTTGACGACGACGACAACGATAATGATGATTAGATATATGTAACTCTTTTCTTTATCAACAGAGTTCCTCAATAGTTTACATTTCAAGTTTAGAAGTGATGGTGGTTACCTACCAGATGGGAAGATAAAAACGAGAAGGGCATACTTGAGTGGCACTATAGTGGTTGTCGAGATTGGAACGAACGTCAGTATTACTGAAATAGAAATATCAGGCCAAGGTGTCCAGTATTTGTGTTCCCTGTACATCAGTGGAGGTAAGGTGTGTCGCTTCTAATCTGCATATTGTAATCTCAAAGTTGCATTTTACCCAGAATTTTAGACTTTTTAGATAAGAATGAAATGAACCTAAAACAGCACGTTCTCACTTCTACCTTTCATTTCCCTGTGGAGCATAGGTCTTCAAAAAAACCATTTCAACTCCATGTGGAGCATAGGACTTCAACAAACACTATCAGGTTCCTGTAGAGCATACGTCTTCAACAAACACGTTCAACTCCCTTTAGATTATAGGTCTTCAACAAACACTATCAACTCCCTGTGGAACATAAGTCTTCAACAAACACTTTCGAAGCCGTCCTGTTTCTTGCCATTCTTTTAAGATCATTCCATGTCTTCATCATCATTATCTTCACTAATGACTCCACCTGTCTTCTCCAATAATATTTTCGCTTCCTCTTTGTCTACTCCAACCGGGAATTCTAAAAAAGGACCTGTTGTGTAATACTCTCAGTTCCCTTCTGCAGTGTGTGTCCTATCCGGTACCATTTTTGTTGTATCTCTTTGTCTACTGATATTTTACTTGTACTTTCCCATGATTCTATGTTAGTGATTGTTCTGCCATTGCCATCCTTTTATTCTGTGCAATCATCCATTAATGGAGGTCTGTATCTTCGTGATTGTCAATGTTCTCCATTTGTCACAGTCACATAAAGAACTGATTTAACAGTGGAATCGACAATTATTATTTTCGTATTTAATCTAATTTTGGGCAGATTTTTATGTTTCCCAGTGCAATGACAAGTTCAAAGAAATTAGATTCAATACTGAAATAAAAATGTTCACCTCCAATTTTAAGTCAGTATTGTTATAATGCTGTGAAACATGGAGAACAACTAAAATGACAATCGTGAAGATACAGACTTTCATTAATGGATGCCATTCGCGGAATAAAAGGATGGAAATGGCAGGACAAAATCACTAACATAGAATTATGGAAATGTACCAGTCAAATACCAGTGCATAAAGAGATGTAGCGAACACGATGGCGCTGGATAGGACACATACTGCGGAAGCCAACTGAGAGTATTACACAACAGGCCCTTTTTTTTTAAATCCCCAGGAAAAAAGACAAAGAGAAAGACCAATGACTTCCTGGATAATACAGACAGAAGCAGAGATGAAGATGATGGGGAAGACATGGAATAATCTTAAAAGAATGGCAAGAGACAGAACAACTTGGAAAGTGTTTGTTGAAGACCTATGCTCCACAGGGAGCTGAAAGGTAGAAGAAGTGCAATGACGGCTCTCATTTACAGTCTTTATGATAACGGTCACTATCATTTTGTTGCAACACAGGAAACTGTGCATGAGTTTTAGTTTGACTATTACTAATAATTGTATTACTGAAGGAAAGAAAGTCAACTCAAGACCAACAATTAAATATCAAAGTTGAAAGAATACACCTGGAGACGGTTCAGAGCTGCAACTACCTGGAACATACTATAACCAGTGATGGAAAATGTAGAACTGAAATAAACAAAAGAATAGATATGGCAAAAAGTAATTTTAATGTCATGAAGAATATACTATCATCGAAACAAATAACACCAAGGCTAAAACTAAGAATAGCAAAATGTTACATCTTCTCAATATTCTTGTATGGTGCAGAAACACGGACATTAGACAAGAAAACAGAACATAAAATTGAAGCCTTTGAAATGTGGAGTTATAAATGAATATGTAGAATTGGATGGAAAGAAAAGCAAGCAAACGATGAAGTTTTAAAACAACTAAAAATAAAAAGAGAACTACTAAACACAATTAAGACAAGACAAATTAAATTTGTGGGCTGTGGTAAAAGGCACAACAGCCTACTACAAGTAATATTGGAAGGGAAAATACAAGGTAAAAGAGGCTGAGGAAGACCAAGACTAACATGGACGAGTAACATCAAAAGATGGACAGCCGTCTTAATCTTCGACATCCGAGCATCTATATGATTATTGGGGACTTAGCACGTTGTAGGACAGTTAAGTTGGTTATTTTGTCCTGACATTTGATGTGCTAATTACTTTATTTGCAAATGAAAGATTACTTAAAACGGTAAATAAATCACAATGTAAGTTGGTTTTGTTATTTTTTTACATTTCAGTTACAAAAATAACACATCTATTTACTTTATACTCAAAATGTTAGTATGTTTACTTCCGCAGGCAATATCATCATCATGTGCCGTACCGGTTGGCGTTGGCGATCATGTCCTTCCACAATCTTCTATCCACAGTGCATCGTATCAGTTCTGTTGTTGACTGTTTGCCATGCCATGACACCAAGCTGTCCAGTATTTTCTCTCTTTGTCGTCCACGATCTTTCTTTCCTTTTATTTTGCCAGTTGTAACCAAGTATTCCAACTGTCCTCTTCTCGTGATGTCCCCAAAAAATGTTGATTGCTTCTTTTTGATGTTTTTTAAGAGCTCCCTTTTTGTGTTGACCTCTTTGAGAACTTTCTCATTAGTCTTTTTATCTGTCCAGGGAACTTTCAACATACTTCTGAGAAATCCCATCTCTGCGGCCTGTAATCGTCTTTTCATTTGTTTGTCTATTGTCCATGATTCGCTTCCATAGGTCAGAATTGGTTCTATGTAGCATCGATGAACTCTCTTTCGTATTTCTATTGACATAGATTTGCTGCATAAGATATTTTTCATTTTCTGAACTGCTATTTTGGCCTGAGCTATTCTGCTTATTTATTTCTGTGTTCCATCTTCAATGCAGGCAATATAACATGTTAAATATACCGTTAAAATGCTATTAAAATATAGTTTTTTTTTTTTTAATTTGTGTTGATAAAAGGTGCTGGTGCTGCGGTGATTTGTGGATAAGTGTTAGAGCTCCACTGACTGAAACTCTTTGATGATCGCTGTATTAATTGAAAAGAACATGACACTTAAAATTTACAATAATATGGCATTTGAGAATAGAAGAGAACATGAATTATTTTTTTGTTTAATGCAAGCAGATTGAAGGGACAATGAATGCCTCGTGGCTGGTGTATCCGATTCATAATGAAAATGAAAATCGATGTTACTAACAAAGTCAAAATGACTACCATAGAATTACAGGAAGCTACAAATAAATCAAGATGTAGAAGAAGAGAAAGGAGAAAGATGATGACGTTGGTTATCTGCGAGTATTGCCACATCAAAATGTCAGTATTTCCACATCAAAATGCCAGTATTGCCACATCAAAATGCCAGTATTGCCACATCAAAATGTCAGTATTGCCACATCAAAATGCCAGTATTGCCACATCAAAATGCGAGTATTGCCACATCAAAATGCGAGTATTGCCACATCAAAATGCCAGTATTGCCACATCAAAATGCGAGTATTGCCACATCAAAATGCGAGTATTGCCACATCAAAATGTCAGTATTGCCACATCAAAATGTCAGTATTTCCACATCAAAATGCGAGTATTGCCACATCAAAATGTCAGTATTGCCACATCAAAATGCCAGTATTTCCACATCAAAATGCCAGTATTTCCAAATCAAAATGCGAGTATTGCCACATCAAAATGTTAGTATTGCCACATCAAAATGTCAGTATTTAGACATCAAAATGCCAGTATTTCCACATCAAAATGCCAGTATTTCCACATCAAAATGGCAGTATTTCCACATCAAAATTCCAGTATTTCCACATCAAAATTCCAGTATTTCCACATAAAAATGCCAGTATTTCCACATAAAAATGCCAGTATTTCCACATCAAAATGCCAGTATTTCCACATCAAAATGTCAGTATTTCCACATCAAAATGTCAGTATTTCCACATCAAAATGCCAGTATTTCCACATCAAAATGTCAGTATTTCCACATCAAAATGTCAGTATTTCCACATTAAAATCAAATATATTCACTGGGAAGTGAGTTCAAAGATGCTAAGGTCATAAAAATACAAAATTCATCCTCAGAAAATTGAATAAAACAAAATGTATTTTATTGTTTTATTTATTACAACAAGATATTGGATAAAGTGATACACCACGAAATTATCTAATTTCTAGAGAATATGAATTTTAATTGGGTTAGTCGATTAGAGGCCACAAAGATTTGATTTTACAGAAGAATGTTGAAAGTTTCCTGGACAGCTAAAAAGACCAATGAGGAAATTCTCAAAGAGGCCAACACAAAAAGGGAGCTCTTAAAAACATCACAAAGAAACAATCAACATTTTTCGGGCACATCATGAGAAGAGGAAAATTGGAATACTTAGTTACAACTGCCAAAATAAGAGGAAAGAGAGATCGCGGACGACAACGAGAGAGAATACTGGATAGCTCTGTGGCATGACATGGAAAACAGTCAACAACAGAACTGATATGATGCACTGTAGATAGAAGATTGTGAAAGGACTGTTATTGTTATTGGCTATGGAAGGCCTCGGTCTCACAGCAAACGAATTAAAATCCATAATTGCTCAACCGCCCGTGCCAGTGGAATCATCCGAATTACTAACTCATCTCCCAAACAAAGAAAGGTAACTGTAGTCCCCATCGTAGCAGTCTCAGCACACGCCAAAAGACATAAGGCGAAACCGCGCAGAAAGTTAACACAGCCAACTGTTCCCCGTCATACGATATCATCATTCATCGTAAACAAGCGGGATATCAAAGCAGGATTAAAACGGATGAGACACACAGCTCACGGTGTGCACAGAGCACTTAACTCAGTAGCTCCTGCAACAAGCCGGACTTGGAATATGAGGAAACTGCAAGAAGGAACACTTTTCAGACATAGCCTTCAATGGTTCCTGCCGCCTATCCACCATATACCATGGGAGTTTACATGTGAAAGGACATGATCGCCTACGCTAACCTGTATGGCACATGATGATGATGAATTTAGATAAATATTTTTTGATAATAGTAAGAACAAAATTATTTCTTGGCTAAAAAATAGCAACAAAATGAGTTAATAACAAAGTGGGTAACTGAAGCATGACGCGATACAAAAGTGTGTTGATACCTGATTGTTCCTACCGTCATCAAATATATGGAAATTCGTTTTAAATTCATTGAAGTTATTCCCGGAATATCAGATGGCGGAAATAGTTGCGATTCTTGTGGTATGCAGAAGATACTGTCTTAATATCAAAGATTAAGAAACGAAACAAAATTATCAAATAAACTAGTAAAACAACATGATATTAAAAGACAGTCTAAAACAGCAAGAAAACTACAGCCTTGGTTATCTCAAATAAAAAAATTTCCTCCAATGCGTACCATGAAAATAAATAAGACAAGACACCTCCAATGCGCACTATTAAAATAAATAAGAAAATACCCTTCCAATGTGCACCATTAAGTTAAATAAGACAAGATTCTTCCAATGTGCATCATTAAATTAAACAAAGCAAGACTCTTTCAATGTGCACCATTAAATTAATTAAGACAGACTCCTCCAATGTCCACCATTAAATTAATTAAGACAGACTCCTCCAATGTGCATCATTAAGTTAAATAAGACAATGATTCCTCCAATGTGCATCATTAAATTAAATAAGACAAGATTCCTCCAATGTGCATCATTAAATTAAATAAAGCAAGACTCTTTCAATGTGCACCATTAAATTAAATAAGACAGATTCCTCCAATGTGCACCATTAAGTTAAATAAGACAAGATTCCTCCAATGTGCACCATTAAGTTAAATAAGACAAGATTCCTCCAATGTGCATCATTAAATTAAATAAAGCAAGACTCTTTCAATGTGCGCCATTAAATTAATTGAGACAGACTCATCCAATGTGCATCATTAAATAAAGCAAGACTTCTTCATTGTGCACCATTAAAATAAATAAGAGAAGACTCTTCCAATGTGCACCATTAAATTAAATAAGACAACTTATAACAAGCCAATCGATTCCATTTTTGTTTTAAATCAAATTTTGATTAAATTTAGAATAGCTCAAACTAAGGCAGCATTAGGTAAGTAAAGGTTCTCTCCCTTGCCTTGCTAGGCGTATGGGGAATGTGTCGTTAGTGGGCATGTTTTTCTATGACCGCGACACATTTTTGCTGATCAGGTCGGTATCACGTCAGGACGCCTTTACTTCGCAGAAAAAAAAATCTCTATAGCTTGTTTCATAACTCGTGCCCAACTTTTAAAATCAATAGCTTTTTAACCGCTTGTTGTAAGTTGTTCAAAATTTGCATGTAAAGTTATAATGATTAGAACCCAACAGGGAATTAATTTCATTTTTTTTTTTAAATTTGGTTATTATTGTTGCTTATTTGATTTATATAAATTTATAACGATCCATTGATGTAGTCAAAACTTAATGTTTACAGTATTTTAAGTTAAAAATAGTGAGTAAAAATCCATACACGGTAAAATTGACGTGTTTGCACGCTTTTACCGTGGTTTTTTGACACAATTAGACACTTGTAAAAAAACACGAGAAATTGTGTGTTCCATTTCCGTTCATTCATAGGTGGACACGTGGAACGATAACATTTATCATGAGTCTTAAGATGAAATTCTGCAGTTTACAAAACATCGCAATAAAAATGTATGACTATTTTTGCAAAGAGGCTAAACGAGGAAGATTATTTCATTCTTTAGAAAACCCTGAGAATAGGACAAGACACATTTTGGATTTATCTAAACGGTCATTTAATCGCTGGATTCAAGCACGTGACCGTCAATGTTCAAAATATACAAAATCACAAGGAAGAGCAAAAATGTTGGATAATTTCGACAGTGAACTTATTAGAAGTGAAATTCGCAAAATGTTGGGTATGAATGAAACTGTTATAAAAAGAAAATTAAAAGTATCGCTGAAAAAGAACAACAGTATTGAAATATCAAAGTCTACATATATGGAGGAATGTGAGAGCTGTAGGCTTTACATTCAGAAAGTATTCCAATGGACGAAACATCATCTGTGAGAAGCCACATATAGTAGTCATGAGAAGCAAGTACTTACGTGAAGTAAAAGAGGTGCGCAAGCAAGGTTACGATATTGTGTACTTGGATCAAACATGGATCAATGCTCACCACACTAACCAAAGGGAATGGCAGTCATCAGATGGAAAGATTAAGAGATTAATACCTAGCAGCAAAGGACAGCGCTTGATAATTGCTCATGCAGGTATTCGACAACATGGACTAATACAGAATGCAGAGCTTATTTTTCTTTCAAAATCCATAGACAATCGGGCTTATCACTCTGAGATGAATGGTCACATATTTAGACATTGGATTGAAAATTCTGTTCTCCCATCACTAGATCGACCATCTTGCCTAATAATGGACAATGCAGCGTACCACAACATTGTTGCACTTGAAGATAAAGTCCCGACGTCATCCAGTACAAAAGATGCTATTAAGATATGGCTCACAAATGAGCACATACAATTTAATAACATGTACTTAAAACCTGAATTACTATCTCTAGTAAAGCAAAAACAAAGGACAAAGATTTTTCAAATAGATAAGATTATCCAAGAGCACGGTCATATAAGTTTGAAGCTGCCACCTTACCATGCTCATTTAAATCCAATAGAACTAATCTGGGCAAAATTAAAAGGACAAGTGCCAGATGAAAATACAACATTCAAAATATGCGATGTAAAGACTCTTGCTAATCTCGCTTTATTAAATATAGACAAAGATTATTGGGCTGAATGTGAAGACCACGTCTTAAAACAGGAAGAGGAATATTGGAAAAATGATGGTTTGTGGAATGTTCAACCCCAAACAAGTTATTAATCTTTTAGACTCGTCTGATTCAGAATGAAAGTATATAGCCCCCACAATGTTGGCCCCTATATTACCTTAAATTAGTTCAACAAACGGTCCTTATCAGGACCAGGGAACAGGCAAATAATTGCAATGCTGCGGTAAAGCTGGTAGCAAGGAGCCAATGGTGGGGTGTGCTAAACACTCCAAGGTATGGTGACAGCTTTACAAATAAAGAACACAACACAATACTGACGTTTCGGCCTGTGGCCTTCTTCAGAATACAGGGACAACGACAACAAGCGGTGAAGCACAATTACTACATGTTAGTAAGTCCCTCTGAGGACCCTCCGGCCTCCGACTCCACCCTCCCACCTATGGACCTCTCTTCCTATTTCTTATCTTGGGTCCTCTACTCGTCCATCCCTGCTTTTCATATCCTCTTTGAGTAACCCCCATCTTGCCTTCTTCCTCCTAAACCCCCCCTCTCCCTACACCTTTTTCTCTTCTGACTATCTTCATGTCCTTTACCTCTTTATCACTATATCACCTCTCCACCTGGACTGTACGTACGATCTCTCTGCCCACCTCTATTGTCCCTCGTCCTTCCTACCACCCCTCTGCTGATCTACTCCTAGCTCACCCCTCTCCTCTCTATTAACTTGTAGTCACTACTCATCTATACCTACTATTCCAGTATCCCCCTTATCCTGATGCCCACTTTCATTCCCCCCTTTGTTCTATCATTTCCCTACTTCTTTACCTCCTATGGTTCATACCTCTTGCACACCATCCCCTATTGCTCCACTTCTTCCAGACTTTCTCTTTTTCCATTCACTTCTGACCTACCGCCTCTCCCCCTATCCAGTTTTCACATACCTGCTTCTTATCCCTCCTCTCCATACCTCCTCCTCCAATACTTCCCTACCTCCCGATAGACTAACTTCCTCCGGACCACCCCTCTATCGCCCTTCTCATTATACCGGCTTTATTATTCTTCCTCACCGTATCTCTTCCTCCAGTATCCAATCCTTCCTTTCGTTGACCTACCTCTCAACTCGTTCAGTTCGAGGCCATCCATTCTGTAGAGTCCATCTCTCTCACCCACTGCCTAGTTTACTACTTTGTCGTGTCATTCTATTTCTTTCTCTTAACCTCTCGCGTGATCTCTCACTTCCATTGTTGAGTGATTTATATGTATTGCTTGTTGTGTCCCAGGAGTATCCTCGTCTATGCCCCCTTTTCCCCCCCCCCTTTTTGGTTTTCCCGATATTTGATCCTTTTTGCCCTCTTTACTGACCTGTCTTTGTCACGTGTTGCTTTCTATACACGTTCTCTGCGCTTTTAGTCATTTAGTCATTCCGACTGGTTTCAGCACGGATTACAGTTTTCCTGCTCCCTGCTCTGAGCTCAGCTAAGTACAATTTATTATACATTTTTCTCTCTCTTTTTCTATTTTATATATTTTGACGCCCATCATACCTCTCATCATGTAAAATTCATTTCTCTCTTTTCTTATTTTTGCATCCTACTTTCCTCGCCCTCCACTTTATCATCTAACATGTAGTAATTGTGCTTCACCGCTTGTTGTCGTTGTCCCTGTATTCTGAAGAAGGCCACAGGCCGAAACGTCAGTATTGTGTTGTGTTCTTTATTTGTAAAGCTGTCACCATACCTTGGAGTGTTTAGCACACCCCACCATTGGCTCCTTATCAGGACCACACAACTATGAAAATTGGAAATACAGGTATACCTTGATATTATCGTCAGTCCTCGAACTGAGAAGAACATAATTCTCCTGGTGTTTTGTCTTATTAGGTTATTTCCCCATTACGGCCACGCCTTTACCTAGTGAAAATTAATCATAGACCAGCAACTACGGTAATTTCTATTATTTAGGGGTTCAAAATTTACAATTTTGACAAACATCAAAGAAATTCGCCGGTTTAAGAAAACAGCAGCTGCAAGATATTTGTTAAATATACATTTAAAGGGTCTTTTGCATTCTAATAACATTTGGAAAATTTCAACAGTTTTTAACAAACGGTTACTGAGTAATAGCGTTTTGAAGTTGGGCACGTGATTTGAAACAAGCTATAGTACCCATTTCTAAAGCCCCGAGCCTTATTGCTCCGAAGAAAATATCCGCCACTTCTAGGGATCGAGGGAGCCGCGATAGCTCAATGGTTAGTGAACTGGACTACAAAGGACAAGAGGTAGGGTTCGTTTTCAATCGACGGCTTCCGGGTTCACCCAGCTTTAAATGGGTGCCGAATTTTTTTTTCTGGGAAAGTAAAACGGCACGGGCGTAGTACCGACCACATTACCCCAAAAATCATGTGCCGAAGGTCTGTAAAATGTATGGTGACTAACACCATATTCCCTATACGCCACTTGGCGTGACGGGGCTTTTTTTTTTTTTTTTTTGTTACTTACTTCTGGGGATAAAACTAGATCCCTTTTAATAGGGGAGCGAACACCCTAGCAATTCAATCGCACAAGAATGTTTACACAAAGTAAAAAGAAATAACAACAAATGTAAGCATACTGTGTTTGTCTAAAGAAGTAGAAAGTGTTCTTGGGCTCAACATTAGATAGTGAAATCATTGGGATTTTTATTGAAGATTTCTCTCTGCGGCATCCACCCCTGGTCTCAGCAGCGAGGCCCGGCTGTTGGAACGTCATTTATTACCGACGGAAAAAAATATGAGTACCTTCGAAGTCGGAGTTATCTGCCCGTGTGGCGAGTATCCCAGTGTCCACGAAGGCTAAAGATAAAAAGTTAATACAATTTTTTTAGAAATAATTGCTAGCACGAGTTGTAGCGGTACATGTACACATACATTTCCATCTGTACACATTTTGCAGGTCAAGATGTTGTTCAGAGAAATGAATATTTCCAGTTTCCAGGAACTTTAAAAGGCCAAGTCATTAACAGTTACACGACGACAAGCGTCACGTATATAGGAGGAGTATACAAGCCACAAAGGGAGGTCATATTAGTGGACAATCCGGTGGCAATAAGTGGGTTTGTTATCTACAACAGATATAATAAAGACAGTAAGTACCTTTACTATCATGTTAGCAACCAACAGAATCAAAATGGGTAGAAGTGTAATGTGGTTACCTCTTTCAGTACAGAAGGTTTTTATCAATTTAGTTGTAGAGATTTCAGAGAAAAGATTTTTCATGTTTTTTAATATTAATCTACATTTTTGTATTTATCGAACACGTAATATTATATATGAATTTTTAGATAATTAAACAATGAATTAGATTTCACCAATACCACAATGGTACAAGAAACATAAAAAGAATATGGTTTTATAACGGTTCACACTAATCAAATTGAGAGTGACGCACTGTGCGGCTAAACATACATGACCGAAATCGGCATCGCACATGGTGCGTCGAAACGTGCGAAAAGAGTTAAGGAGAACATGGTGATGTGTATTCATTGGTTATAACTTGGATAGCTAATTAAATGATGAGGCTTTTGAAAAAGGAAGTCTCCGAACATTCTAGAAGGGGCAGGGTCCACTACACGTGATCGTAGAGAGATCTGTATCAGCCAATCAAAAGCGTGGAATAGCTAGCGGTTAGCCGACGACGGAAGGGCAGATTAAGATAGGTGGTTATATCAAGTCCAGCACTCCAGGTACACGTATATATACCTACAAGTAAATATCACAGTTGAAGGAATACATCTAGAGACAGTTCAGAGCTACAACTACCTTGGACATACTATAACCAATGATGGAAAATGTACAACTGAAATAAACAAAAGAATAAGTATGGCAAAATGTAATTTTAATGCCATGAAAAATATACTAACAACAAAACAAATAACAGTAGGGCTGAAGCTAAAAATCGCAAAATGTTACATCTTCTCAATATTCCTGTATGGTGTAGCAACATGGACAATAGACAAGAAAATAGAATAGAAAATTGAAGCCTTTGAAATGTGGATTTATAGAAGAATATGTAGAATTAGATGGAAAGAAAAGAAAACAAATGATGAAGTTTTAAAACAAATAAAAATAAAAAGAGATCTACTAATACAATTAAGACAAGACAGATGAAATGTTTGGGACACGTTAAAAGACACAACAGCATACTAAAAATAATATTGGAAGTGAAAATACAAGGTAAAAGAGGCAGACCAAGACTAACATGGACGAATAACATCAAAAGATGGATAAGTCAATCTATGACAACCTGCACCATCAAAGCAAGGAACAGAGTAGAATGGCGATCCCTGGTAGCCAACCTTCGTTGCGGAGACGGCACTCGATAATGATGATGATGAGCGCCCCAGGCAGGTAGACGTAACAATAGGATGGTCTGTACCCTGAGAAAAGCTAGTCAGGTTTTGGAATGATATATCGGTGGGGTAGAATTTCAAGCGGTTTGTCTTGCTATTATGCAGAGTTTACCGATGGAATATGTCGCCTGCTTTGGTGCGAATCATTTCAAAGAGGTATGTTTACAACGATCGAAAAAAATCCACAAATAATTCATTATCATGTGCCATACCGGATGGTAAATGCACTATCAACCCTTACGTATGCGTGTGAAAGCTGGAAAACAACGAGAGACATAGAAACAAAGTTGAACACATTTGAAAATAAATGTCTAAGGAAAATACTTGGTATAGCGTGGAACGAATTTAAAACAAACGAGGAAATTAGAGAAATCGCCAATCAACCACTAATATCTTCAGTAATAAAGAAAAGACGATGTTCCTATATGTTGGACATGTGATGAGAAGAGATAATAACCGAATAGCAAAGAAAGCCCTCATGTGGGAAACAACAGGTAAGAGGAAAAGATGAAGACCCAGAGAGACACTGAGTAGAACATTGATGAGAGAGGCAAGAGCAGCAGGAATCGGCTCGCTCAATGAGATAGAGCTGCTTGCACAGAACAGAGACAAATGGGGAGATTTGATAAAATATTTTTAAAAGAATTAAAAACTGCTAGAACTAAAATTCAGACAAGAGAAGGAGTATCTTGGTCTACGCCCTATGGGCCGGCTACGGCTCGAAAGGTTATTAGATAAGATAGATAGATACCGGATGACGTAGGCGATCATGTCCTTCCACAATCATCTATCTACAGTGCATCGAATCAGTTCTGTTGTTGACTGTTTTCCATGCCATGACACCAAGCTATCCAGTATTTTCTCTCTTTGTCGTTCGCGTTCTCTCTTACTTTTTATTTTGCCAGTTGTAACCAAGTATTCCAACTTTCCTCTTCTCATGAAGAGCTCCCTTTTTGTGTTGGCCTCTTTGAGAACTTCCTCATTGGTCTTTTTTAGCTGTCCAGGGAACTTTCAACATTCTTCTGAGAAATTCCATCTCTGTGGCCTCCAATCGTCTTTTCATTTCTTTGTCTACTGTCCATTATTCGCTTCCATAGGTCAGAATTGGTTCTATATAACACCGATGAACTCTCATTCTCATTTCTATTGACATAGATTTGTTGCATAAGATATTTTTCATTTTCTGAAATGCTATTTTGGCCTGAGCTATTCTGCTTTTTATTTCTGTGGTGCATCTCCCATCTGATGTAATTATTGTGCCCAAGTATTTGAAACGTTCCACTTGTTTCAGATTTGTCTTGTTTATTTTTATGCTGCATGATGGTGATGATTGTTTCTTCGATATAACCTTTACTTCTCTTTTCTTACTATTCAGACAGAGACCTTTCTTGTTGCTTTCTTCTACTACTATATCTATCATTTCGTGTAGTTCTTTCTCTGTCTCTGTTATTAAGACTGTGTCATCCGCATATCGCAAATTATTAATGTTGTGACGGTTGACTTCAATTCCTTTTTTTGTCTACTATTGATCTCATAATATATTCGCTGTGAACACAGGTGACAGAACACAGCCTTGTCCGACTCCTTGTTTTATAAATTGGAATTGTCCTGCTTGGTTGTTAATTCGTAGAGCTGCTGTTTGTTGCCAGTACATGTTTTTTTTTAATAATTAATAGCAGAAATAAAAAAAAAACAAGGAACAATACACAGCCCTAAACAGGATAGAACCCATTGAGTTATTGAGTTATTTGCGTGTCACCATCATTGCACTCCGGACATGTCCATAGGTGCTCAGATCCCCTTCTCAGAAAGTCTCGCAGTGTCCAGCGACTGACGACTCCAGTTCTGAGTTGCGTAATAAGTCTTCTTATACGCCCATTAAGTTTCCAGTTTCTGGCTGTGCCCATCTTAACTCGTTTCTGGCTGTGCCCATCTTAACTCGTTTCTGGCTGTGCCCATCTTTACTCGTTTCTGGCTGTGCCCATCTTAACTCGTTTCTGGCTGTGCCCATCTTAACTCGTTTCTGGCTGATCCATCTTAACTCGTTTCTGGCTGTGTCCATCTTAACTCTTTTCTGGCTGTGCCCATCTTAACTACTATTTCTTTCATCCACTGAAGCCACACTCTTCGCTATATCGCCTTGCCACCAGTGTCTGTTCATTGAGGTACATTGCTAACGTGGAGAATAAACCTAGAAGATAGAAAACCGACTTCGAGGACCTGAAAATCGCTGTCTTAAGAACATTTTAAACATCCGTTGGATTCCATTCGTCACAAACAAAGTAGTCTTCAGGCGATCAGGCATTAGCAGCATCAGTTCAGAAGTGAAGAGATGCTGGATAAGGCTAGGCCACATTCTACGATGGATGGAACGAACATTCTACCTAGGCCACATTCTACGATGGATGGAATGAACCAGGCATGCACACCTAACATTAACATGGACACCACGTGGTAAACCAAGAAGAGAGAGGCAGACCATTGGGATCATGGCGTGGAACCATCCATGATGAAAAAATGAGTTCTGGTGAGAGTTGTTCATGCTTGCTCCGACCCGTATTGGGTGGAGATCTCATGCGAGTGACCTATGAAGGGTGGAGATCTCTTATTGGTGCCCTATGATTGGTAGAGATATATTGTGGGTGTCCTATGATTGGTGGAAATCTCTTGTGGGTGTCCTATGATGGGTGGAGATGTCTTTTGGGTGTCCTATGATGGATGGAGATCTCTTGTGGGTGTCCTAAGATGGGTGGAGATCTCGTGTGGATGTCCTATGATGGGTGGAGATCTCGTGTGGATGTCATATGATGGGTGGAGATCTCGTGTGGATGTCATATGATGGGTGGAGATCTCTTGTGGGTGTCTTATGATGGGTGGAGATCTCTTGTGGGTGTCCTATGATGGATTGAGATCTCTTGCGGGTGTCCTATGATGGATGGAGATCTCTTGTGGGTGTCCTATGATGGGTGGAGATCTCTTGTGGGTGTCCTATGATGAATGGAGATCTCGTGTGGGTGTCCTATGATGGGTGGAGATCTCATGTGGGTGTCCTATGATGGATGGAGATCTCGTGTGTGTGTCCTATGATGGGTGGAGATCTCTTGTGGGTGTCCTATGATGGATGGAGATCTCGTGTGGGTGTCCTTTGCTCCGATCTGAGTTCAGAGGTTTAAGAAGAAGAAACTTCCAATTAAGCAACATAAAAAGTAGCTATCATTGATGATGCCTTTCACGCAGGTGTATACGTGACTATAGTATAGGTTTACGAGGACAATTCAGGAATAAAGTATGTGTGCTGTTACGTCCTTAACTGTTTGTCCGCTGCGCAAGTATTCCGCCCTACCATACTCGGGAGATATTGTCTTAATAGGAAAATACAAATCTACAATTTATTCCCAGTTTGTGTTCGTAATCCGATCCTATATTCACGAGTGTAAATGCGTGAATAACATCGGCAATGATATAACCTTCTTTTTTAGATTGGCAGTTATCAGTTTGTACTATTGTAGTATCAATGACCTATGGAAGCGAATCATGGACAGTAGACAAAGAAATGAAAAGACGATTAGAGGCCTCAGAGATGGGATTTCTCAGAAGAATGTTGAAAGTTCCCTGGACAGCTAAAAAGACCAATGAGGAAATTATCAAAGAGGCCAGCACAAAAAGGGAACTCCTACAAACATCAGAAAGAAACAATCAACATTTTTCGGGCACATCATGAGAAGAGGAATGTTGGAATACTTAATTCTATCTATCTATTGACCTTTCGAGCCGTAACCGGCCCATAGGGCGTAGACCAAGATACACCTTCTCCTATATGAATTTTTGTTCTAGCAGTTTTCTTTTAAAGATATTTTATCAAATCTCGCCATCTGTCTCTGTTCTGTGCAAGCAGTTCTATCTCATTGAGGGAGCCGATTCCTGCTGCTCTTGCCTCTCTCATCAATGTTCTTCTCAGTGTCTCCCTGGGTCTTCCTCTTTTTCTTTTACCTGTTGTTTCCCATATGAGGGCTTGCTTTGCTATTCGATTATTATCTCTTCTCATCACATGTCCAACGTATGACCATCGTCTTTTCTTTATTACTGAAGATATTAGTGGTTGATTGGCGATTTCTCTAATTTCCTCGTTTGTTTTGAATTCGTTCCATTCTATACCAAGTATTTTCCTTAGACATTTATTTTCGAATGCGTTCAACTTTGTTTCTATATCTCTTGTTGTTTTCCAGCTTTCACACGCATACGTAAGGGTTGATAGTACATTTGATTTGAATAGCCTAAGTTTTGTGTTTGTGCTAATGAGTTTTGATTTCCACAACTTTTCAAGGCTTCTGAAAGACAAATAAATACTTAATTACAACTGGCAAAATAAAAGGAAAGAGAGATCGTGGATATCAAATAGAAATTATACTGGATATCTTGGTTTCATTGTATGGAAAATAGTCAACAACAGAATTGAAACGATGCACGATGGATAGAAGGTTGTGGAAGGACATTATCGCCTCCACCAACCGGTATGGCACATGATGATGAAGAATATATTTGATGTTCTTTATACCTTTCTTTCTCTCTGTTTACTTTCTTTCGTTTTCTTTCTGTAAAAGCAAAGTCCGAAATTCAACATTTTATTTTTCGAGACCCGTTATTTGTTGACGACGCTACGCTCGTCTCGCAAAGTCAAGAACTTCAGAGCTTGAGACATCGTTTTTCGCATGCCAGCAGAGACTTCGTCCTCACAATAAGTTTATATAAAAACTAATATACTCGGTCAGGACGTCGAAGCAGCACCTGCCATCTCTATCGACAACAACAAACTTGATGTCTTTCAACAAAGGCCTCAGTTTACAATGCCTGCATCATTAGTATCTACCTGTATGGAAGCGAATCTTGGACACATTACTTAAAGCAGGAGAGAATGTTAAATGCATTGCATATGCGATGTCTGCACCGTATTCTTGGTATCACCTGAAAGGATACAGTGACTAACGTGGAGGACAGGACTCCCACAAGCCTCCCGAAACTCTACACGCTGCTCAAACAACGTAGGTTACGCTGGTTTGGCCACGTACACCGTATGAAAGATGGTCGCATATCAAAAGATATACTTTATGAACAACTGGCAGATGGCAAAAGAACTAAGGGGCGCCAAAAACTCCGATTTATAGACGTGTGTAAACGTGACATGAAGATTCTGAACATAAACCCTTGTAGTTAGTTGAAGACCTCGTTATCACTGGAAGCGAATTAAAATCCATAATTGCTCAATCGCCCATGCCAGTGGAATCATCCGAATTAACCTTTCGTCTCATGGAAGGATCCAAACAAAGAAAGGCAGCGGCAGTCCCAATATCATAGCAGCTACAAGTCCATGCCAAAAGACATAAGGCGTAGACGCACCGAAAGTGAACGCAACCGAACTATCAGTCATACGATATGATCATTCATCGCAAGCAATCGGAACATCGAAACACGATCCGGATGAAAAACAACTCTTATGTTGTGCACAGAGCACTAAACTCAGTAGCTCCGGCAGCTAGCCACACTTGGAATAGGAGGAAACAAGGGACACTTTTCATGCAGAAACTCAAAGGTTCCTGCTGCCTATCCGCCGTATTGACCGGCAAACATAAGATAAGACATAAACCCCGCAGTCTGGGAAGAGATAGCTGCAGACTTTCGCAATCTTTGGAAACACACTCTAAAGCTCCAACTCAAACAAGAAGCAGAAAGACGCATAGAAAAATAATACACGGCGAAAGAAAAATAAATTTTTTGGGACGCTGCAAAATTAATAGTTAAAAATGACTAGGGGAGGTTAATACTTCATTCTACTATATTCCTTTTATTTTGTCGACCTTTATTTCATTCTTTTTAACTCTTCCATTTTTCTTTCTTTAGTTATTCCTTTCTTTCTTTCTATTTTTCTTACTTCATTTATTATCGTTTCCTTCGTTTTATTATTATTATTATTTTTTTCCCCTTTATATTTTCCTTTCTTTCTTTCATTCATTATTGATTTAATTCTAACGTTTATTGATTTTATTTTCTTCTTTTCCTTGTTTAAACCGTATTCGCTTTCCCACTTCCTTAGCCAGATCCTTCCAGAAAATTAATGGGTTTGTTATCAGATGTTTGGACCATAACAACGCAGAGCTCTACGTCTACATACACCCTGACTCACCTCCCCTGGAAGTGTACACAGTACACCTGACTGTACCACTGACAGGTGTAACGACGGTTCACCTGGAGACTGATGTCTCTGACCTCCAGGTTAGCAAATCGCAGTACCAAAAGTTCAAGGAGATTCGCATTTTTGGAGGTGTGTATATTGTTTTGTTGAACGAATTAATTATTATCGTAGTATCCACTTCCTGTTTTGTTTCCCATTGAGTTGTTTAAGAAATACAAAAAATAAAAACAGCACAGACTAAAATCATCATCATATGCCATACCGGTTAGCATATGCGAACATGCTTTTTTTTTGTCTTGATGTTGCACGTTGTCATAGGTTTACTGCCCATCATTTTATGTTATCAGTCCACTTTAGTCTTGGTCTGCCTCTGCCTCGTCTACCTACCCTACCGAGATGAGTTTTAGAAGACCCTTATATCTATTCACATCATCATGTGCCATACCGGTTGGCGTAGGTGACCATGTCCTTCCACAATCTCATATACACTTTGCATCGTATCAGTTCTGTTGTTGACTGTTTTCCATGCCATGACACTAAGTTATCTAGTATTTTCTCTCTTTGTCATCTGCGATCTCTCTTTCCTTGTATTTTGCCAGCTGTAACCAAGTATTCCAACTTTCCTCTTCTCATGAAGTGCCCTAAAAACGTTGATTGTTTCGTTCTGATGTTTCTTAGGAGTTCCCTTTTTGTGTTATCCTCTTTGAGAATTTCCTCGTGGTTTTTTTTAAACTGCCCAGGGAACTTTCAAATTTTTCAGACAAACCCAATCTCTGTGGCATCTCGTCTTTTCATGTGTTTATTTACTGTCCATGATTCGTTTCAATAGGTCACATTTGGTTCCATATATCACCGATGAACTCTCTTTCTCGCTTCTATTAACATAGACATGCCGCATAAGACGTTTTTCATTTTCTGAAATGCTATTTGGCCTGATTTATTCTGCTTTTTCCATCTCATGCTGTTATAGTGTCCAAGTATTTGACGCGTTATTATGTCCAGGATAAAATAGGATTTCAGAAAATAAAAAACGGATTGCACAAGTCTATGTTAATAGAAGTGAGAAAGAGAGTTCATCGCCGCTACATAGAGCCATTTCTGACCTATGGAAGCGAGTCATGGACAGTAGACAAAAAGATGAAAAGACGATTAAAAGCCACATAGATGGGATTTCTCAGAAGAATGTTGAGAGTTCCCTGGACAGATAAAAAGACCAACGAGAACATTCTAAAAGAGGCCAACACAAAAAGAGAACTCTTGAAAAACATCAGAAAAAAACAATCAACATTTTTCGGTCACATCTTGAGAAGGGGAAAGTTGGAATACTTGAATACAACAGACAAAAAACAGGGGAAGAGAGATCGTCAACGGCAAAGAGAGAAGGTACTAGATAGCTTGGTGTCATGGCATGGAAAACAGTCAACATGATAGGATGCACTGTGGATAAGAAATTGTGGAGGAACATGATCGCCTACACCAGCCGGCATGTAACATCTTGATGACGTGTTAATTATTCTGAGTGTGAACTGTCTGATCTATACAAGCCATGACTCTAGCACAAATGTGTAAGTGCTCAGTTATTTTACTGTAGAGTAGACTGTTTTGCCAATGGCTGGGCATATTTGAAGATTTTGACGTCATTGGTGAATTACATTTGATTGGTGAATTACATTTGATCAGTGAATTAACCAAAAAAAAATCTTCAAATGGGAACCAGAGGGCAAAGGAAAAGAAGAGGCCGATCTAGAGAGACACTAAAACAAACACGGAGGCGAGCGGCAACAACTGTAGGCATCAGCTCCCTCGCCGAGGTTGAGCGACTCGTCCAGACCAGAGGCGTATGGCGAGATATAATGTGGGTCCTGCGCATGATCTGAGAAGTAAAAACAAGATCGTCAGACACAAGATTCTAAAGTTCCTGTCCCATGTTATGGTTATGGTTATGGTAGGCCCCGGTATCACTGCAAATGAATTAAAATCCATAACTGCTCAACTGCCCGTGACAGTGGAATCATTCGAATTACTATCTTATCTCCCAAACAAAGAAAGGTAGCTGTAATCCCCATCATAGCAGTCTCAGCACACGCCAAAAGACATAAGGCGAAACCGCACAGAAAGTGAACACAACTGTCTGTTCCCTGTCATGCGATATCATTATTCATCGTAAACAATTGGAATATCGAAACACGATTAAAACGGATGAAACGCACAGCTCACGGTGTGCACAGAGCATTTAACTCAGTTAACTCTAGCTACTGAGTTAAATGCTAGCTCCTGCAACAAGACGGACTTGGAATATGAGGAAACTGCAACAAGGAACACTTTTCAGGCATAGCCTTTAATGGTTCCTGCCGCCTATGCACCATATTGATTGGAAGTTCACGTCCTCCTGAAAATGATGATGGTCATATTTTGATAATGTAAAGCGCTTAATGATGTTAGGACATCGTTTCTTATCCACATCCGAACATATGAAAGAAACACAGTTAGTTGTCGGAGTATCCCCGTCGGGCATCAAACAGCAGACCATAAGATCTCCGTGAAATGTGAATTTGTGAAATTATAAACCAGTTCACATGTCTACCCTCTACCCTATGTGCTGTCTTCGACTCAAAAGGACATAGACATATACTGCAGTAAGAGATGATTATTTCTATACCGTGTCCGTTCAGTGTCCCTGGAGTGTAGTGTGATAGGTACTGACTAAATGATGAACGATCATATTGTTGTTGATAATTTCCTGGATTTAACTTTGCTTTTCACGATTTCTTTTTCTGTGTTGAGATGACGGTGTTTTTGGTCGTCTGATGGAGTGATGTTCCTAGTTTCCTTAACTCACTCATTCATATTTTATGTGTTGAAATGGCGATGTTTTTGTCGTCTGATGGAGTGATGTTCCTAGTTTCCTTAACTCACTCATTCACATTTCCTGTATTGAAATGGCGATGTTTTTGGTCGTCTGATGGAGTGATGTTCCTAGTTTCCTTAACTCACTCATTCATATTTTATGTGTTGAAATGGCGATGTTTTTGGTCATCTGATGGAGTGATGTTCCTAGTTTCCTAAACTCACTCATTCACATTTCCTGTATTGAAATGGCGATGTTTTTGGTCGTCTGATGGAGTGATGTTCCTAGTTTCCTTAACTCACTCATTCATATTTTATGTGTTGAAATGGCGATGTTTTTGGTCGTCTGATGGAGTGATGTTCCTAGTTTCCTTAACTCACTCATTCATATTTTATGTGTTGAAATGACTGTGTTTTTGTCGTTTGATGGAGTGATGTTCCTAGTTTCCTTAACACACTCATTCATATTTTATGTGTTGAAATGACGGTGTTTTTGTCGTTTGATGGAGTGATGTTCCTAGTTTCCTTAACTCACTCATTCATATTTTATGTGTTGAAATGACGGTGTTTTTGTCGTTTGATGGAGTGATGTTCCTAGTTTCCTTAACTCACTCATTCACATTTCCTGTATTGAAATGGCGATGTTTTTGGTCGTCTGATGGAGTGATGTTCCTAGTTTCCTTAACTCACTCATTCACATTTCCTGTATTGAAATGGCGATGTTTTTGGTCGTCTGATGGAGTGATGTTCCTAGTTTCTTTAACTTACTCATTCACATTTCCTGTGTTGAAATGGCGATGTTTTTGGTCGTCTGATGGAGTGATGTTCCTAGTTTCCTTAACTCACTCATTCATATTTTATGTGTTGAAATGACGGTGTTTTTGTCGTTTGATGGAGTGATGTTCCTAGTTTCGATAACCCGTTCACGTTTTATGTGTTGAAATGACGGTGTTTTTGTCGTCTGATGGAGTTATGTTCCTATGTCTTTTGTCATATGCTGTGGCTGTTATGATTGAGACTGCAGCTGCCTTTCTTTGTTTGGATCCTTCAAAGAGATAAGAGATAATCAACTCTCTTTACTTCGGATGATTCACTGTCACGTGAGGTTAAGCAATTTTTTTTTAATTGTAATTCTTTTGCAGGGATACCGAGCCCTTCGACTTACCATAACCTACTAGTATTTGGAGCCGCGATAGCTCAGTGGTTAGTGAACTAGAACTACAAAGGACAAGAGGTAGGGTTCGATCCCAACCGACGGCTTCCGGTTCAACTAGCCTTTAATGGGTACCGGATTTTTTTCTGGGAAAGTAAAGGCGTGACGAGGCTCTTTACTTGACTTATTTCTAGCGTTCGATTATGGACCTTTGTTTTTTGGTCGGCCTCTTGGTTTGGTGTTCTCGTAGCGTTGGTAACTCACTGAATTAGCTGTAGTTATTTATGTCGTATCACGTGCCCAAATTTGATCTGAAGTAGCTTTAATCGCCAGTAGCAGAGATCGATCACTTTATCTATCTTGGAAGTCACATTGATCGAGAAGGGGATACGAGCAAAGAAATTAGAATCAGAATGGCTAAAGCAGCAATGTCTTTCAGAAGCCTTGAAAAGTTGTGGAAATCAAAACTCATCAGCACAAACACAAAACTTAGGCTATTCAAATCAAATGTACTATCAACCCTTACGTATGCGTGTGAAAGCTGGAAAACAACAAGAGATATAGAAACAAAGTTGAACGCATTCGAAAATAAATGTCTAAGGAAAATACTTGGTATAGCATGGAACGAATTCAAAACAAACGAGGAAATTAGAGAAATCGCCAATCAACCACTAATATCTTCAGTAATCAAGAAAAGACGATGGTCATACGTTGGACATGTGATGAGAAGAGATAATAATCGAATAGCAAAGCAAGCCCTCATATAGGAAACAACAGGTAAAAGAAAAAGAGGAAGACCCAGGGAGACACTGAGAAGAACATTGATGAGAGAGGCAAGAGCAGCAGGAATCGGCTCCCTCAATGAGATAGAACTGCTTGCACAGAACAGAGACAGATGGCGAGATTTGATAAAATATCTTTAAAGGAAAACTGCTAGAACAAAAAATTCATGTAGGAGAAGGTGTATCTTGGTCTACGCCCTATGTGCCGGTTACGGCTCGAAAGGTCAATAGATAGCTTTAATCGCATAGTGAAACTGTTATTTTAGCAGGCCTGTTAGATGACAAACAGTACCTCTGGATATAATACTGTAAAATTGAATTGCTCTATAAATGTATCCTCACACCCCTCCTTTAATTACCTTAACTGACTAGCTATTCATAATTCACAAATAGCAAACAAACCACAACATTAATGAGCAACAATGAGAACATTTATTCACAAATCAACTGATAAAATGAAAATCTGTATATAGAGCTTTACAGCAGGGGGGATCTGATTATCAGAAGCAGGCCCCATTGAGCAAGTGTTTCGGAACTTTAGTCTCTTGACACTCTAGGGGGAGGTTTGAATCGCCTGGGTCATGATTATCAAGCATCAACCATTAGTTTGCATTAAAATGGAAAGCTCACACGATATTTGGTAAATAACAACAAAACATGTTCTCTGCGGCACTTCTCATATAATCTACTGTCTATACTCGGTCGCGCACGAATGTCTTAGTTTTAACCTAGAACAAGGATATCCTCTTCATTGTGGCAGCAGTCTAAAATTACTTTTACTCTGCACGACGTCCTATATATACCCTCACATGGTTGCTTCTTGTCAAGGAGTTATTCGGCACGGTGGGGCGGGTCGGCAACTGATAAGTGATAGCGTTATATCGACCTGGGAACTACACTCCACTAAAGTGTCAAAGGTACTGCAAACGTTGGATAAGGCTCGTACTTGGTGGGTGTAACTTCTTATCGCAACTCACGTGACCATGTCAGTTTCTTTCATGTAAAAACAATAATGTATTCGATTCCGCTTCTTCTTCAACAGTCGCCAGACATTTGTTCCACCTGATTATTTGACCCTAAAATAGCGTTAAATAAGCCTAGCTAGGATGATTATTTGACCCTAAAATAGCGTTAAATAAGCCTAGCTAGGATGATTATTTGACCCTAAAATAGCGTTAAATAAGCCTAGCTAGGATGATTATTTGACCCTAAAATAGCGTTAAATAAGCCTAGCTAGGATGATTATTTGACCCTAAAATAGCGTTAAATAAGCCTAGCTAGGATGATTATTTGACCCTAAAATAGCGTTAAATAAGCCTAGCTAGGATGATTATTTGACCCTAAAATAGCGTTAAATAAGCCTAGCTAGGATGCTGGTTGCAGCAACAGCTCTCTTATCTACACTTTAGCCCATCATCTCCGACTACAGCTGATTAAGTTTGGGTACCGTGTGCCTCTTCCCTCATCAACCCACACTGTCGTAAGAACAGTTTAGGAAAATAAATTTATGAATAGGTGAATGAGCTTACTCAGATGAATAAATCTGTTTGTAGGGAACTCACATCTAGTGCTGGTATCTTAATCAAATCTGATTCCTTCATTACATGTACGCAAAGAGCCAGCTATTTGTTGATGGCTTCTCTCAGCCCATGTGTTTGATCCATCATGTTCTCTGTGCTGTTGGGTGATGACCACGTACTATCATACTTAGAAACAAACATATCATCAAGCATCATAATATCTCAGCTGTACACTGAGATATGTTAAGATAATAATAAAAATAATAACAATAATAATAATAATAATATGTACCATGCTGCTGGCGTAGGTGATCATGTCTCTCCACAATTTTCTATCTCGGCAGCTATTTATCATTTCTCTTGTTGACCTTCTGCCAAGCCATTCTCTTAAGCTGTCTGGTATCTTTTCTCTTTAAAAAACTAAAGTACCCCGTCACGCCAAGTGGCGTATAGGGAATATGGTGATAGTGAACATAAATTTTACAGTCCTTCGGCACAGGATTTTTGGGGTATTGTGGTCGGTATTACGCCCGTGCTGCTTTACTTTCCCAGAAAAAAATCCGGTACCCATTAAAGTCTGAGTCTACCGGAAGCCGTCGGCTGGAATCGAACCCTACCTCTTGTCCTTTGTAGTCTAGTTCATTAACCACTGAGCTATCGCGGCTCCATCTTTTCTCTTTGCTTCCCTTTATCTCTTAGTCCCTCAATTTTCCCATTTGTTACAATATATTCCAGCTGTTCCCTTCTCACTACATGGCTAAAAAGTGATGACTGTTTCTTCCTAATATTTGGCTCACGGTTTGCTTTGGCCTCTTTCGGAACGTTTTCATTACTCTTCTTAGCTGTCCATGGTATTCTCAACATTCTTCTGTAAAACTACATTTCCATCGCCTCCAGTGATTTTCTTGTCTGTTGTCCTATTGTCTATAATACACGTCCATATGTTAATACTGGTTCTACATAACATGTAATAAATCTTTTTCTTGTTTCTATTGTCAAAAATTAATTTCGCAGTATCTTCTTCATTTTTTGGGAAAGCTGTTTTAGATAATAATAGATGATTCATAAAGTGGTGTTCTTAACTCCCGTTAATAAAGAATGATACATTTACTTTAAAAAGCGCTTTATAAAAGACTAAGACAAGAAAACAGAACAGTAAATTGAAGCCTTTAAAATGTGGATTTACAGAAGAATAGGTAGAATTAGATGGAAAGAAAAGAGAACAAATGATGAAGTTTTAAAACAACTAAAAATGAAAAGAGAACTACTAAACACAATTAGAACAAGACGAATGAGATTTTTGGGCATGTTAAAAGACGCAACAGCCTACTAAAAGTAATATTGGAAGGGAAAATATAGGGTAATAGAGGTAGAGGCAGACCAAGACTGATATGGACGAGTAACATCAATAAATGAACGAGTCAGCTTATGACTATCTGCACCATCAAGACAAGAGACAGAGCGGAATGGCGCTACATGGTAGCCAACCTTCGTTGCGGAGACGGCACTCGATGGTTTATAGAAGGCCCTAACTTCTATTATAATGAAATACTTTGATATATATATATATTATAAATGATATATATTATAATAGTTGTGCTTCAAGCTATAACCTCATCATTTTCGGCACAGAACCTCTCTGTGCCCATGGTACATTCGGTCGGCGTTGTGAATCCAAGTGCAACTGTAAAGTCACAAATGAGCAGTGTTTTGTTAGTAGTGGCGGATGTGTTTCTGGATGTGCTGCTGGTTTCACAGGGGACGGATGTCAACATAGAGGTAAGAAAATTAATGTTTTGTACTACATCCTATCACTGGCTTGGTTGTTTGTGATGCTGGTAGCTAGCAATGTCATTACTCGCACCCACGATTCTAGAAGAATTAAATATGTTGTAAAGTAAAACAACAACACAAAAAAGTTAAGCGTTCCATGAAGCCAAGTGGCGTATAGGGAATATAGTGTCGGTGATTATCATTTTTACAGATCGACGGCATATGATTTTTGGGGTAGTGTTGTCAGTATAACGCCCGTGTCGCTTTACTTTCCCAGACAAAAACCGGTACCCATTTAAGACTGGGTGAACCTGGAAGCCGTCGATAAACATCGAACCCGACCTATAGTCCATTGTACACTTGTTCATTAACCACTGAGCTAACGCCGCTACCTAATTAAATATGTAATCACTTAATACAAGTATAGGAAACTCTTTATGTAGAGCTTTGAAGCAGCAAACAATCTGATCATTACAAGCTGCCCAACTCTTGGAGCAAACGTTTCGGCCCGTGGATACTCTTGAGCAATGCTCTTCAACCGTGTTATGTCAATGAAGCAGCAAACAATCTGATCATCACAATCTGCCCATCTCTTGGAGCAAACTTTTTGGCCCATGGATACTCCAGAGCAGTGCTCTTCAACCGTGTTATGTCCAGCGCCCACTTGTGTAACTTTTTCTTATATAAATTTTCATTACCCTCCCCCACCCCCAATAAAATTATAAATTAAAGAGACTTCCATAAATGAAGAAGTATAAATCAATTTCACTTACAGAGAGAATAAAGGTCCTCGATCATCCGCCGAGTGAACATTTTATATATCATTAATAATACATATAACTGTTCTTCTACGGCCCACCTACAAGTCAAAATCGCCCACTGGTGGGCAGTAGCGCCCAGGTTGAAGAGTCTACTCTCGAGGATAGAAGCAGGCCCGCCTAGGTCATGATTCCCAGCTGTCGGCCTTCTCTTGCACTGGGCCTAAGAACTCACAAAATATTCAGCATATGCTTACTTGCTTGCGTTCGCGCGCTGACTAAGGGAGTGTGCCTCTTCATCATCTGCACCTAAAAAGGACGCTAAGTGGGCGTGTCTGCATTGTGTTGTAGTTTACAGTATAACAGTGTGAAATTAGCGCCTTTCGGCTCAACACATCCGACTTCAGCATGAAATTTTTGAGTACCGGGTTGTCTTCCCTCTTCGATCCCTACTCGCTTGGCCAGGATTAGACAGGTTAGTCTGTTAATAGAGGCACCACGGAGAGGTGGAGCAAGATCTGGATGGTTCTGGTCCACGGATCCTAGCACAAGCCATCAGCTATTGAGAATACATGTATATATATATATTCAGCATATGAGACTAGCCATAAATACTTGCCACAACACAACCCCTAGACATGAACTGAAGAAATTAACATTATTCCATGAAGACGGAACGGATGTAAAATGTATTAATGAAGACATAAAACAGAAATAAATAAGCCATGCATGTCATCATCATCCATCATCATCGAGTGCCTTCTCCGCAACGAAGGTTGGCTACCATGCAGCGCCATTCTACTCTGTTTCTTGCTTTGATGGTGCATGCTGTCATAGATTGACTTGTCCATCTTTTGATGTTACTCGTTCATGTTAGTCTTGGTCTGCCTCTGCCTCTTTTACCTTGTATTTTTCCTTCCAATATTACTTTTAGTAGGTTGTTGTGTCTTTTAACATGTCCCAAACATTTCATATGCATGTAACTTTTGTAATGACCAATGAGAATATCGTGACTTCATTGGAGATTATGGGCAGTGTCAAAAATATGGACAACTGGGGGACTGGTTGGTCTCGAGGCAAGACACCGGCTTTGAGACAGAGAGGTTGTGGGTTCAAATCTCGGCTGCACCAGTTGGGATTATTTATTTATGATTTCTATCTGCGGTAACTACCCCTGGTCTCAGCAGCGAGGTCCGGCTAGAAACGGCAATTATTCAAGGACGGGAAAAATATGAATACTTCCGAAGACGGAGTTAACTGCCTGTGCGGCGAGGGACCCCTGTGAACACGACTGCCAAGGAAAAACGGATTAACACGCAAAATTCAGTTCCTAGACTCTAGGGACTTCGTCAGAGGTCAAAAGCTGGTGAACGGAAAAAAAAATATGGACAGCTGACGTAGACACTCACAACAACTGCTCATGATAGAGTGATTGATATAGTGATTGATAGAGTGATTGATAAAGTGATTGATAGAGTGATTGATAGAGTGATTGATAAAGAGATTGATAAAGAGATTGATAGAGTGATTGATAGAGTGATTGATAGAGTGATTGATAGAAGTGATTGATAGAGTGATTGATAGAGTGATTGATAGAGTGATTGATAGAGTGATTGATAGAATGATTGATAGAGTGATTGATAGAGTGATTGATAGAGTGATTGATAGAGTGATTGATAGAGTGATTGAGAGAGTGATTGAGAGAGTGATTGAGAGAGTGATTGATAGAGTGATTGATAGAGTGATTGATAGAGTGATTGATAGAGTGATCGATAGAGTGATCGATAGAGTGATCGATAGAGTGATCGATAGAGTGATCGATATAGTGATTGATAAAGTGATTGATAAAGTGATTGATATAGTGATTGATATAGTGATTGATATAGTGATTGATAGAGTGATTGATAGAGTGATTGATAGAGTGATTGGTAAAGTGATTGATAGAGTGATTGATATAGTGATTGATATAGTGATTGATAGAGTGATTTTTTTTAACAATAGGATATACATAAACAGTGACTTTCAGTTATGTAAAGGAATATTGATGATACAAGCATCATGGTTAGCCATAGATGTTTGTGCAGAGGAACTAGCAAACCTGTAAATGAACTCAAAAACAAAACTCATCGCCTTTTGATCGATATCTGGAGTGTTGTCTTTGACTTTGTAAAATCATAGGCCTAATGATGATCAATCTATTAATTATGATGTTCTTCTAGAACGGTGTTCATTAAAATATCACAACAAAGAACTAGACAAGTGGAAACCATCAACTTAATAAGGATTGGATTGGATTGTGAAGGATGTACCTTCGTCTACATTGTACATTGGAGAAGATATGCTGTACTGGATGTACCTTCTTCTACATTGTACATTGGAGAAGATATGCTGTACTGGATGTACCTTCGTCTACATTGTACATTGGAGAAGATATGCTGTACTGGATGTACCTTCTTCTACATTGTACATTGGAGAAGACACGAAGTACTGAATGTACCTTCTTCTACATTGTACATTGGAGAAGACACGAAGTACTGGATGTACCTTCTTCTACATTGTACATTGGAGAAGACACGAAGTACTGGATGTACCTTCTTCTACATTGTACATTGGAGAAGACACGAAGTACTGGATGTACCTTCTTCTACCTTGTACATTGGAGAAGACACGAAGTACTGGATGTACCTTCTTCTACATTGTACATTGGAGAAGACACGAAGTACTGGATGTACCTTCTTCTACATTGTACATTGGAGAAGACACGAAGTACTGAATGTACCTTCTTCTACCTTGTACATTGGAGAAGACACGAAGTACTGGATGTACCTTCTTCTACATTGTACATTGGAGAAGATATGCTGTACTGGATGTACCTTCTTCTACATTGTACATTGGAGAAGATATGCTGTACTGGATGTACCTTCTTCTACATTGTACATTGGAGAAGACACGAAGTACTGGATGTACCTTCTTCTACATTGTACATTGGAGAAGACACGAAGTACTGGATGTACCTTCTTCTACATTGTACATTGGAGAAGACACGAAGTACTGAATGTACCTTCTTCTACCTTGTACATTGGAGAAGACACGAAGTACTGGATGTACCTTCTTCTACATTGTACATTGGAGAAGACACGAAGTACTGGATGTACCTTCGTCTACATTGTACATTGGAGAAGACACGAAGTACTGGATGTACCTTCTTCTACATTGTACATTGGAGAAGACACGAAGTACTGAATGTACCTTCTTCTACATTGTACATTGGAGAAGACACGAAGTACTGGATGTACCTTCGTCTACATTGTACATTGGAGAAGATATGCTGTACTAGATGTACCTTCTTCTACATTGTACATTGGAGAAGACACGAAGTACTGGATGTACCTTCTTCTACATTGTACATTGGAGAAGACATGAAGTACTGGATGTACCTTCTTCTACATTGTACATTGGAGAAGATATGCTGTACTGGATGTACCTTCTTCTACATTGTACATTAGAGAAGATATGCTGTACTGGATGTACCTTCTTCTACATTGTACATTGGAGAAGATATGCTGTACTGGATGTACCTTCTTCTACATTGTACATTGGAGAAGACACGAAGTACTGGATGTACCTTCGTCTACATTGTACATTGGAGAAGATATGCTGTACTAGATGTACCTTCTTCTACATTGTACATTGGAGAAGACACGAAGTACTGGATGTACCTTCTTCTACATTGTACATTGGAGAAGACATGCTGTACTGGATGTACCTTCTTCTACATTGTACATTAGAGAAGATATGCTGTACTGGATGTACCTTCTTCTACATTGTACATTGGAGAAGATATGCTGTACTGGATGTACCTTCTTCTACATTGTACATTGGAGAAGACACGAAGTACTGGATGTACCTTCGTCTACATTGTACATTGGAGAAGATATGCTGTACTAGATGTACCTTCTTCTACATTGTACATTGGAGAAGACACGAAGTACTGGATGTACCTTCTTCTACATTGTACATTGGAGAAGACATGAAGTACTGGATGTACCTTCTTCTACATTGTACATTGGAGAAGATATGCTGTACTGGATGTACCTTCTTCTACATTGTACATTAGAGAAGATATGCTGTACTGGATGTACCTTCTTCTACATTGTACATTGGAGAAGATATGCTTTACTGGATGTACCTTCTTCTACATTGTACATTGGAGAAGACACGAAGTACAGGATGTACCTTCTTCTACATTGTACGTTGGAGAAGACATGAAGTACTGGATGTACCTTCTTCTACATTGTACTTTGGAGAAGACATGAAGTACTGGATGTACCTTCTTCTACATTGGAGAAGATATGCTGTACTGGATGTACATTCTTCTACATTGTACATTGGAGAAGATATGCTGTGTGGAATGCACCTTCACTTACATTGTACATTGGAGAAGACATGAAGTACTGGATGTACCTGCATGTACATTGGAGAAGGAATGAAGTACTGGATGTACCTGCATGTACATTGGAGAAGACATGAAGTACTGGATGTACCTGCATGTGCATTGGAGAAGACATGAAGTACTGGATGTACCTGCATGTACATTGGAGAAGGAATGAAGTACTGGATGTACCTACCTATTCATACAACGGCGAGTAAAGCAACTAATGGACAAAATAAACGAGACAAGTTTATGGTTTCGAAATAAATGATCCAACGATTTAAACTATAATGATTATGAGAGAAAAGACACAAAATATACAAAGAGAGATTGAAGCCGATGGAAAGAACCTAATAAGAATTTATTTTTTTTAAAATAGAGCTATCGTGGACATGTAACATATGATGGAAAACGTATAAAACAGAAATAAACAGAAAGTAATAATGACAAGAATCAATGTTTACAACATGGAAAATATACTCACATCAAAGCAAATAACATCAGAACTAAAACTACGAATAGCAAAATGTTATACCTATTTAACCTTCATGTGTGGTGTAGAAACATGGACATTAAATAAGAAAACAGAGCAGAAAAGTAAAGCCTTTTAAATGTGGATCTATAGGAAAATGAGAGTTTGATGGAAGGAAAACAAGATAAACAAGAACGTTTCTGGATCGGCTAAATTATTAAACAAAAATCTACTTAACACAATTCGAAAAAGAAATCTGACATTTTGTGGATCTGACATTTTGTGCATCTGACATTTTGTGGATCTGACATTTTGTGGATCTGACATTTTGTGGATCTGACATTTTGTGGATCTGACATTTTGTGGATCTGACATTTTGTGGATCTGACATTTTGTGGATCTGACATTTTGTGGATCTGACATTTTTTCAAAGACTACAGAAACAGAAAGTCAGAATAGCTGAGGCCAAAATAGCATTTCAGAAAATAAAAAAAAACATCTTATGCAAGAAATCTATGTCAATAGAAATGAGAAAGAGAGTTCATCGGTGCTACACTGAGCCAATTTTGACCTATTGAAGCGAATCATGGACAGTAAACAAACAAAAAAAAAAGACGATTGGAGGCCATAGAAATGGGATTTCTCAGAAGAATGTTGAAAGTTCCGTGGACAGTTAAAAAGAAAAACGAGGAAATTCTCAAAGAGGCCAACACAAAAATGGAGCTCTTAAGAAACATCAGAAAGAAACAACATTTTTTTCGGAGAAATCATGAAAAGAGGAAAGATGAAAATCATGAATAGAGGAAAGATGGAGTACTTGGTTACAACTGGCAAAATATAGGGAAAAAGATATCGCGGACGACAAAGAAAGAAAATACTGGATAGATTGGTGTCATGGCATGTGTCAAAACAGTTGACAACAGGCCTGATACGATGCACGGTAGCTAGAAAATTGTGGAAGGACATGATCGCCTACGCCAACCGGTATGGCACATGATGATGTGAAAAGAGATACTGCTCTTCTAAAACTCATCTCGGAGGGGAAGGTAGACGAGGCAGACCAAGACTAAAGTGGACTGATAACATAAAAAGATAGGTAGTGAACATGTGCGCCATCAAGACAGGAAACAGAGTAAAATGGCGCTCCATGGTAGGCAAACTTCGATGTGGAGACGGCATCCAAAGTATGAAAACTATTACATCTGACAGACAATTCAAATTATGACGTTTCTATTTATAAATTCGCAATGTTTATAATCAGTTAAGAAATGCAAACTCTGAGGTTTATATGGTAAGTAGGTGACACTAGAGCCAACTGTTCTAGAACATCGTACCCAACATCAGTATTGTAGATCACTTTAGCTCCTTCTTACACAAATACATTTAAAATATATTATTTCTAAAATCTATCTGCAATGATTACTGCTTGTTAAATGTCTATCAATAAAGAAGATAAAATATTGTTATTTTAAAACACAAACGCGACTATAAGATCTGACTGGAGTTGTGCTTCTTTTCCCTGATATTTAGTGTGTTCGGCGCGATGGTTTGGCTTACTGTGTCAGCACAGGTGTCACTGTACAGACAATAAATGTGATAAAGCTAATGGGCATTGTGTTGCTGGTGCCAAGTGTCAGGCTGGCTGGTTCGGACCGACTTGTCAGATTTGTAAGTTTCTAGAATGTGCAACAAACAAAAACTCACTCTAATAAATGCAAACAAAAACTCACTCTAATAAATGCAAACAAAAACTCACTCTAATAAATGCAAACAAAAACTCACTCTAATAAATGCAAACAAAAACTCACTCTAATAAATGCAAACACAAACTCACTCTAATAAATGCAAACAAAAACTCACTCTAATAAATGCAAACAAAAACTCACTCTAATAAATGCAAACAAAAACTCACTCTAATAAATGCAAACAAAAACTCACTCTAATAAATGCAAACAAAAACTCACTCTAATAAATGCAAACAAAAACTCACTCTAATAAATGCAAACAAAAACTCACTCTAATAAATGCAAACAAAAACTCACTCTAATAAATGCAAACAAAAACTCACTCTAATAAATGCAAACAAAAACTCACTCTAATAAATGCAAACAAAAACTCACTCTAATAAATGCAAACAAAAACTCACTCTAATAAATGCAAACAAAGAGACAAACTAAGAGAAATACTATTACCGACATAGGGTCAATACAATCACTAGATTAGCCACGCATTTCATCAAAAAGAACTAAAGCCAATGTTTCTTTTATATTTTTGTTTAAAGGTAAAGATAAGAGTACGAGACTTGAATCGGCGTTTTAGCACGCGAGTTTTCATCCATATGTGCTCGACTGCCTGTCGCTTCAAGCATCGAAACACATGATGCAAGGCAGCATTCCTCACCTTCCCAGATTAATACCCTGGTACCCACTTCTGCCAGTAGCTGGGTCGACCAAGGGAGTATTTTTTTTCCGGCCATGAGTACAACTCACACTGCATCCAGCAGAATCGAACACGGGTTGACCGAACGTCGGTAGCCCAGTCGGGTGGGGTTCCCAACTAGGCTCCCGAGGCTCCCATGTATTTTTGTTTATTATTGAGAAATCATTGAAATCTTTCCGCCCGTTTCGCCACACTGCGCGCCAAGCCGATTTCAGCCACGTACGTTTCGCCGCAAGGTGCGTCCCTTTTAGTTTGAATAGTGTGAACCATCTTAAAACGATACATTTTTTACATGTCTTGTATCAACTTGGTATTGGTGAAATCTAATACCTTGTTCAATTATCTAACAACTCATATATATTATGTTATGTGTTAGATAAATACAAAATAAAATAAAAAAAAACTATGTAGACTGATTCTTCAAACCATGAAAAACGTTGTCTCTAAAAGCTCTTCCGTTGCATCGATAAAAAGTTTGTGTATGGAAAGAGTTAAATAAAAAAATATAGTAGGAGCGTATGAAGTAACATATTTCTCACTGAGAGTTGCAGGTTCGTAAATACGAAAGACTTTTAAACGGGACCAGTGGTAAAGAAATTATAATCAGAATAGCTAAAGCAGCAATGTCTTTCAGAAGCCTTGAAACGTTGTGGAAATCGAAACTCATCAGCACAAACACAAAATTCATCAGCACAAACACAAACTAAAGACTATTCAAATCAAACATACTATCCAACCTTACGTATGCATGTGAGAGCTAGAAAACAACAAGAGACATATACACAAAAGCTGAACGCATTCGAAAATAAATGTCTAAGGAAAATACTTGGTATAGCATGTAACGAATTCAAAACAAACGGAGAAATACCACTAATATCTTCAGTAATAAAGAAAAGACGATGGTCATATGTTGGACATGTGATGAGGAGAGAAAATAACCGAATAACAAAGCAAGCCCTCATATGGGAAACAACAGGTAAGAGGAAAAGAGGAAGACCCAGAAACACACTGAGAAGAATATTGATCAGAAAGGCGAGAGTAGCAGGAATCGGCTCCCTCATTGAGAGGTTAAGGCAAAGAAATGCAGATGAATGCATAACAATGCGATGCTGCAGTAAAGCTAAATGTTAAGAAGTGAAAACAAAATTGTTTTTCAATTTTCCCTCAATGAGATAGAGCTGCTTGCACAGAACAGAGGCAAATGACGAGATTTGATAAAATATCTTTAGAAGAATTGAAAATTGCTAGAACAAAAATTTAGATAAGAGAAAGAGTATCAGGGTCTATGCCCTATGAGGCGGCTACGGCTCGAAAGGTCAATAGATAGATAGATAGTGGTAAAGAAAAGTTTAGGAACTGCTAAAATATTCATCAAACAGAAATAAAATAATGTCAACATTAGGAAATAAAGACACCTAAACTATAAGATCTGACACAAGCTTTGCCTATTTTCTCTAGCGTGTGAGGCAGGATGGTTTGGCTCACAGTGTCAGTATCAGAGCCATTGTCAGGGAGGTAGAAGTGATAAAGTTGATGGTCACTGTGTTGAAAGTTCCAAATGCGAGAAAGGATGGTTTGGACGAGCATGTGACTATGGTAAGTTCCCAGAATGTGTTATCAACAAACATTATCTTTATTAAATACATACATATCTGTGCTGAAATAAATCCTGAATCTCACACTGCGTTGCGACTGCTTTGGCCCAGCGGCCTTTATTCCTCTAGTCCTGTTGTGAGTCCTCCGACATACCGTATGTATACTGTATGGCCCTTGCGTCTTGACAGACGGTTGGTAGCAAGCAATCATAATAAGTCAGTAGTTTGGTAAAGCATTAATATCTCACACTGGGTGCTACTTTACTGAACATCTTTTCTCGTGGCTGAATTTGTCAATCCTGGACAGACAGATCCATCCACAGAACGAGCAAGATGTATTTGCTATACCTGGCCTTGTATCTTTTCTCTTGCGCCTTTTGTCTTCTGAATTTGACATCAGCACCGTCTCGAAAATTGTTGTTCTCCATGTGCTACGATCCGCAGCCCCATTTTCCCAGTTTCTTTCACTTATAGGAAATCCCCGCAAGGAAGCCCGGCAAACATCCTTAATAATCCGACATACACAATAAAAGTAAATGTGTGGTCGTCATCATCATGTGCCATTCCGGTTGGCGTAGGCGATTACATCCTTCCACAGTCTTCTATCTACAGTGCATCGTATCAGTTCTGTTGTTGACTGTTTTCCATGCCATGACATCAAGCGATCCAGTATTTTCTCTCTTTGTCGTCCTCGATCTCTCTTTCCTTTTATTTTGCCAGTTGTAACCAAGTATTCTAACTTTTCTCTTCTCATGATGTGCCCGAAAAATGTTGATTGTTTCTTTCTGACGTTTTTAGGAGTTCCCTTTTTGTGTTGGCCTCTTTGAGAATTTCTTATTTCTTCATTGGTCTTTTGCTGTCCAGGGAACTTTAAACATTCTTCTGAGAAATCCCATCTCTGTGGCCTCTATTCTTCTTTTCATTTGTTTGTCTACTGTCCGTGATTCGCTTCCATAGGTCAGAATGGGTTCTATATAGCACCGATGAACTCTCTCACTTCTATTGGTGTGGTAAGATAGCTTATTGCCCGTGCGCTGCCGGGGCCCGGAAGGGGAGTAATGAGTTGTAGCACTGTTCCCTATCAGGCATGTTCGTAAGAGGTGACTAAGGAGTGTTGGGACTGGCTATCCTGTACTATACAAATATAAGCCGCAAAAACTTCACAAAAATGGATATGTTTTAAAAAAAAAGAAAAAAAGAAAGTAAATCCGTCAACTAGGAAAGAATAAGTGCTCTCTGTCTAAGAGATGTATGACGCAATCAGGAGAAAGCCGCAAGGAGTCTGGGTCAACGACTCACCTTTTGCCTACCAGGAAATCTCCAAGAATTGGCACCTGGAATGTACGTATTCCAAATGAAGAAGGAAAAGCTGCACAGGAAGCAACAGAAACGGCAAACTACAAAATATATATTCAAAGAATGTGCGAAACAAGATGGCTAGGAACAGAAAGGATAAAACTAAACACAGGATAGATGATTTTATCATCAGGACACCATGAACCTGGAGCACAACATAGTGTACGGGTAGCTATAGTGTTATCAAATGAAGTACAGAAAACACTGATAGAATGGGAAGCAGTAGACCCAAGACTAATAAGAGCAACATTTAAAACAACAACAACAACAACAACAACAAAAACATTATCCAATGCTACGCAACGACCAATGATATTGATGATTTAGTTAAAGATGAATTCTATAAATAGTTGCAATGTCAGATGGAAGGTGAGATTATTATTGTGATGGGAGATCTAAACGCAAAAATAAAAGGATGGAAATGGCAGGATAAAATCACAAACATAGAATTATGGAAAAGTTATCCACCAATATGATGGATATGCGGCAGGAACCACTAAAGGCTATGTCTGAAAAGTGTTCCTTGTTGTAGTTTCCTCATATTCCAAGTCCGGCTTGTTGCAGAGGCTACGGAGTTAAGTGCTCTGTGCACACCGTGAGCTGTGTGCCTCATCCGTTTTGATCGTGTTTCGATATTCCGATTGTTTACGATGAATGATGATATCGTATGACAGAACAGATGGCTGTGTTCACTTTCTGTGCTGTTTCGCCTTACTTCTTTTGGCGTGTGCTGAGACTTTTATGATGGGGACTACAGCTACATTTCTTTGTTTGGGAGATAGGACATTAATTCAGATGATTCCAATAGCACGGGCGATTGAGCAATTGTGGATTTTAATTCGTTTGCAGTGTTACCGAGGCCTTCCATAACCATATGGAAAAGTACCAATCAAATACGAGCTGTATTTAGGATAAAGAGATACAACGAAGACGATGGAGCTGGATATGACACATACTGCAGAAGCCAAATTAGAGTATTACACAACATACCCTTTTTGGAATTTTCAAGGAAAAAGACAAAGAGGAAGACCAAAATATATTTTGGAGAAGACAGATGATGTGATGAGATATATGTTAACAAAGATTAAAATGAAAGGGAAGACAAGTAATGATCTTAAAAGAATGGCATGAAACAGAACGGTTTCGATAGTGTTTCTTGAAGAACTATGTTCCACAGGGAGCTGAAAGTGTTTGTTGAAGACCATTGTTCCACAGGGGCTAAAAGTGTTTGTTGGAGACAATTGTTCCACAGGGAGCTGAAAATGTTTGTTGAAGACCTATGCTCCACATGCAGCTGAAAGTATTTGTTGAAGACCTATGCTCCACAGGGAGCTGAAAGTGTTTCTTGAAGACCTATCTTCCACAGGGAGCTGAAAGTATTTGTTGAAGACCTATGTTCCACAGTGAGCTGAAAGGCAGAAGAGGGATCGTTTATACTCTAGTGCTAACATTGTTTGGTTTGGTTTGGTTTATTTTTCTTTTAACCAACAATGGACTAGTTCCTTTTTAATAAAAAAAATGGAAATGTTATGGCATTTCAGTGATAAACGGACTACTTTGAAGTTTACCAAAGGACTAGAGATTACTGATGATCCATACTTACTTGAAACTCATTCTTTATGTTGTTCTTAATAACGATTTATCATTATTTGGAGGAGATGAGATTTATAGATTTTAAAAAATTGTATTTATGTACTGTACTAACATTTTTTTTTTACAATGAATATATGACTTGTTTATGAAATAAGGGCGGGCGAGAAATCGAACAGAGAGACAGACACACACACAAACAGATAATCTATACTGGGAGCAAACAGCAATAATAAAATATAACAAAGAGAACTCTACACCCATTGATATAAAAAGAGGAGTAAGACAGGGATGCATCCTATCACCAAGTTTGTTCAATCTATACACTGAGCAAATCTTTAAAAAAATAATAGAGATGCAAGGCCACACAGACATAATCTATACTGGGAGCAAATAGCAATAATAAAATATAACAAAGAGAACTCTACACCCATTGATATAAAAAGAGGAGTAAGACAGGGATGCATCCTATCACCAAGCTTGTTCAATCTATACACTGAGCAAATTTTTAAAAACATCACAGAGATGCCAGGCCTACAAATTAATGGAAAGATAATCAATAACCTAAGATATGCTGATGATACTGTTCTACTAGCAGAAAATCATAAAGATCTACGATTACTTAATGAAATAAACGTGATAAACATATGGACTAGATATGAATATCAAAAAGACTAAAACAAAGGAAGGAATAGACCTGGAGACAGTTCAGAGCTACAACTACCTTGGACATACTATAACCAGTGATAGGAAATGTACAACTGAAATAAACAAAACAAGAGGAATGGCAAAAAGTAATTTTAATGTCATGAAGAACTTACTAACATCAAAACAAATAACACCAGGGCTAATACTAAGAATAGCAAAATGTTATGTCTACTCAACATTTCTATATGGTGCAGGAACATGGACATTAGACAATAAAACAGAACAGAGAATTAATGACTTTGAAATGCGGATATATAGAAGAATAGGTAGAATTGGATGGAAGGAAAAGAAAACAAACGATCTATCTATCTATCTATCTATCTTTCGTTCGCCTGAAGTATTGTCTATATCTGCAATGTCGTTTCCTGTATAAATTTTACTGTCTTTTGTAATTCTTGCAGTAGCCCATATAGTTTTGTCTGTAGTGTTGTATCTATGGGCCAATGGATTTTCCTCAGTCTACTATATTCAGTGCAGTCTTGAAGTATGTGTTCAGCAGTCTGGGGTGCCTGTCCACATGTACAAGTAGTTGATGTGCCGATCTTGAATTTTGTATACATGTGACTATGGAATCGATTGTGTCCTGTTCTTAGGCGTATAATGATAACTTGTTCATATCTATTCATATTATGAAAGGCATCCTGATTTGGGGCTTGTGGTCCTCTGATTGATTTGATTATCTGTTTCTTATGATGGTATGTAACTGGTGTATCTAGTTGTGTGCCTGTTGAACCTTCCTTTGCCAACTGATCTGCTTTCTCATTTCCTGGTATTCCACAGTGAGACGGGATCCACTGCAGGGCAACCCTGTGGTGCTTGCAGAGTTCAGTCAATAAGGTCTGCAGATGTGGTAATTTTCTGGATTGTAGTGCCTGGAGTACTGATCTTGCATCTGTCAAAAACACTACAGGCTGTGGGCTAAGATTACTGTTCAGCAGTTTTTCTATTGCCAACTATATTGCTTGTATTTCTGCATCATAATTGTGACAATATTTCCCTGTTGCTATTTTATTCATATCCCTAGTGTTATTTGGGTACTCTATATATGCACCTGCTCCCCCATTCTTTACTGCATTCTGTGCTGATCCATCTGTGTACACACGGAAACATAGGTCTTGTGGGTATTCTTCATCCAGGAAACAGAGTTATTGTTTTTCGCTGTAGACTATTTTGTTCCTCTTTGTCAACTATTCCTTTCACTTCTGTCCGTATTTGAACTGATAATCCTGATTCATCTGTCCAGGGAGTCTGTTCTGGTATGGGCAAAAGGGGTTTAACAACTCTTGGCATGTCTGGTGTTTGTCTACTAATACGCTTGGCTTGGTGGATAAAACTGCTTCTCTTAAGTCGTCGCAATGCAAGATTTTGGAATCAGTCCATTGGATGTCTCGGCATGCATACAAATTTTTCTGCCTGTATCAGCACCTTTGTGTCTCTCCGTTCTCTCAGTGCTGGTATCCTCCACAATTTCTCCATCTCCAATATTGGTGTTGATTTCATTGCTCCTGTGATGACCCTAAGTGCCTGGTTTTGTACTTTATCCAGTTCTTGCAATGTGGTGTTTGATGCTGAGCACCATGCGGATGATCCATATTCTAAATGTGGGCGTATACTCTGTTGGTAAACTTTACTGAGTATTTTCCCACTCGCACCCCATGTGGTTACACACAACTTTCTTAGAATAACCAATTTCCTCCTTGCTTTTTGGGTTGCCTTATTTATCTGCTGTTTCCAAGATAGTTTGTTATCAAATGTAACTCCGAGATATGTAGCTTGTATGTCTTCTTTCACAGGCTCATTGGCTCATTGATGCAAACGATGAAGTCTTAAAACAACTAAAAATGAAAAGAGAACTACTAAACACAATTCAAATAAGACAAATGCAATTTTTGTGCCATGTTAAAAGACACAACATCCTACTAAAAGTAATCCAGGAGGGGAAAATACAAGGTAAAAGAGGCAGAGGCAGATCAAGACTAACATGGACGAGTAACATTAAAAGATGGAAAAATCAGCCTATGACAACCTGCAACATCAAAACAAGAGACAGAGCAAAATGGCGCTCCATGGTAGCCAACCTTCGTTTCGGAGACGGCACTCGATGATGATGAATATATGACTTGCTTAGGAAATAAGGACGGGCGAGAAATCGAACAGAGAGACAGGCACACAGACAGATAGACAGATAGACAGACAGATAGACAGACACACAGACAGATAGACAGACAGATAGACAGACACACAGACAGATAGACAGACAGATAGACAGACACACAGACAGATAGACAGACACACACACACAATTGCACAGGTAGCACTCTATTAACATACAGCTACATATGTAACTTGACAGCTGCGATAGTTCTGTGGTTAGTAAACTGGACTACAAAGGAGAAGCGGTCGGGTTCAATCCTGATCGACTGCTTCCGGGTTCTCCCAGGCTTATATGGGTACCGGATTGCTTTTTTTCTGGGAAAGTAAAGCGGCACGGGCGTAATACCGACCACATTACCCCAAAAATCGTGTGTTGAAGGTCTAGAAAAGTTATGGTCACTAACACCATATTCCCTATATAACGATTTGTTGTGACGGTGCTCTTGAATTATTATTATTATTTTTAATATGCACGTAACTTGAAATGTTTTCATTTACATTGTACAGTGGACCTAATGAGAAAGGGCACTGTTGTGATAAAAGATGATGCATTGGAAACCATAATGGATGGCGATGAAAATACCTGTCTTGATCAGCAGACTAATCAGGTGACTGTGGCCTGGAATGTCTCCTATCACATCACATGGATCCGTGTATATTTCAAAGATCGCCGTGAGTGAACATAATTTCCCAGTAACTATTGTATAAATAAAGTAGTTGTAGTAGCACTAGCGGTAATGCTAGATGTAGTAGCACTAGCGGTAATGCTAGATGTAGTAGCACTAGCGGTAATGCTAGATGTAGTAGCACTAGCGGTAATGCTAGATGTAGTAGCACTAGCGGTAATGCTAGATGTAGTAGCACTAGCGGTAATGCTAGATGTAGTAGCACTAGCGGTAATGCTAGATGTAGTAGCACTAGCGGTAATGGTAGATGTAGTAGCACTAGCGGTAATAGTAGATGTAGTAGCACTAGCGGTAATGGTAGAGGTAGTAGCACTAGCGGTAATAGTAGATGTAGTAGCACTAGCGGTAATAGTAGATGTAGTAGCACTAGCGGTAATAGTAGATGTAGTAGCACTAGCGGTAATAGTAGATGTAGCAGCACTAGTGCTAATAGCTGATGTAGTAGCACTAGCAGTAATAGTAGATGTAGTAGCACTAGCGGTAATGGTAGATGTAATAGCACTAGCGGTAATAGCTGATGTAGTAGCACTAGCGGTAATAGTAGATGTAGTAGCACTAGCGGTAATAGTAGATGTAGTAGCACTAGCGGTAATAGTAGATGTAGTAGCACTAACCGTAATAGCAGATGTAGTAGCACAAGCGGTAATAGTAGATGTAGTAGCACTAGCGGTAATAGTAGATGTAGTAGCACTAGCGGTAATAGTAGATGTAGTAGCACTAGCGGTAATAGTAGATGTAGCAGCACTAGTGCTAATAGCTGATGTAGTAGCACTAGCGGTAATAGTAGATGTAGTAGCACTAGCGGTAATGGTAGATGTAATAGCACTAGCGGTAATAGCTGATGTAGTAGCACTAGCGGTAATAGTAGATGTAGTAGCACTAGCGGTAATAGTAGATGTAGTAGCACTAGCGGTAATAGTAGATGTAGTAGCACTAACCGTAATAGCAGATGTAGTAGCACAAGCGGTAATAGTAGATGTAGTAGCACTAGCGGTAATAGTAGATGTAGTAGCACTAGCGGTAATGGTAGATGTAATAGCACTAGCGGTAATAGCTGATGTAGTAGCACTAGCGGTAATAGTAGATGTAGTAGCACTAGCGGTAATAGCTGATGTAGTAGCACTAGCGGTAATAGTAGATGTAGTAGCACTAGCGGTAATAGTAGATGTAGTAGCACTAGCGGTAATAGCAGATGTAGTAGCACAAGCGGTAATAGTAGATGTAGTAGCACTAGCGGTAATAGTAGATGTAGTAACACTAGCGGTAATAGTAGATGTAGTAGCACTAGCGGTAATAGCTGATGTAGTAGCACTACCGGTAATAGTAGATGTAGTAGCTATAGCGGTAATAGTAGATGTAGTAGCACTAGTAGTAATAGTAGATGTAGTAGCACTAGCGGTAATAGTAGATGTGGAAGCTCTAGTGGTAATAGTAATTGTAGTAGCACTGGCAGTAATAGTAGATGTAGTAGCACTAACGGTAATAGTAGCTATAGTAGCTATAGCAGTAATAGTAGATGTAGAAGCACTAATTGTAATAGTAGTTGTAGTAGCTCTCTAGATAACAGTAGTTTTAGTAGCTCTAGCGGTAATTGCAGTTGTAGCAGCTGTAGCTAATAGTATTTGTAGTAACCAAAGCAGTAAAAGTCGTTGTGTCATCTCCTGCGGTAAAAGTCTTTGCAGCAGACCTAGCTATACTATTAGTATTATTAATGCACGTTTTCAGTATTTATAATATTAATGACGGAAAAAACATTTTATGAAATTATTTTAAACAGGACTCATAACTATCAATTGAACCGTCTATAGAATATTGCCTGGCCCTTCATGACAGCTTAACGTTTTCCGAACACTTCGACGCACTGTGCGTCACTCTCAATTTGATTAGTATAGACCCTCATCAAAGCCATATTTTTGTTTAACATGTCTTGTATTATCTTGGTTACTGTGAAATCTATTACCTTGTTCAATTGTCTAAAAATGCATATAATGTGTTAAATGTTAGATAAATATAAATATGTAGATTGATTATTAAAAAACCATGAAAAGTATTGTCTCTGAAATCTTTTCCGTTGATTTACTAAAAAGCTTCCGTACGGAGAGAGTTAAAGACTCACAAATCATGAAACCGCTTTTGGAAGTTACTGAGAACGAGTAAGACAAGGTTGTGCACTGTCGGGACACAGAACGCAAAGTTGTGCACTGTAATTTAACATAATCTAATAGCTTAGAGTATAACACATTATGCGAGAAAGAGAGTATAGCACATTCGGAAAGAAAGAGAGTATAGCACATTCGGAAAAATGAGAGTATAGCACATTCTGAGAGAAAGATAGTACAGCACATTCGGAAAGATGAGAGTATAGCACATTCTGAGAGAAAGATAGTACAGCACATTCGGAAAGATGAGAGTATAGCACATTCTGAGAGAAAGAGAGCACAGCACATTCGGAGAGAAAGAGAGTATAGCACATTCTGAGAGAAAGAGAGTATAGCACATTCTGAGAGAAAGAGAGTATTGTACATTCTGAGAGAAAGAGAGTATAGCACATTCTGAGAGAAAGAGAGTATAGCACATTCTGAGAGAAAGAGAGTATAACACATTCTGAGAGAAAGAGAGTATTGTACATTCTGAGAGAAAGAGAGTATAGCACATTCTGAGAGAAAGAGAGTATAGCACATTCTGAGAGAAAGAGAGTATTGTACATTCCGAGAGAAAGAGAGTATAGCACATTCTGAGAGAAAGAGAGTATAACACATTCTGAGAGAAAGAGAGTATAACACATTCTGAGAGAAAGAGAATATAACATATTCTGAGAGAAAGAGAGTATAACACATTCTGAGAGAAAGAGAGTATAGCACATTCATCAGACAGTGTAACAAATTATGAGGGAAAGAGAGTATAACACTTTCTTCAGAGAGTATAACACTCAGAGGCAATCGGAAAATATAAAATACAATTCTATTCGATTATAGAAAAGTGAAAAAAACAAATATGTTTCGTTCCACTCAGGAGTTGTTGCGTTACTTTAGCGGGTCATCATCATTGTCCTGCAAACATGCATGAGACACTCTTCATCTAGATTAATGTCTACTTATTGCGTACGTCTCTTATCGCTATCAACAGAAAACCTGGAAAGTTTACATTTTAAGTGTAAAAGTGACAATGATGACTTGCTGCCTGAAAGTATCAACGAGAGAAGGGCATACGTCAGTGAAACGACAGTGGATATCATGTTTGATACGACAGCCAAGATAGAACAAATTACTATAACTGGAGAGGGTGTCCAGTCGTTGTGTTCACTGTACATCAGTGGAGGTAAGGTTTGTTGCTTCACATCTGAATATTGTGATCTCATTGTAGCATTTTACCTACAACTTGAGTCTTTTTAGAGAAATATGCCGTGAACCTACTACAGAATGTTCACACTTACAATCTTCATTTTGTGAAAACGCTTATTAACGTTTGTTACAACACACACGCACGCACGCACGCACACACACACACACACACACACACACACGCACACACACAAACGATAAGTCTCTAGCTTTGTTAATTATTATTGCTACATCACCATCATCATCATGTGCTATACCGGTTGGCGTATGCGATCATGTCCTTCATTATTGCTACAGGTATATTTTACAAATAATTTGTACACAGAAATAGTTAAAGGTGAAATAATTATTATAAAATATTCACTGGTAACCACAGCTAAATGCAGTCATTTTATAACAATAAGCCTAATGAGTCATTTTATAAAAATCTTGCTAAAAGTTATACAGAAAAGGACTCAAAATAAAATCAATACTGAATTAGGTGAGCAGCAATTTGGATTTAGGAAAAATAGCGGGACAAAAGAAGTCATATTCTGCATGAGAACATTAATCGAAAAGTACACAGAAGTAAACAAACCAATATATGCCTGCTTCATAGACTACACCAAAGCTTTTGATAGAATACTCCACAAACAACTTATAGAATGCCTAAAAGAGATACATCTAGATGACATGGACATACGACTAATGTGTAATCTATACTGGGAGCAAACAGCAATAATAAAATATAACAAAGAGAACTCTACACCCATTGATATAAAAAGAGGAGTAAGACAAGGATGCATCCTATCACCAAGCTTGTTCAATCTATACACTGAGCAACTTTTTTAAGAACATCTCAGAGATGCCAGGCCTAAACATTAATGGAAAGATAATCAATAACCTAAGATATGCTGATGATACTGTTCTACTAGCAGAAAATCCTAAAGACCTACAACAATTGCTTAATGTGATAAACATGACAAGCAAAAATATGGACTAAATATGAATATCAAAAAGACTAAAACTATGATCATAAACAAAGAAAATAATCAAAACCCACAAGTGGATATCAAAATTGGAGGAATAGACCTGGAGACAGTTACAAAAGAATAGGAATGACAAAAAGTAATTTTAATGTCATGAAGAGCATACTAACATCAAAACAAATAACACCAGGGCTAAAACTAAGAAAAGAAAAAATGTTACATCTTCTCAATATTCCTATATGGTGCAGAAACATTGACATTAGACAAGAAAACAGAACAGAGAATTGAAGCCTTTGAAATGTAGATATATAGAAGAATGGGTAGAAATGGATGGAAAGAAAAGAAAAGAAAAATGAAATCTTAAAACAACTAAAAATGAAAAGAGAACTACTAAACACAATTCAAACAAGACAAATGCGATTTTTGGGCCAGTTAAAAGACACAACAGCCTACTAAAAGTAATGTTGGAGGAGAAAATACAAGGTAAAAGAGGCAGACCAAGACTAACATGGATGAGTAACATCAAAAGATGGACAAACCAGCCTATGACAACCTGCACCATCAATGCAAGAGACAGAGAAGAATGGCGCTCCATGGTAGCCAACCTTCGTTTCGGAGATGGCATCCGATGATGACGATGAATCACAGCTGATATTACAATTTACTAAAATTTGAAGAATAAATGCATAAAGTATAAAGAAAGTTACATTCATAGGAGATGGACTAGAAAGTTACATTCATATGAGTTGGACTAGAAAGTTACATTCATAGAAGAGGGACTAGAAAGTTACGTTCATATGAGTTGGACTAGAAAGTTACGTTCATATGAGTTGGACTAGAAAGTTACGTTCATATGAGTTGGACTAGAAAGTTACGTTCATATGAGTTGGACTAGAAAGTTACATTCATAGGAGAGGGACTAGAAAGTTACATTCATAGGAGAGGGACTAGAAAGTTACATTCATAGGAGAAGGACTAGAAAGTTACATTCATAGGAGTTGGACTAGAAAGTTACATTCATAGGAGAGGGACTAGAAAGTAACAGTTATAGGAGAGGGACTAGAAAGTTACATTCATAGGATAGGGACTAGAAAGTTACATTCATATGAGTTGGACTAGAAAGTTAAATTTAGAGGAGTGGAAATAGAAAGTTACATTCAGAGAAGTGGGAATAGAAAATTACATTCAGAGGAGTGGGAATAGAAAGTAACATTCAGAGGAGTGGGAAGAGAAAGTTACATTCAGAGGAGTGGGATGAGAAAGTTATATTCAGAGGAGTGGGAAGAGAAAGTTACATTTAGAGGGTGGGGCTAGAAAGTTACATTCAGAGGAGTGGGAAGAGAAAGTTACATTCAGAGGAGTGGGAAGAGAAAGTTGCATTCAGAGGAGTGGGAAAAGAAAGTTACATTCAGAGGAGTGGGAAGAGAAAGTTAAATTCAGAGAAGTGGGAAGAGAAAGTTACATTCAGAGGAGTGGGAAGAGAAAGTTACATTCAGAGGAGTGGGAAGAGAAAGTTACATTCAGAGGAGTGGGAAGAGGAAGTTACATTCAGAGCAGTGGGAAGAGAACGTTACATTCAGAGGAGTGGGAAGAGAAAGTTACATTCAGAGGATGGGGCTAGAAAGTTACATTCAGAGCAGTGGGAAGAGAAAGTTACATTCAGAGCAGTGGGAAGAGAAAGTTACATTCAGAGGAGTGGGAAGAGAAAGTTACATTCAGAGGAGTGGGAAGAGAAAGTTACATTCAGAGGAGTGGGAAGAGGAAGTTACATTCAGAGCAGTGGGAAGAGAACGTTACATTCAGAGGAGTGGGAAGAGAAAGTTACATTCAGAGGGTGGGGCTAGAAAGTTACATTCAGAGGAGTGGGAAGAGAAAGTTACATTCAGAGCAGTGGGAAGAGAAAGTTACATTCAGAGGGTGGGGCTAGAAAGTTACATTCAGAGGAGTGGGAAGAGAAAGTTACATTCAGAGGGTGGGGCTAGAAAGTTACATTCAGAGCAGTGGGAAGAGAAAGTTACATTCAGAGCTGTGGGAAGAGAAAGTTACATTCAGAGCAGTGGGAAGAGAAAGTTACATTCAGAGCAGTGGGAAGAGAAAGTTACATTCAGAGCAGTGGGAAGAGAAAGTTACATTCAGAGGGTGGGGCTAGAAAGTTACATTCAGAGCAGTGGGAAGAGAAAGTTACATTCAGAGCAGTGGGAAGAGAAAGTTACATTCAGAGCAGTGGGAAGAGAAAGTTACATTCAGAGCAGTGGGAAGAGAAAGTTACATTCAGAGGGTGGGGCTAGAAAGTTACATTCAGAGGAGTGGGAAGAGAAAGTTACATTCAGAGCAGTGGGAAGAGAAAGTTACATTCAGAGGGTGGGGCTAGAAAGTTACATTCAGAGGGTGGGGCTAGAAAGTTACTTTCAGAGAAGTGGGACTAGAAGAAGTGGGTCACTTTAAATATCCAGAGGTTATATTCACACATACACACACAAACGCACACACATGTACACACACGTACACACCCATACAATATATAATAAATTATATAAAATAAAAATTTTTTTTAAATACATGACATATTATACATATATGTGGGAAGCTATACTAGGATAGTCATGTCAACACAGGCATTCAATAGAAACATCGTTCTTTCAACTAGTCTCCATTTCAGAAATAAGCTTAGAATTTACATTTCAAACGTGCGACCCATACTCCTATATTCTGCAGAAACGTGGAGAACGAACCATTAGATAAAAAGTCGATTAAAAGGATTTAAAGGTCGCTGTCTTAGGAAGATTCTAAACATCCATTGGGATCAACACATTACGAACAAAGAAGTCGCCTGAAACAGACCTGGCCAATCTTGACTTGGTAGAACAGACTGTGGTCTTGTAGGGTGTAGGAAGACCTGGCCAATCTTGACTTGGTAGAACAGACTGTGGTCTTGTAGGGTGTAGGAAGACCTGGTCAGTCTTGACTTGGTAGAACAGACTGTGGTCTTGTAGGGTGTAGGAAGACCTGGTCAGTCTTGACTTGGTAGAACAGACTGTGGTCTTGTAGGGTGTAGGAAGACCTGGCCAATCTTGACTTGGTAGAACAGACTGTGGTCTTGTAGGGTGTAGGAAGACCTGGTCAGTCTTGGCTTGGTAGAACAGACTGTGGTCTTGTAGGGTGTAGGAAGACCTGGTCAGTCTTGACTTGGTAGAACAGACTGTGGTCTTGTAGGGTGTAGGAAGACCTGGTCAGTCTTGACTTGGTAGAACAGACTGTGGTCTTGTAGGGTGTAGGAAGACCTGGCCAATCTTGACTTGGTAGAACAGACTGTGGTCTTGTAGGGTGTAGGAAGACCTGGTCAGTCTTGACTTGGTAGAACAGACTGTGGTCTTGTAGGGTGTAGGAAGACCTGGCCAATCTTGACTTGGTAGAACAGACTGTGGTCTTGTAGGGTGTAGGAAGACCTGGTCAGTCTTGACTTGGTAGAACAGACTGTGGTCTTGTAGGGTGTAGGAAGACCTGGTCAGTCTTGACTTGGTAGAACAGACTGTGGTCTTGTAGGGTGTAGGAAGACCTGGTCAGTCTTGGCTTGGTAGAACAGACTGTGGTCTTGTAGGGTGTAGGAAGACCTGGTCAGTCTTGACTTGGTAGAACAGACTGTGGTCTTGTAGGGTGTAGGAAGACCTGGTCAGTCTTGACTTGGTAGAACAGACTGTGGTCTTGTAGGGTGTAGGAAGACCTGGTCAGTCTTGACTTGGTAGAACAGACTGTGGTCTTGTAGGGTGTAGGAAGACCTGGTCAGTCTTGGCTTGGTAGAACAGACTGTGGTCTTGTAGGGTGTAGGAAGACCTGGTCAGTCTTGACTTGGTAGAACAGACTGTGGTCTTGTAGGGTGTAGGAAGACCTGGTCAGTCTTGACTTGGTAGAACAGACTGTGGTCTTGTAGGGTGTAGGAAGACCTGGTCAGTCTTGACTTGGTAGAACAGACTGTGGTCTTGTAGGGTGTAGGAAGACCTGGTCAGTCTTGGCTTGGTAGAACAGACTGGTCTTGTAGGGTGTAAGAAGACCTGGTCAGTCTTGACTTGGTAGAACAGACTGTGGTCTTGTAGGGTGTAGGAAGACCTGGTCAATCTTGACTTGGTAGAACAGACTGTGGTCTTGTAGGGTGTAGGAAGACCTGGTCAGTCTTGACTTGGTAGAACAGACTGTGGTCTTGTAGGGTGTAGGAAGACCTGGTCAGTCTTGACTTGGTAGAACAGACTGTGGTCTTGTAGGGTGTAGGAAGACCTGGCCAATCTTGACTTGGTAGAACAGACTGTGGTCTTGTAGGGTGTAGGAAGACCTGGCCAATCTTGACTTGGTAGAACAGACTGTGGTCTTGTAGGGTGTAGGAAGACCTGGTCAGTCTTGACTTGGTAGAACAGACTGTGGTCTTGTAGGGTGTAGGAAGACCTGGCCAATCTTGACTTGGTAGAACAGACTGTGGTCTTGTAGGGTGTAGGAAGACCTGGCCAATCTTGACTTGGTAGAACAGACTGTGGTCTTGTAGGGTGTAGGAAGACCTGGCCAATCTTGACTTGGTAGAACAGACTGTGGTCTTGTAGGGTGTAGGAAGACCTGGTCAGTCTTGACTTGGTAGAACAGACTGTGGTCTTGTAGGGTGTAGGAAGACCTGGTCAGTCTTGACGTGGTAGACAGACTGTGGTCTTGTAGGGTGTAGGAAGACCTGGTCAGTCTTGACTTGGTAGACAGACTGTGGTCTTGTAGGGTGTAGGAAGACCTGGTCAGTCTTGACTTGGTAGAACAGACTGTGGTCTTGTAGGGTGTAGGAAGACCTGGTCAGTCTTGACGTGGTAGAACAGACTGTGGTCTTGTAGGGTGTAGGAAGACCTGGTCAGTCTTGACGTGGTAGACAGACTGTGGTCTTCTAGGGTGTAGGAAGATATGGCCAGTCTTGACTTGGTAGAACAGACTGTGGTCTTGTATGGTGTAGGAAGACCTGGCCATTCTTGACTTGGTAGAACAGTCTGTGGTCTTGTAGGGTGTAGGAAGACCTGGTCAGTCTTGACTTGGTAGAACAGACTGTGGTCTTGTAGGGTGTAGGAAGACCTGGTCAGTCTTGACTTGGTAGAACAGACTGTGGTCTTGTAGGGTGTAGGAAGACCTGGTCAGTCTTGACTTGGTAGAACAGACTGTGGTTTTGTAGGGTGTAGGAAGACCTGGTCAGTCTTGACTTGGTAGAACAGACTGTGGTCTTGTAGGGTGTAAGAAGACCTGGTCAGTCTTGACTTGGTAGAACAGACTGTGGTCTTGTAGGGTGTAGGAAGACCTGGTCAGTCTTGACGTGGTAGAACAGACTGTGGTCTTGTAGGGTGTAGGAAGACCTGGTCAGTCTTGACGTGGTAGACAGACTGTGGTCTTGTAGGGTGTAGGAAGACCTGGTCAGTCTTGACTTGGTAGACAGACTGTGGTCTTGTAGGGTGTAGGAAGACCTGGTCAGTCTTGACTTGGTAGAACAGACTGTGGTCTTGTAGGGTGTAGGAAGACCTGGTCAGTCTTGACGTGGTAGAACAGACTGTGGTCTTGTAGGGTGTAGGAAGACCTGGTCAGTCTTGACGTGGTAGACAGACTGTGGTCTTGTAGGGTGTAGGAAGATATGGCCAGTCTTGACTTGGTAGAACAGACTGTGGTCTTGTATGGTGTAGGAAGACCTGGCCATTCTTGACTTGGTAGAACAGTCTGTGGTCTTGTAGGGTGTAGGAAGACCTGGCCAATCTTGGCTTGGTGGAACAGACTGTGGTCTTGTAGGGTGTAGGCACAAGACACCACAACAACTACCAGCATGCTAAAGCCAAATTTCAACGGGCTAAACTACAAGCCAGACGGAGAAGCTGGAAAGAGAAAACAGAGTCCTTGAATCTTGAACGAGACACAAGAAAAGCAAGAAAAGTGTGGAAGCTTGTAAAACAGCTGAATGATGAGGGTACAGAAAGGAACACCAAAATTACACTGAAGAAGGATGGAAACATTCTAACAGGTAAACATGCAGCAAATTACTTTGCAGACTCCTTTGCAAATGACAATAATATTGAAATTAGCCTAGAAAAACGACAAGAGACCCGTTTAAAACAACAAAATGCAAGACAAGAAGAGACCACACATGAAGTAATGGAAACACCCATTACACAAAGAGAGCTAGAGCTGGCAATATCCAAATTAAAAATGAAAAAGTCACCAGGCAATGATGGAGTGTCCAATGAAATGATTAAGAACTTGGGAACTGCAGCTAAAGCAAAACTACTGCAGATCTACAACATTTGCTGGATCACAGGTAGAGTGCCACAGGCATGGAGAGAAGCAATTATGATACCATTACTAAAGCCAGGAAAAGATGGTTCAATGACATCCAGCTATAGACCAATCAGCCTTACAAGCTGTTTGTGTAAAACAATGGAACGTATAATCAATCTCAGACTGCAGTGGTACCTGGAAAGTGAAAATCTCCTTGTCCCACAACAAGCAGGCTTTAGACAGTGTTACTCTACCGAAGATCAAGCAACCTATCTTTCCCAGGAAATTGAAGATGCGTTTCAAGAAAAGAAACTGGTACTAGCAGCATGGATAGACCTAAAGAAAGCATTTGATAAGGTATGGAAGGAAGGGCTTTTGAAGAAACTGAGAAATTATGGAGTAAATGGCAGGATGTACAAATGGGTCAAAGCATACCTGCATAACAGGAGAGCCAGAGTGCAACTGGATGGTCTTAAGAGTAAGAAGGTCTTATTGCGCCAGGGCGTTCCACAAGGAGGGGTACTATCTCCAACACTTTTTCTGATCTACATCAATGACCTAGTTACTGAACTACCACATGGCATCAAAGTGGCAATGTATGCAGATGACTTGGTAATGTGGTGCACAGCGGAGTATGCAACAGTGGCCTCCAAATTGCTACAAAGAGCTATGAATGCACTGAATTCATGGACAAATAGATGGTGTATCAGCATCAATACAGACAAATGCAGTACTACACTTTTCACACTCTCCCCAAAACAAAAAGCAGGAGCCATCTACATAAACAATGAGCCTGTGAAAGAAGACATACAAGCTACATATCTCGGAGTTACATTTGATAACAAACTATCTTGGAAACAGCAGATAAATAAGGCAACCCAAAAAGCAAGGAGGAAATTGGCTATTCTAAGAAAGTTGTGTGGAACCACATGGGGTGCGAGTGGGAAAATACTCAGTAAAGTTTACCAACAGAGTATACGCCCACATTTAGAATATGGATCATCCGCATGGTGCTCAGCATCAAACACTACATTGCAAGAACTGGATAAAGTACAAAACCAGGCACTTAGGGTCATCACAGGAGCAATGAAATCAACACCAATATTGGAGATGGAGAAATTGTGGAGGATACCAGCACTGAGAGAACGGAGAGACACAAAGGTGCTGATACAGGCAGAAAAATTTGTATGCATGCCGAGACATCCAATGAAGGACAGATTCCAAAATCTTGCATTGGGACGACTTAAGAGAAGCAGTTTTATCCACCAAGCCAAGCGTATTAGTAGACAAACACCAGACATGCCAAGAGTTGTTAAACCCCTTCTGCCCATACCAGAACAGACTCCCTGGACAGATGAATCAGGATTATCAGTTCAAATACGGACAGAAGTGAAAGGAATAGTTGACAAAGAGGAACAAAATAGTCTACAGCGAAAAACAATAACTCTCAGTTTCCTGGATGAAGAATACCCACAAGACCTATGGATCCGTGTGTACACAGATGGATCAGCACAGAATGCAGTAAAGAATGGGGGAGCAGGTGCATATATAGAGTACCCAAATAACACTAGAGATATGAATAAAATAGCAACAGGGAAATATTGTCACAATTATGATGCAGACATACAAGCAATAAAGTTGGCAATAGAAAAACTGCTGAACAGTAATCTTAGCCCACAGCCTGTAGTGTTTTTGACAGTTGCAAGATCAGTACTCCAGGCACTACAATCCAGAAAATTACCACATCTGCAGACCTTATTGACTGAACTCTGCAAGCACCACAGGGTTGCCCTGCAGTGGATCCCGTCTCACTGTGGAATACCAGGAAATGAGAAAGCAGATCAGTTGGCAAAGGAAGGTTCAACAGGCACACAACTAGATACACCAGTTACATACCATCATAAGAAACAGATAATCAAATCAATCAGAGGACCACAAGCCCCAAATCAGGATGCCTTTCATAATATGAATAGATATGAACAAGTTATCATTATACGCCTAAGAACAGGACACAATCGACTCCATAGTCACATGTATACAAAATTCAAGATCGGCACATCAAATACTTGTACATGTGGACAGGCACCCCAGACTGCTGAACACATACTTCAAGACTGCACTGAATATAGTAGACTGAGGAAAATCCATTGGCCCATAGATACAACACTACAGACAAAACTATATGGGCCACTGCAAGAATTACAAAAGACAGTAAAATTTATACAGAAAACGACATTGCAGATATAGACAATACTTCAGGCGAACGAAAGATAGATAGGTAGGGTGTAGGTAGACCTGGCCAGTCTTGACTTGGTAGAACAGACTGTGGTCTTGTAAGGTGTAGGAAGACCTGGCCAGTCTTGACGTGGTAGAACAGACTATAGTCTTGTTGCTCGGGTGAAGGAAGACCTGGCCAACCCAGACTTGCAAGACCAGACTGTGGCCTTGTTGCTCGGGTCTAGAAAGGCCTGGCCAACCCAGACTTGCAAGAGAAGGCTGTGGTCTTGCTCATGTGTAGGAAGACCTGGCCAGTCTTGGTTTTCAGTTTCTTATGACTACTAGCCACCATCACTACGACAAAAAGCTGGCATTGTTGGGGGAAGGGAGGATGGCTTGACAAAACAGAAATTTCACAACACAGGAGGTCTTCAATAAATGTTGCAAGAACACCAAACTTAAGGGTCGACCATGAAAACAATGGATTGGTGAAATATTAGAAACACTATGAAAAAATAACAGCAGAAGACGCCGACAAAAGAGCAAAAGACCGCAAACAATATCGCTCCTCGTCGCTAACAGGCAAATGAGGAAGGAAAGAAGAAGAATCAATCGAAATATATTTAATTGAGGACTTCCGTTGTAAAGATGGTGGATCTAGGTCACGTTCTCTCGATCGCTGCAGAAAGTGCATTCGGGATCTGATTAATTTCGGTTCTCCATTGCACTTTTCTGCGTTAAAGTAAAAATGATCATCTACTTATTACATGTGCGCCGCTAAAGCGAAGTCGTACACCGGCAACAGTCCCTTTTTGACAAATCAAGTGTTGTGAATGAGACCTTCCACCGTCTAGACTTGATCTGCGCTTTACGTCACATTGGTGCTGTTCATGACCGTTGTTGGAATTCCTTGACGCAACTTATTTCCATGTTACTCATTAATGTAAACTACTTCGTCAGCCGCAGTTTTATCTCTTTAGGGAATTTTCACCGTGTTTTGTTCGTCGTAGGCTGCTTTCACTAGAGTAATCAGGATTCTAAAAGGAACGAAATTGTTGTGTGTACAATATTGTTGTGTGCTACGTCATCGTAATGGCTTATCGTACATCCTTAGACCGGCTGTACGCTAATCTTACGGTCTGTTGTTTGCTGTGCGACGCGGATAATCTGACGATGAATTGTGTGTCCATATGTTCAGAATTGGAGTCAACAACGATGGCCTGACATCATCAAACGCTATACATATTTTAAAAATACGACGATCATCATTTTCAAGAGGACGTGAACTTCCGGTATATGGTGGATAGGCGGCAGGAACAATTGAAGGATATGCATGAAAAGTGTTCCTTGTTGCAGTTTCCTCATATCCCAAGTCCGGCTTGTTGCAGGAGCTACTGAGTTAAGTGTTCTGTGCACACCGTGAGCTGTGTGTCTCATCCGTTTTGATCATATGTCGATATTCCAATTGTTGATGTTGACGATGAATGATGATATCCTATGACTGTTGGCTGTTTTCACTTTCCGCGCGGTTTCGCCTTATGTATTTTGGCGTCTGCTGAGACTGCTACGATGGGGACTATAGTTACCTGTCTTTGTTTGGGACATAAGGTATTAATTCGGATGATTATGCTGGCACGGGCGGTTGAGCAATTATGGATTTTAATTCGATTGCATTGATACCGGGGCCTTCCATGACCAAATAACCAAATATGAAATTGAGATAATCTTCAGAAAAGATAAAGCAAAGACAGCTTTGAGATAATCTTCAGAAAAAATAAAGCAAAGACAGCTTTATAGATAAACTTTAGAATATGTCAAGGAAAAGCAGCTTTATATCGATAACTTTCAGAATAAGTCAAGCAAAAACAGGTTTATATAGATAACTTTCATAGTAAGTCAAGCAAAGACATCTTTTTATAGATAACCTTCAGAATAAGTCAAGCACATAAGCAATAGAGACTAAAAACATTTGACCACCTTGACTTTACCCAAAGAAGTAAAAAAAAAAAGTGATTGAACTAATGACCAGTAACCAGTTGAAGGCTAACGAAATAAGTAAATGATTATATAAGAAAGCAATCAAAGCACGAGTTGCAGCGCTACATACAGACTAACATTTCTATCTGTACACATTTTTAGGTGGGAGCCGCGATAGCTCAGTGGTTAGTGAACTGGACTACAAAGGACAAGAGGTAGGGTTCGATTCCAACCGACGGCTTCCGGTTCACCCAGCCTTTAAAGGGTACCGGATTTTTTTTCTGAGAAAGTAAATCAGCACGGGCGTAATACCGACCACATTACTCCAAAAATCATGTACCGAAGGTCTGTAAAATGTATGGTCACTCTAACACCATATTCCCTATACGCCACTTGGCGTGACGCGGTTCTTTACTTACTTTTGTCTACATACATTTTTAGGTCGTGATGTGGTTCAGAAAGAAGGGCATTTCGAACTTCCAAGCACCTCAAACGTTGATGTCACTAGAGATTATAAACTCGAGCACGCCGCTACTGAAGAAAGAATCCCACAGTATTGGGTGATATTCAACTACACTGTGGCAGTAGATGGATTCTCCCTTCACAACAAACATGACGCAAACCGTGAGTACTTTTCCTATAAAGTTAGGAACCAGCAGATCAAATAAGAAATAAACAAATATATAGCAAAACAAATATATAGAAAAACAAATATATAGAAAAACAAATATATAGAAAAATAAATATATAGCAAAACAAATATATAGAAAAACAAATATATAGAAAAACAAATATATAGAAAAACAAATATATAGAAAAAAATATATAGAAAAACAAATATATAGAAAAACAAATATATAGAAAAACAAATATATAGAAAACAAAACAAATATATAGAAAACAAAACAAATATATAGAAAAACAAATATATAGAAAAACAAATATATAGAAAACAAAACAAATATATAGAAAACAAAACAAATATATAGAAAAACAAATATATAGAAAAACAAATATATAGAAAAACAAATATATAGCAAAACAAATATATAGAAAAACAAATATATAGAAAAACAAATATATAGAAAAATAAATATATAGCAAAACAAATATATAGAAAAACAAATATATAGAAAAACAAATATATAGAAAAACAAATATATAGAAAAAAATATATAGAAAAACAAATATATAGAAAAACAAATATATAGAAAAACAAATATATAGAAAACAAAACAAATATATAGAAAACAAAACAAATATATAGAAAAACAAATATATAGAAAAACAAATATATAGAAAAACAAATATATAGAAAAACAAATATATAGAAAAACAAATATATAGAAAAACAAATATATAGAAAAACAAATATATAGAAAAACAAATATATAGAAAAACAAATATATAGAAAAACAAATATATAGAAAAACAGTATGATTAAAGGTTTATGTAATAAGTGGACGACACAAATTAGAACAACGTTTCGGCTCAATAGGTTTTCAGCAGGAACAAACATACACACAAACACAGATATGTATTTTTAAAAATAATAAAATAATAATAATTTGGAACTAGAAGGAGAAATAAAAATAAAAATAACATTACATCCCTGTGAACGTCGCTGTGGACAGAATTAAAACGAACGTTAGTGCGCACGGGTATGTGGCCGAAGCACACAAGAGAAAATGTGCGCACACAGCAAGCATAACCAGAAGTTCCCATACACGAGTCCACGTGTATACACAAAGCGAAAATCACAGACCAGATGAATGCAGGGTACAAGAGAAGAGGAAAGATTGAGATGTCGCAGACTGGGGTAAGCGATATAGGGGGCAGCCCAAGTATTGCAGTGTGGATCAAAGGATCTAAGAAGTAGGTGGAATTCTTATTTACTGGATCATTCTTTCCACTGATCGTATCAATTTTTCAACTTGATCTATTCCTGCTTTTGAACTGTTTCTTATAGACGAAGGCGCGCCTCCCAGCGCCAGAGCTGGAAGTTGTCAGCGACCAACAGCTGATGGCTTGCGCCAGGATCGGTGATTCAAAACCATCCAGACCCTGCTCCACCTCTCCGCGGTGCCTCCAATAACAGACTAACTTGTCTAGTCTGGCTAAGCGAGCAGGGATCGATGAGCGAAGACAACCCGGTACTCAAAAATGTCGTGATGAAGTCGGATGTGTTGGGTCGAAAGGTGCAAATATAACAGTTATACTGCAAACCACAACACAACGCAGACACGCCCACTTAACGTCCTTTTAAGGACGGATGACGAAGAGGAATTCTACAGTCTACGAATACTCTAGAATACTTTAGTCATCGGGCGAACGCAAGCAAGCAAGTATCCCTGCTTTTTACCCAAAAAATCACAAATTGAATTTCGTTTGCTGTAGCAATGTTTCCTTTTTATTATCAAATCGTCTCCATAAAAAATCATCATCATTATCATCGAGTGTCATCTCCGCAACGAAGGTTGGCTACCATAAAGCGCCATTCTACTCTGTCTCTTGCTTTGATGGTGCAGGTTATCATAGTCTGATTTGTCCATCTTCTGATGTTACTCGTCCATGTTAGTCTTGATCTGCCTCTGCCTCTTTTACCTTTTATTTTCCCCTCCAGCATTACTTTTAGTAGGCTGTTGTGTCTTTTAACATGGCCCCAAAAAAATCGCATTTGTCTTGTTTGAATTGTATTTAGTAGTTCTCTTTTCATTTTTAGTTGTTCTAAAACTTCATAATTTATTTACTTTTCCTTCCATCCAATTCTACTTATTCTTCTACATATCCACATTTCAAGGCTTCAATTCTATAAAAAAAATAATAATGTGGACAATAGTTTATTTGTTTTGTTTACAAGAATAAATCAACTTTCACAACATAAACAATTAGTGATATGCAGATGACACGAACTTTATAGCAGAGACGGAGGTTGAGCTACAAGAAATAATTTTAATATTAATAAAAGAAAGCTGAAGAAATGTAGTTTTACAGAAGAATGTTTAGAATACCATGGACAGCTAAGAAGAGTAATGAAAATGTTCTGAAAGAAGTCAAAGCAAAAAGAGAGCTAATTTCCAATATTAGGAAGAAACAATCATCATTTTTTGGCCATGTAATGAGAAGAGAACAACTGGAATATATTGTAACAACTGGACAACTTGCAGGACGAAGAGATAGAGGGAAGCAAAGAGAAAAAATACCAGACAACTTAAGAGAATGGCTTGGCAGAAGGTCAACAACAGAAATGATAAATAACTGTCCAGATCGAAAATTGTGGAGAGACATGATCACCAACGCCAGCAGGCCCGGTACTTGATGATGATGAAAAGAAAGCATCAAGAAAGGTCTCAGTCTGAATAGTAAGTTAGCAGAAGTAATGGTCATATCGAAGAAACAATCATCACCATCATGCAGCATAGCAATAAACGGGACAAATCAAGTCGAAACAAGTGCAACGCTTGTCAAATACATGGGCACAATAATAACATCGGATGGAATATGCACAACAGAAATGAAAATCATAATAGCTCAGGTCAAAACAGTATTTCAAAAAATGAAAAACGGCTTATGCAACAAATCTATGTCAATAGAAGTGAGAACGAGAGTTCATCGGTGCTATATAGAGCCAAATCTGACCTATGAAAGCGATTCACGGACAGTACGCAAACAAAATAAAAGACGATTAGAAGCCCCGGATATGGGATTTCTCAGAAGAATGTTGAAAGTTCTCTGGACAGCTAAAAACACCAACGAGAACACTCTCGAAGAGGCCAACACAAAAAGGGAGCTCTTATAAAACATCAGACCAATACGATCAACATTTTTCGAGCACATCATGAGAAGAGGAAAGTTGGAATTCTTGGTTACAACTGACAAAATATAGGGAAAAAGAGATCGCGGACGACAAATAGAGAAGGTACTAGATAGCGTATTGCCATGGCCTGGAGGGCAGTTAACAGAACTGAAACGATGCGCGGTGGAAAGAAGATTGTGGAAGGACATGATCGCCTACGCCAACCGGTACGGCACATGATGATACAAGATTAATCTTTTAAGCACACTGATAACAGTATTATTCTGACATACCTGCTAAACATGAAAACAAATGACATAATTAGAACATAAACGACGCTTTTGATATTGATAAGTTGATGTAAGATCCTTGATATCATATTTAGAGACCACATCAGTGGCACCGTAATTGTACACAAATTGAGGAGTAGATAAACTTGTACTGGTTCCTTATAGACCGTTAGCAAGGGCACGGGGATTCAGAACTGGATGGTTCCCTTGGGTTCCGATCTTTCCACGAATGTTATTCAGGCCGCTTGTGTGTCATGATGACCGTGTTTATGTGTCTTGGTCCCCAGGTTGTTCTCTTACATTCACATACCAACATATTGACATACTGACAACCGAACATATTAACATAGTGACATACTCTCATAACATAACATACACTCATTGACATAATGACAGTTGCATACTGATATAGTTACATACTGACATAATTATATACTCACATACTGCCATACATACTGAAATCTTGACATAATCACATACTCATGTACATATTGACGTTCCCATACACTAACACACTCACATATTCAGATAGTTACATACTCACATACTGACATACTTACAAATTGACATACTTACAAACTCACGTACTGACATCTTCACATACTCATAAACTGACCTACTCAAATTCTCACATACTCAAATACTGACATACTCAAATACGCATATACCGAAATACTCGCATACTGACATCCTCACATACTGACATATTTAAATACTCATATTCTGACATATACACATACTCAAATACTCACATACGCAAATACTGACAGACTCACATGCGGGGCCTCGGTAACCTAGTTGTGAAAACCACCCGACTGGACTACCGACGTTCTGATTCCCGCTGGGAGCAGTGAGAGTTGTACTCGTGGTTGGGAAAAAAAAATACCCCCACGGTCGATTCAGCCGATGGCAGAAATGGGTGCCAGGGTATTACCCTGGGAAGGTGAGGAATGTCACCTCGCATCGTGAGTTTCGATGCTTGAAGAGACATTATCCAGAAATCTCCAAATATTTATGTATAGGCGGTCTAGCACATATGGGTGGAAACTGGCGTGGAAACTGGCGTGGAAACTCGCGTGGAAACTCGCGTGGAAACTCGAGTGGAAACTCGAATGGAAACTCGAATGGAAACTCGAGTGGAAACTCGAGTGGAAACTCGAGTGGAAACTCGAGTGGAAACTCGAGTGGAAACTCGAGTGGAAACTCGCGTGGAAACTCGCGTGGAAACTCGCGTGGAAACTGGCGTGGAAACTCGAGTGGAAACTCGCGTGGAAACTGGCGTGGAAACTCGAGTGGAAACTGGCGTGGAAAATGGCGTGGAAACTCGAGTGGAAACTGGCGTGGAAAATGGCGTGGAAACTGGCGTGGAAATTGGCGTGGAAACTGGCGTGGAAACTGGCGTGGAAACTGGCGTGGAAACTGGCGTGGAAACTGGCGTGGAAACTGGCGTGGAAACTGGCGTGGAAACTGGCGTGGAAACTGGCGTGGAAACTGGCGTGCTAAGACGCCGCTACAAGTCTCGTACTTGACCTTTACCTTAGGTCACATTTGTCTAAGTTCCAGGACATGCGGGGGTACAGGGAAATGAAAGAGCGGACAGGTTGGCTACTAGCTGCGCTGTTGTTGAAGACGGTCAACCAATGGATCGGGCGGACATCATTAATGCCCTCCGGGAAGTGGGAAGGACACAGAGACTTCGACAACCACAAAATCCATGTCACTCCTTCGGATGAAAGAGATAGGAGTTAAGATGGGCACAGCCAGAAACGAGAAACTTAGTGGGCGTGTAAGAAGACTTATCAACCAACACAGAACTGGAGTCGTCAGTCGCTGGACGCTGAGGGAATTGCTGAGGAGGGGATCTGAGCACCTATGGACATGTCCGGAGTGCAATGATGATGACCCGCTAATAATTCAATATTGTCATTTTATGTGGATTCTTTGACTGAAGAATAATTGCAAAAGTATTATATATATATATATACCATTCATCCAAGTCTAATTAATTTTTAAAATAAATTTACACATTTTATTATTATTATTTTTTTAATTTCTTTAAGTAATGTATACATGTATATGTTGCCTTGTTTTCCATTACAGCTTCTGTCGAGAGGTTTACAGCATTTACTATTAAGATCTTCGATTCAGCGGATAGGGAGTTGTACAACCACAAATACACATTTTCAACTCTTGAGGACGTGTACAAAGTACAGCTCTATGAAACAGTGACAGGGGCATACAAGATTGAAGTAGAAACTACAGAGACTGACCCTTATGGCAGAACACCATATCCTGTACCTTTGAACGACATTGAGGTTTTTGGAGGTGTGTATGATGTTGTTTGAACGATTTAAATGTTAAATTTTGTTTTTTAACTTGTTTGATGTTTATGGGGATGTAATGGTTATTTGGTTATGGAAGGCCCCGGTATCACTGCAAACGAAATAAAATCCATAATTGCTTAACCGCCCGTGCCAGTGGAATCATCCGAATTACTAACTCATCTCCCAAACAAAGGAAGGTAGCTGTAGTCCCCATCATGGCAGTCTCAGCACACGCCAAAAGACATAGGCGAAACCGCATAGAAAGTGAACACGGCCAACTTTTCCCTGTCATACGATATCAGCATTCATCGTAAACAATTGGAATATCGGAATCAAGAAGGGTGAAACACACAGCTCACGGTGTGCACAGAACACTCAACTCAGTAGCTCATGCAACAAGCCGGACTTGGAATATGAGGAAACTGCAACAAGGAACACTTTTCAGACATAGCTTTCAATGGTTCCCGCCGCCTATCCACCATATTGCCCGGGAGTTCTATGTGGGATGTGTATAAAGTTGTTTGAACGATTTCAATGTTACATTTTGTTTGAACTTGTTTGATGTTTTGGGGATGTGTATAAAGTTGTTTGAACGATTTCAATGTTACATGTTGTTTTAACTTGTTTGATGTTTTGGGGATGTGTATAAAGTTGTTTGAACGATTTCAATGTTACATTTTGTTTTAACTTGTTTGATGTTTTGGGGATGTGTATAAAGTTGTTTGAACGATTTCAATGTTACATTTTGTTTTAACTTGTTTGATGTTTTGAGGATGTGTATAAATTTCTTTTGAACGATTTCAATGTTACATTTTGTTTTAACTTGCATTAATTCCTGTCAGCTGTGTAATATTTGGTCTCTAAGCTTGTGACCATTATACAACAGTGTTTCTTCTCATTTGAAATTGTATGGTTATGGTTACGGTTATGGTTATGGTTATGGTTAGTCGAAGGCTCCGGTATCACTGCAACGAATTAAAATCCCCAATTGCGGAACCGTCTGTGCCAGTATCATCATCCAAATCAAAACTCATCTCAGTGAAGGATCCAAATAAAGAAAGGCAGCTGCTGTAATGCGAACACGTCTGCGATCAGCAGTGTAACCATCACAAAATAGTAGATGGACAACTGG